>JAWNLC010000241.1:5842500-6422500 GCA_035041535.1 Drosophila cognata | reverse complement strand
AACGGCGTCTGCTTTCTACAGTAGCCACGTCGAGTTAGCGATCAGCGACAGCAGCCATCGATCTTATGTTATAATCATCGTCAGAGCCCTGGCCAGCACAAAATTCATTTACGCTTTAATCAATTTCATTCAGAGAGCCAGCCACCGCCTCTGCCTATGCATTTGCCAAAGATTGCACTGGGCAGAGAGACAGGGGCCAAGTGGAAATGTGAGGCTCAAATCGAGCAACTTGGCCTAAGGCAACCGCCGACAATTTCAGCTTACATTGTGCGCATGTATATGTGTGCATATTACGACTGCGACTGGGGGCCGTGTCCGGCTCAGTGCCACGCCCCATTGTTGGCTTCTGTTGGCCACATGTCAAAAAATTGACGAAAATTCGATCAAAAATTTTAATTGATCGCCCTGCAGTGATTCGCTCACAAAATTGATCTTGCTGTGCGTAATTTTCGGTTGCCCCAGACTGAAGACTCGTGTTGTGATTATGTTAATAGAGGTTGCCTCCCGATTGCCACCAGCACTCCCCCCTTTAGAATGACTCCCTTAAAGCAACTGGGCGATTGAAGCGTTGGCGCTCATCACAACCGGAAACTGATTTGCCAGCGGCACAAAATCCCAACAATAAAACCTACTATGTACATATATAGTATACATATAGAACACACTTTGTTTCTTAAGCGACAGGGTTATAAACTACTAATCTTTCATTTTTGCTATAACCACAGCCATATCAGTGTGCTCCAGATCTCCGGTAGTCCTCGACTTCTTGCACTTATCCAGCGCGCATCGCAAAGTGGAGGCATTTTAATATTAACCTGTCAAAGGCCATAATTGACAACGATTAACTTTGTCTTTTGTTCGACCAGCACAGAAAATTTACATTTTTATGGTTCAATAAAATAAATCAACGCACACAGCAACAGCAGCACAAAGGGAAAGAAAAAAAAATGGGAAGAGAAGAGTTGTTGTACAATAAACGCAACACAGTGGCTACGAAAAGTAATTGCAGCACATAATAATCTCGAATTTAATAATCCTCATTAAAGCGCAAAATCACGTCGCAAGAGACCAGCCACAAGGGTATCAAAATAAAAATATGCTTAAGCAAAATATGCTGTTGCTGCTGATGCTTGGTCGAGGCAATCTTAACTTGTAGAAATATCACCACCTCAAAAGGTACTCAACTGAGCCGAAGTGGACTAAAGTGAACTGGCTATGGGTCTGGCTGTGGGTCTGGCCGAAATTAGAGGGGACCCAACATTTTTCGGCTGACCAAAATACAAAATTCCAAACAAGCAGCCGAACAAGCGCTGAGCTGCTTCTGTTCTGCCCTTTTGCACCATACCCCACAAAATGCCAGTGTGTGTGGATCACGGGGGGGGAAGAGAGTGGTAAATTTGTACAGGAGGCTGCCAGTCCGGAGAACTCACATCAATCGATGATATGATGAGCTGACGTTTGGGTTGACGTTTGCTTGTCGTCAATACGTCGCCCTAATAACACATCGCAACAGGTAGTCCACGGCCATCAAGCGGACGGACTGAATCTGATTGCGACACAGATACAACAGCAACAACTACAACAATAACAGCAGCCAAAGATTCAGATATAAATACAGATGCAGAAGGGAGCTAAATAACTGAGACGGAACCATCGTTTTGGGCGCTGCGGAATTTCAGCAATTGCATGAAAAATATGAAATTAGTTGGTTGTGTGGAAAAAGTCGTCAAACTGAAGCTGAAACACAAACTGAAACTCAAGCTCAAGAGTCAGAGTCTTCACTCTTTAGTTCTTCTTTACTTGCAACTGCTACTGGAGTTTTTAATGTGTTTTAATCATCAGAGCAGTTGCCTGCTGCCTGTTAAACCCCCTTCAATGACTCTACCCTCCTCGGCCCTGTGCTCTGTGCGGACTAAATTGTTTTTTATTATCGCTCGCTGCGTTCGCTGTGGCGATTTTCATCTCTGATCCTTGGCATCGTGGCACATTCCGTTGGGCTATAAATCGTTTTGCCTGGCACCATGGCGCTGATGCCTGTCCCCTGTCCTTGTCGTTGTCCTTGTTCGTGTTCGTGTTCGTGTTCTGGTTCTTGTTCTTGTTCTTGTCCTTGGCAATATCATTTGATTTAGCAGCCATAGGCATTAATTGTTTTTGTGTCATTTAATCAGTTTTCAAGCGACTGCTGCGTGATGCGAATGCCAAATGTGTATTTTGACTCCATGCTGAACATCAGCAACTATTCAGTCAAAGAGCTCTTTCGAAAGCGGCAGATAAAGTTGTAAGCTTAACTGAGTTGTGATTGTGTGAGTTCTTCAATTAGTTGCCATAGCTTAAGTGCATTACAATTGCTACCAATGAGTTAAGTGAGGTAAGAGCTAAAAATATGCTGTTATCCTATTGTGAGTAGGTGTTTAAAAAACTTGATCTGATTCCTACTGATCGTATCAATTCTAGATTTCGTTTAATTCGCTTTTCGACTTTAATCTATTTAATTAATCTGCTCTATTCTCGGCATACAGATAATAGAGCTATGCATGGAATGCGCGAATACCTATTAATATATGATTGTGAGTGATTCTAAAAATCGATTATCTGATCTGATTTCTGGCAATCGTATATATTGTGAATTTAATTTAGTTTAATCTAATCGATGTTAATCCATTTAATCCTCTTGTGATTGTTTGATCTATTGGTGGTAACCGTGGTGGGACTAGGTAAACAGATTACATAGCTTTGAAAGTTTCCCTGAAGTCTAAACTTAGATACAGAATATTAGATTTACCTTTACTATAATTCAAGTGCTGTTTATAATTGGATGCAAAGGGATTCTTTAAGTATTAGTCATAGCTAACATGGATTCTAATTGCACAGTTGTCACTGTCACTTAACGTGTCGGAGTCGTGTTGTCTGTCAGTTGTATTGTTGCAGTAGGCGTTGATGGTCGATCGAGCAGCGAAGATCGTCGATACTTGTGATCTTAATCGTTTCCTCTGTGCTGTGCTGAATAGTTTCAGTGCAGAGGCTACCAGTTCGAATGACATTCCTGTTTGTCTGAGATTATGTCTGCTTTGGACTTGCCTGGCTTTGACTCTGGCTTACTTTTTGATTTTTTTGTTTTTGTTTTTTGTTGGTGGCCAATGAGTTGGCAGCTACCGCAGCGATCATGCCATTACCATTACCATTGGCTGCCCGGTTTTGGCCTTTTGTGGCCGTGGCGAGCGTTTTTGTGATTGGGTGTTGGCCCGTTTTTATGCTCTTTGCTGACTGCTGTCTGTTATTAATTATCAACGTAGCAGACGTCGGGCGATCATCGTCTTCGTCATCATGTTTTAGCCAGCCTGAAATTCCCAAGCGAGCCGCAAACACGGGCGCAGACTGCGTAGAGCTGCAGTTGGGGCGAGCACCAGAATGTGGTATGGGTATGCGGCATTTGGCATTCTGTTTTGCGCAAAATATCATTTTCGTTTGCTTCGTTTTTCAGTTTAGTTGAGCTCAGCTTCAAGTTTGAGCATCAGTTTCCTTGTATTTCGACGTCGCTGTCAGCTTTGCCTTTTGGTAATTTGTATGAGATATTTGGAATTTCTCAACATTTGCCATTTATGTGCATATGCAGCAGTCGCAGCAGTCGCAGCAGCAGCAACAGGCTGACCAGCTTCTGTTGCTTCTCCAGCTCTGTGGCATGCCCTTAACGAAATTGTGATTAAGTGTTTCAATATTAAAGTGACGAAAGACCCAGCTCGCTGATTGCCAGGGCAGCTTCACTCTTTTGGCCATGGACCCAACCGATGCCATTTCCAATTCCATGAGACTGAATCTCTGTAGTTCTGTAGCTCCGTAGCTTTAGCTGTGGCATTGCCAACGATGGCGAACGTCGTGCAAAATAATTAAAAATCAGCGAGCGTTTTCTTGGCCGCCGCGGCGCCCTCTGCTCCATGCCCGACGCCCGCGCGTCTGTGAGTGCGAAAAAACGCCATTTAAAGATGCCACAAAGCCGCAGATAAGCAAAGCCACAAACACAGACAGGGACAGCAACACAAGAAAGACAGAGAGATAGAGAGAGAGAGAGAGAGAGTAACAGAGAAGAGCGAGAGTCAGAAGTAAACCGGTTGACAAAATGCTTCACTCTCCGCTGTTACACTGTAACAAATTGTGCTTACATTTTGATAATATGCAACCGTTGAAAATCAATTTTAGTAGTCTAATAATAAATATCTAATAAATAACAAATTAGTCAAATGCCCAGATCTGTCTACTTTTACTTAATTATATTTTGAATCTAAATATACATATATATTCACTCAATTTGTATTTCATTCCAATTTCAATTTAAAGCATCTCTAAATGTAATGTAAAATTGTTTACTGTGTATGCGATCTGTTGGACGATAGCCAGCTCTGTCTGCAGCTCCCGCTGGAGAAGAATGTTTAGCAAATGACAAGCGCTACCAACTACGCAGCAACAGCAGCAGCAGCAGCAACAGCAGCAACAGCAATAACAGCAGCAGCAAAATTGACGTTTAATTATATTTCATTCGATTTTATTTTAGTGGAGGGTTTTTGGTAATGCTGCTGCACTCGCGCGCATTAATGATGACTTGGCCTGAATTGCAAGCATACACTCAATAATAACAATAATCATAAAGGCTGCGCACAAGGGAGCCCAATCGATGTCCATGTCCATCTTCGAGTTCATGTCCATGCCCATGTCCATGTCCATGTCCAGGCCTTGATTATGCGCGCGTTCGTCGCACGTCGCCAACTCCAATTGCTGTGTTCTCTCTCTCTCACTCTCTCTCTCACTTTGTCTCTTTCTTTCAGTGTCTCTTTCCTGCAGCTCCATCTCGAACTTGAGGCATCTGCTCATTATTTCTACGCCAGCCAGCGTTGGGCATTAATTTGAGATCATTGCTACTGGGCCTACTGTTGCTGTTGCTGCTGCAAACCGTTGCAAGTGCGTTGCATGTTGCCAGGCGATGCGATGCGATGCGATGTGATGTGACGCGATGGCACAGACGATCGGCCTGAAGGTGTCGAGAGCTTGAAATGTTTTAAATACAAAAATTAATAAAGCTCTCTCGTGCCATAGCTCAATGTCTTCTGGCATTTTTCAATTATTCCCAGCTCCGAGTCTGACAAATTATTAACTTAACACTTTGTCCCATCACGTTACACACAAACAGCTAAATAAATGCACGAAGTAGACACGATCATTTTGGGTAACGTCCGACAGTAAAGCTGCTAAATGTGAACAGATCATTTTGAATCCACTTCAAAAACATAAATACAAATTTCTAAGTTCAATTATGCTAGCCTAAATTCAATTTCTTAAGCAAATTTACTTGCAGTTAAGATCCAATTAAATTGTACTTGAATCTTGAATCAATTTTGAAGCTGTTTGGATTAAAAATAATCAAAAAAAAGTTGTATACAACAATTTAACAATAATTTTCCTTAAGTCATGCTACAGTCCATTTATTGAATGCTCTTAAAATTAGATTGAATTCAATGAAGTCAAATTACATTTACAGTTCACTTCATGCTACCCCAATATATGTATTTATTTGCACAATACCAATTTCTCATTGCATTTTCATTCTCAAAGTTCCTTCAATTAAATTTAACGTTTGTAAAAGATCAACTATACGACTATAATCAACGTTTTTGAACAGTGACATATTAAGTGTATACAGTTTATAACACAGCTTGTGATTATTATTCTCAGAACTCATAATTAATTGTTTACAACTTGCAACGTGGCAAATACAAATGACAGGTACTTGGCTCTGATCGTGCGCAACGTTTGCATTTGGGTGTCCTATATCTGTATGCCGCCTGGCTCAGCAGCAGTAACACAACAGCTGACAGTGGACACAGCTACGAGGCAGACAGGAACGGGGCAGGTTAAGGCTCAGGCCTAGGCCCAGGCACAGTCACAGACCAGTGGTGGCAGTGGCAACAATAGCTAAGCGACTGGGAACTTTGTCAACTTGGTCTGGCATATGTAGGTGCCCTTGCCAATGCCAATTACAGTTTCAAGTTCAACATGGCGGGCGGCATAAATTGCTTGGCCAACGCGTTGCACCCTTCACAATATATATATATATATATATGTATATTTTGTTTGCTTCTCTTTTCTCTCCAAGCACCATTCTCATTCTCATTCTCATTTCCATGCCCACTCCAATTCCGCTTCCTCGGGCGAAAGAGAAAACTGAAACTCGTTCAACTGTAACTTTGTCGGTTGCTGCATTTGCGCGCCACTAACTTTTCACATGTGATTGTGATCCTGCCGACTGCCAAAGGGCCAGGGGATGTCCACGTCCAGTTAACCGCTCCCGCTGACCCTTCAGCTGTGCATTTGTTTCATTTGGCTTTGTTGCGCTTGAGGAATTCCTTGCACAAAATTATTAGTTACACATATGCTGGTGCCAGCCTCTCACCCTCTCTCTCTCTCTCTCTCTCTCTCTACCAATCTGTCTCTCTCCCTCTCTCTCTCTCTCTATCTGTGTGGGTTTCTCCAATTATAAGTCAATTAAATAGGTTAGCATTTATAAAAGTTAGAAATAAAAGGCAAGGGACACATTTTGTCAAGCCCGAATGAGCAGAACCAAATTTATGAAGTTGACTTCTCGGGATCAGAAGCGAGGTGCATCCCAGTGCAGAGGCACCCCTAAAACAGTTGACAGGACACTTTCTTTGCAGGTCACTCAAATTATCTGGGAATGTTGCTATAGCAAAACGAGAATGCGACTGTTGTGTATGATCGCAAAGAAAATACCCTGTGACATACACAAACAAATTATTTAAATATAAAAAAAACGCTTAATTTTCATTCTTATTATTATTATTTTTATTATTTTTATTATTGCAATCCAATTTTGAAGTCGCAAAGATTCTAATTTGAATTTCACAACCATTCCAATTTATGTTAATATTTGTCATTGATTAATTCAAAATCCAAAATGTGACGCCTGATACTAATTTGTATAAGAAATCGATGAAAAATATTTATTAAGATATTATTTAAAATAAAATAATTTTAAGGAGACTATAAACTATATTTGAAGTGACACATATTAAGATTAATTCAGTTATAGGCAATTTCCATATTTAAAATTAAAGTATTGCAAAAATGCATATAAAATATTAAGTTTCTTCAGGGTCTTAAGTATCACCTGCCTGAAGCTAAAGGTCAGCTTGAAAGGGAACAGTGAGTACATTATGTAATCGCCTGTTAGATAGACAAATTAGTCCACTTGTGTGCCTCTGTGTGGTATTTAAATATTTATTTATCAATCAATAACGCCACATTCAATAACAAAAAACACAAGCAAACAGCACTGATTGCCCAACTCTTGACTGAATGCTCTCGTCTGCGAGAATCATGCAAATTCTAAACTGTCGAGCCCTGAGATCGAGTCTGAGGCGCACATTGACAATTGTCTCATTGATCAATCATTTAAGCAAATCGAGCGCGAGCAACCACAGATACAATATCAGAGCAATCAAGTGATCTGTGAGCCTAATCGACACCAAGAGCAGCGCTGACAGAGATAGAGGAGGGAATGGAGTGAGTGTGGACAGACATTCATCTGCTTGGGACCTAACCATAGCAAGCAAGTGGCAGCAAACGATTTTAATTCAATCGCACCAATTAAGCTTTAAGATAGTCAACAGCTACCGAAGGCGCCCCCAAAAGTGGCACGAGCGTTGGCATTGGGCAATTAAGACAGAAGGCAAAAATAAAATATATATAGTACGCAACTATACGTACACTGGGAAAAACAATTCTAAAACAGTTTGACTTATACGCAAAGAGTAACAATTTCTTTTTATGTTTGGGCTGACTTTTGAATTGCTTAAGAGCTGCTTCTGTTCTTATCCTAAAATCAGTTAAACCTTAGAGACGACGTCTCAATTATCACCTTCGCTGTTGAGTTTAGTTTAAGTGATTCCATAAATGTTTCCAGTGCACTTGTACATGTATGAAAAGCGTGAAAAGCGATCAACAATACGAGCAAATAAATAAAAAGACTCGCAGAAAAACATGGACAATTTGCGTCACTGAAAATGCTCGACCTACTCAATGGCCCCAATGGGTCGATTTGATCTACATGGAGAGTCCAGAGTCGGAGTGGCAAGAATGTTGGTTCATTTCTTTTGGTCCACACTAATCTGTTGGGGTCAATCGATGTTAAGTAGAATCACGAATACCAAATTAATTGATGCTGATATATGCACCATGATGGTCCCAGCTCTGCCGTCTCTTTGGATATCGCACTGTTTCTACTCAAGTTTTTGTTTTTTTTTTTTTTTTTGTAATATCATCTCTTTGGCAATGTCGTGAGATAGAGTTGATCAACCCCTCACACCCTCTCTTGGCAATCCTCGTAATAGATGTGTGTCAATCTGTGGCATATTTCTAACACGCTCTTTGCTTGTATGTGTATGTATGCGAGTGTGTGTGTGCTTGTGTGCATGTGTGCTGAGTGTCAAACGGGTAAATAATACCCAGTTCATGTTTTGAATTAATTTTAATTGAGATTCATTTGTAAGCAATCAGTTAGATTGTTCAGTTGACGCGCTTAAGATGACGATTCTGATTCTGTTTAGCATTCAGCGGCAAGTGGTAGGGGAAAGAGTTTGGATATATATATATATATATGTTTATCTTGTCACATGGCAGTCACACATGGCCAACTGTATAAATTGGTTAAGACTCAGTTGCTATATCCTTTTGGGCCGGTTATATGCTTGATGGATTGGCGTGTAAACGTAAATGTATCAACTGCAACAAATTGAATGGGCAATTGAATACAGAGTCCAATAAGACGATTTGTGAGAGTGTGTGTGCATGATTGGGGGGAGGGGAGGGGGGGGTCTGTAAATGCGCAAATAAATAGCATGGTTGATATACGTAATTAATAAAACACGCCAACAATCATAATTGAAACAAGTCTCTTAGCGCCAAAGCACTCGATGCAACAACCCATTGTCAGAAGCAACAACAGCTAGCAACACTTTGCAGCACTGCCATATCAAACAATCTTAAACTTAACAAGCCAAAACACAAACACCTGGCAAGTAAACCAGCAACCTGCAACCTGGCACCTCCTCATCGTCAACCATCAACACCAGCGCCCTCCCCAAAAACCGAAAAGAGGCGCGCCCCACAAATGTTTGCCTCTGGACAATGAAGCAAACTGCCACAGGGGGCCGGCCTCCCCGCCCCCCTCTTCGGGTTTGTCTGTGTGAGTTTGTTACATCTATTAGCTGCTTGGGCAGCTAGGAAAATACCAGTTGCCACTGCTGCTGCTGCTGCACGTGAGGCAAGACAAACAATTGGTCCCGGCAAACCGTGGAACGTGCGTCCAGCCAATGCAATTAAGCTAAAAATGTGAAAAATACGAGTAGCGCAACATCAGCAGCAGCAGCAACAACAGCAACGGCAGACCACATAGCACAGCCGACGGCATTGCTGCGAGGATTTGGGGGCATGCCTCAGCATCTCTGCAGCAGCCATGTCTGTCACAAAATACACACGCAGAAATCAACTATCTCGCTGTACAATAAATAAACTAAGTTATTTAGCACACAAATAACGGTTGTAAAATAAATAATATTGTGAAGTAAAAAATGGTCTTCCTTTTATTAAATTAAAAATATACTTAAGAGGTTTCAGGTGTGCATTTTCTTGCAGTGTAGTCGACGCTTTATGTTTTGAATACATCAATTTATGCACTTATCTGATCTCCTATAATTAGAGGCGTTATTTATGAATATTAAAATTTAATTACGAAATTAATAAAAACGAAAGATTTATGTTGTAAATAAATTTATGTGCAACATTTAAATAAAATCATTAAATAAAACTTTCGTATTGAGTAATTCAAACGTGAACCGAACATAATAATAATACATACAAAACTGTGTGTTTGATTCTCTTGAAAATGTCTGTGGAGAGTTCAGAAGTCAACATTAAGTATATATACAAATACAGTCGACAAAAGGGAAATGAACAAGGAACAATCAGAAGATTAGCCCGGGCTTCGGAGCAACAACAAGTGGGTCATTTGAACAGCTGTGCGCGGGCGCAGGAACTGTGTCTGGCGGTGTAAGGTGTAAGACACCCGAAGTAAGACAATAAGACGAAAACAGGAAGCAGCTCGAACCAACCAGTGGCACAGCTAACGGCAGCAATACATTGCAGCAACTGCCGTTTGTCCCCGATAGCCCAGAGCCCTATATAGATAACAAAAACTGCAGTGCGGTGCAGTGCAGAGCAGAGCAATGCCGTGCAGTTTAGTTTGTAAGTAACAGGCGATGTCCTGCCTGCCTGCCTGGCTGCCTGCCTGCATTCAAGTGGAAACAAGCATGACAATGTGTGTCAAGGACGGGCGCCAAAGAGGCATAGCAAGAGGCGCAGCTGTCGCGGGCGCCACAGTTGCCAATTGCCAGCACAGACAGAGCTCAGTCCATACACCCAAAGGGGGGCGGGTCGGTGGGAAAAAAGAAACCCAAATAAGAGGACAGCAGAAAATCGCAATCCACTTGGTCAGAAATTGACCGGAAGCTCTTATTAATTTGCTATTAGCGATAGACAGACAGGAAGTTAACTTAATTTGTGTGCGGCTTGGTAAAAAGGCAAAAAAAGAAACACAAAAAAAAATAAATAAAAAACAAAGCAAATGAAACAAGTTGCAGACGGCGGGTGGAAATAATAATTTCTAAACAGCGCACAGGATATGAAGGCAGACGGTGCTGCACAGGACACAAAGGACACACATGTGTGACATCAAAGGCTGCATTTTATTTGGTTTTCGCATTTGCTGTTTATGTTTGCTTTGTGTGTGTGTGTGTGTGTGGCTTGATAATAAAGCCCAATAATTTTGTTGGTCAAAAGCAAAAGCTTTTACCGTTAGCTTTAGAAGCCATTGATTAGATCAGAGCGCAACTGTCTGTCTGTCTGTCGATCTAGACTTTTTGGGCAAAGCGAGTAGCAGCGGCAGCAGCAGCAGCTGGATTGTTGTCGGCCAATTAAAATATTTGCCAATTGTGATAGGTCACTTCCTGCAGTTACGAAACGAGTCTAGTCTAAGGCCTCCAACAACGACACCCTCTCTGAATTTGACTAGTAGCTGTTGTTGCAGCTGGGGAGCGTGTGCTGGAGTACACTGGAGCACAAGTGGCTAATGCAAAGTACTTGCAGTACTTCATTTGTAGGCCTTTTGTTTTCACTTTTACCAGGGGCAGATCGCAGGCAGGCGATAAAGGTCAGAAGAACAAGAAAAAAGTCGTTAATGATAAAAACCAAATGACGAGCAGCCCTCGCTAACGGGGGCGATTAGGTAGGAGTGTGAGGGAGAGAGACAGCTCGCATCAGACAGCGAGAGAGAGAGAGAGAGAGAGAGATAGATAAAGAGAAATATAGAGAGAGCAGCCTTGTCTGCACCTTTGACGTTGTACAAGTTCCCGTTTTTATTGCCAACAGACACACAGACAGGAAGCACTCCAGGCCAGACAATGGCAAGGAAAACGCGCGCTGGCCCAAGGCTTTTTTTAGAGACCCTTGCGCAAAACTGAGGTGCGAGCTCTCGATTTTGAGAGATTATCATATCAGCGTATCAGAGCACATCTCGAGCATGTTGCGCCCCCATCAGCCCCTCTACGCATAGCGTGCACCCTAAAGCAACAGCAGGCACAGGACTAACCTACTTCGGAATGGCAGTTTCTGCTCCTGCTGCTCCTGTTTCTTATTCTTGAGCTGTGCCTGTTCCAGCTGAAAGTGAAACCAGCGACAGACAGGAAGCGAGTGAGCGACGTGTGCCCATATTGCAGAATTGTCAGTTGGTTTTCAGCACGTGCTGCTCCTGCAATATTCCACAATATTTCTTTATTTTCAATGGAATATACTTTAGAGATGGGCGTAATTACCGCTACGCGTTTCCGTTTCACGTTTGTCAAGCAATTTGCCAATTTTTCTATTTAAAAATAAAGACATTTTGTCATTTTGTCAAATTTGGAAAAAATATGCATTTGTTTAATATTTTACACAAAATTGAGAAAAATGAGTTGCATCTATCGGCGGCTGGCTCGTTAAAAGGCACCATAAAGCTACATAGTTGGGAGCGGAGTTGGGCGAGTTGGGCTGACTGGATGTTTAAAATGCGCTTAATAGTTTCAACATGTGCCGCAGACACACAATTAGGCAATAAAATTAATTCACACCAAGAAACGCATTAAAGCGACGACAACAACAAGAACGTTGTCTTCTCTGTGTGGCAGCCAAGGTGGCACTTGCCACACCGTCGCCTTGCTGCCTGCAACATTTTTGCACGCATAACTCGAACTCGAACTCAAACTCGGTACTTGCAAGTTGGCAGTTGCTGCTTGCTATTTGCTACTTGCCACTTGCTACTTGCCACTTGGCGCTGCCGCCCATTTCATGGCGCGTGCCTCGTTGACAGTTGCCCTCTCCATAATCGTCGAGCACTGGTATTAGTTGCATTTGCGGTGGCATGCCACAGCAAAACAACAACAGCCATATCAACAACAACAACAACAACAAAAAAAAACATTGCATTTTAATTACATTTTTATGCAGCGTGGCATCTGCCACCCATTTCGATGTCTAATGCCGCGCACTTGAATCTCGCACTGACCTGCCGGCATTTGCAGCATGTGGCAGCCACCGAAAATGCGTGTACCACTATTCGTAATTAACCCAATCAATTGTTGAATGTTGCAGCCGATCCGCAACTTCTGCAACTGTCAACAAATGCATAAAAATTTTATTCTCAACTGCCAGATACAGATACACAGCAACACAGATACAAATACAAAATTTCCCTAGCTGCAACCCTCTTTAATGCTTTTTTCACAGCGCTTTACGACTTTAGGAAGTTTGACGCCAGCCAAATATGTCTATTGCCCAGATCTGCAACCCTATGGCCATCATGTGCCACGAATGCATTTTTAATTGGTTGCAAGTAAGAACTCGACGCTTATACCAAATCCTAAAATCTGGCCAGCAAAATTATTATTAAATGATATATAATCAATTTTTAACAATTATCCCTAACTAATTACTGATTTCTAATTAGTTAATTTTAATTTATTTTAATTTATTTTTATCAATTTTTGGGAAGTTTATTTAATTTCCTTTAATGCCATTTCAGCAGGCTTCGTGATTAATAATCTGAATAAACAAATATTTCAGCGAGCAATTATGCAAAAGCCTTCTTTTTAAAAATTGGTTTAAATTGTCATCAGCATAACTGTATTTTTTACATATCTATAAACGCATCGACATTGTCTACGAAAACCGAAAGTGAGTCCTGTTTTTTGGTTCAGTTGGAGGAGCAGAGTTTTCAGTTCACCTGCTTGAGCTGATGATACGAGTCTGAATTCCGGAACAGGTCAGCAGTTGTGTCTTTTTAATTGCACGTGGTGCTGCCCTCTTCTAGCTGCTGTTTTTTTTTTTTTTCTGTTTCTTTATTTTTAGCCACTGCCATTTGGCCAAGTTGTAACATACGTTTTTCAGTCAGTTGCTGCTGCTGCTGTTGTCTGAATTTCCTCATGGTGTTTTTCCTCAATGCTTCCCGCTCTTTTTGTTGATGTTGTTGTTGTTGTTTTTTTTACAATGGGTTAACGTTAACCCACACACGCACATTGCTCACTTCCCTGGCTGTGTGTCCGTTTAGCTCGATTACGCTTCCGGTTGATGGGCGCTGCTGCTATCCCCCTGCACCTAGTCTTAACCCCTCTCTCTCTTTTTGGCTCTGCGAGCCAAATGCTGTTTGCTTCCTATTCTTTGGTAGTAGTTCCCGATCCTGCGTCCACAGCGGACAGAATGACACAATTTTGTTTTGTCATCTGCCCCTGCCACTGCCTCTGCTCCTGCCCCTGCCACGTTGCACCCCTGATAGCAAGACAAAACGCTTGCAGCAATTGCGAGTTTGCCGCCGTTTCCTCTCTCATTGCGTCGCATTGTCATTAGCCAGTGATCGAGTCTATGTGTGTGTGTGTGAGTGTGTGTGTAATGATCGTGGCAATTAGCTAAAAGTGTGAGTGTGCATGTGTGTTTATATACACACAAGCTGAAGGCGAATCCATTGTGCTTGCAGTGCGCTGCAAACATAAATTACGGGATAATCCGACATAAGCGCATTTCCATGATCTACTCGGCTTGCAAGTGTGAGTTTCAGATTGTATAAATATATATATATGTGTGTGTGTGTGTGTGTGTGTGTGTGTGTGTTTAAGTGAGTGTGTATCATGCACTCGTTTAATGCTGACAACTTCCTGCCACAGCAAAATGCCAAACGCAATGGGAATGAAAATGGAAATGGGAATCGAACTGAGCACCAACTACTAATTAATGTTTGCTTGTGTAATTTGCAACCGCTTCATGGATATCAAACTAAATGGCACAACAACACTGATTCAGATTAGCTGACATTCACATTCTAAACAAAATCACCCCTGGCACCCCACTTCACCACACCACACCACACGCTACTGGATTAGGTTTTAGCTAACACGCAAAGCTATACGGCATATCGTTTTTGTGGTAGGCCGCCAACGACAACGACACCGATAAGCCGGGCCCAGAGTCTAAAGGCCCATGCCAACTCGGGCTGACATGCGAACTTTGCCAAACAACAGCTGAAAGCTTGCAATTTGTACAGGAATTGATTTGTTTCTTTTGTTTAAGTTTGTTTTTTTTTGTTGTTTCTTTTTGCTTATTTTGTTTTTGGCCTGTGTTGTTTAGCACGCAAAGTGACAGGCAACAATGACGCTGGATTTGTGTGCATTGAGGCGAAGGTGTTGCTGGCTTGGCTCGTCGCACTGGCCGCAAGCGCTGAGCCCAAGCGGCCACTTACGTGACCCTGAACACCTTACAAAGTGTAAGTTACAGCCCAACAATTTGTATGTACATTTTATTACTATATAAGAACTCGACTGGCGTCGACTCAAATGTGGGCTAAAAACCATTCAGAATGCTCGAGTAGAGAGAGCTCGACTAGGAGATACCCTCAACCCAGTTGTCAAATATATATTGAGTTAATCGAATTAAAAGTCTGTATTTCATTTTAGTATCTAAAATCGGCTGGTTCATAGAGACAAACATAACTTGACTAGATCGATTATACTTACGAACTTATACTTAAAAATGCAAGTTATTATATAGAGAGTAGTGGTATAAGGTAAACGTACCGCTTATCTAAATTTGTTTTCAGATGTTTTTAATTTCAACATGTGACACAGAGTTTACTCATTATCCAATTTGGAGTGACTTTCGGTAATTGTGTTTAATCAATCAAGCGCTGCTTGTGTTTGTTTTTATGTACATATGTCGTAAAACTACACACCATATTAAGGCACTTCATTAAGATAAAGTGTAATTTATCGAAATTCGATTTGATAAAACCTGAGCCATACCCAACTGCCCCGCCACCCCCATTATGTCCGTACGCGTTCCGGTTATCTTTTCAAGCGGCTGGTCAACATGCGCGTAATTCTCAGCGCCGTCGATTAGATTAACCCAAATGCCAGCAAAACTGCTGTCGAGCAGTGGTAGCAGCATAGCAAGGGTGGGGGGAGTACATAAACGCTTATATCGTAATGTGAAACAGCAAAATATATGGGTTTCAATCGGTCGATCGGCTGATCGGTCGCTTGTCTAGCCCGTATGGCCTGAGAGAAAACGTTGATAAAAAAAATATAAATACGCCGAATTCAGATACAGTTCCTCAATAGGCGCACAGGGGGCAAGGGGCGTAGGGGTGTAGAATCGAAATTGATTAGATTTGGATAAAAGGCGACCCATTATATAGATTAAAATTGAGTTATTACCGATTTACTTTACAAGCCGTATCGTCTAACTGTCGCCTCTCGAGTGCAAAGTAGAAAGTGGAAAAAACAAGTGGAAAAGCTGCAATTTGATGACAAAAATAATAAAATAAAATGAAAATTGCAAAGAGACTAGCTCTGCTTGGGCTAGGTGAAGGGGCGTCTAAGTAATATTCAATAGTTGGTAATTTGAATCAATTTAGTTATTGACGAGTCAAGTAGTATGTGGAAAATTGCTAGAATTATTTACTTTTATTCATTTCGTTACTAATCCGCAATGAAATGTTAACACGCACACACACACGCACACACACACACTGGCTGATCGAGATCGCAAATCGTTTCCTCAAAAGCCTCCAAGTCTGAGAGTGCTTCGAATGGAGCTGGAAATCGTGGGTAATCGCCGTCCGTCGACTTCCTGAGCGTCAGCGTCGCAGTCGGCGTTAATGTGTGACTTTTGCTGTGTTTTTCAACGACATTAATTTTGTGTCGGATCTTAAGCCGGATTTAGTTAAGCAGCTCAGCGATCGCCGAGCAGCGAGCAGCGAGCAGCGATCACTGCGCATTAGTCGTTTCCACACTCACGCACACACACAGATATACAAACAGAACCACTGAGAGCGGGAGAGAGGGAGAGAGAAAAAGATGCTCGATCACATTTTGTTGGGAGCGCTTAGGAAATATAATCCCTTTTGTAGATGCTCGCATGATCACCGCTTCATCAGCTTCAGCTACAGCTACAGCTACAGATACAGCAACAGCAACCGCTTTGGGCTCGACTTCAGCATCACCTGTTTTGGCGTTGGCGTTGGCGTTGCCCCTGGTAGCGCCTCATTCTGGACTTGCGACTTGTGTGTGGAAACCATCGCTGTGGTCAGTCTGGTTACTGATATGAACAGCACAGAATTACTCACTATGCGCTGCATAGCACGACAATGAATTATAGGGTATATTAACACGCACAACATAACAATATAAATAACAGTGGGATCTTCAGATTAAAATAAAAGATATCGGCCACAAATAAGCACAAAAGTATTGAACATATTTAAGACAAAGTAAACAATTTTAGGACTAAATATTTGTCTATTATTCGAGATATTCGAGAAGATGTCAGAACGATTTTAGAAGTCGAAACTTATTATTATTTTATTTTCCATTAAGAAGAACTCAAGTTCTTAAAGCCAGCTATGATAATAATAAAAATAAAGAGTCTTCATTCAATATAGAAAAAATCTAGTCTACTTTAGCTTTCCATTAGATTCACACATTTCTGGTAAATATTAATAAAATGCCTCAGACTGACAGACTTACTACATATTGTGTGCTCGCTATGGATTAAGAGGTATCTTATAGTCCGGTAGTCGAAGTGTTGGGCGATTTAGTTGATGTTTGTTGTTGGCTCGTTATAATGTGTCGCACATTAGTTAGCAGTTAATACTTTAAATAAGACGAGGTTACCGACATTTTTCCATCATTGGGAGCTATTAACGAAAATATGTTGAGACGGCGGCGACGCAACGGCAGCGGCAGCGGCAGCGGCAGCGGCGGTGGCTGCGTATTAGTTTAAGCCGATTGTCGCTGTGACTTGTAGAAATCGTTTGTTGCCGGGCGGCTTATGATTTTCAACGGGACGTATTAGTAATATGCGCCGCCGACTTAGTCGAGCCCCTTTCGAAATTAACGAAATGAAATGTTATAAATCTTTACAAAGAAACAAAAATAAGCACGAAATATAAAAAATAAGTAACGCGGCTTATGTAAGTTTTCGGCATTATTTTTATATGTTTTTTTTTTGTTCAACAATATCTTCGTCATCTCCCCAGAAAAAAACAAAAATATCCCAGAAATGATTTGCTATATGAAAACATTGGAAGCTACCGCAAGGGGGGTAGGGGAGGAGGTGGGTAGCAAGGGACATGCAGCGTTTTGGATTTATTTTCACTTGTCTCGGAAAACTTTGGGAAAATACTTTATGCCGCCCAATAAAATGCCAGCCCACTTGTCATAATTTTCAAACAAAATTAAGTCAAATTTATGCGTGTGTGCGTTGCATATGGCCCAGTCTCGGATTTGGATACGATATATAAATAAATATAATGATGCAGGGGGACTATTCAGCCAGATGCGAGAAAATATATGAAGACGCCAAATCCACTAATTAAGCGAGATACTAGGTGACAATGTCTCTTGTGGGGGGGAAACTGGGAAATTAAGAAATGCGCATTTTGTAAATGTTATTCATGTTTCGTTGTCGTGTTTTCCGAACTGAATTTTCCCGCACGCTGATTAGGCTACTTAATAAATGTGTTTAAAAATACATAATGGCATAAGTGACAGCTCCGAATGAAAATGATTGTGCATTGGGGAGTGGGGGTTGGGGGGGGGGGGTAGTTGAGGATTATTAGATGTATATAGCTTAACTGAAATAATAGAGAATTAGGCATTGCTAACTCCAACTCAATGGAGAAGTACGATTCATTTCCCGAACACGTCATTGCTACTTTATCGGATAGTTTTACGGCTGGTTGAACTGCCTTAAGCTACAAAGCTTGAACCGCACTTATCGCAATGTCTTACAAATCGTTTTATCAATGTGTCATTAGCTGCGAAACAAAAATGTTTTACGATAGATTCCACAGCAACAAAAACCAAAAAAAAAAAACACAAAAAACAAAGAAAAGAAAACCTCCAAACTCGTTGTGAGTTGCACGCTAGGCAAAGGGGCACGGGCAGGTGTGGCAAGGGGGAGACAGAGGAATGGTCTGGCACTAGGTGCAAAGGCAGACAACAACAAGAACAACAAGCACACATACTTTGTTGATTATCACATTATCACAGTGGGCGGCATTTTTGAAACGATCCCCTGGAATAGGTAACCAAAAAACATGCCACGAAATTGATTTAAAGCCATTTCATTTGAGCCGGCACTGCCAAACTTACAGACAACTTGACAAGTTGTAATTAACTTAAAGCGTTTCTCGATGTCACCACGATTTTTCGGCAAGTGTTCCGAAATCGATACCCTGCTCTGTGTTACCAACAAGGGTGTAATCGAATGGTGGAATGATGAGCGTTGATTAACAAATGCACACTCGATCAGACCATTATCATATTGCTAATCGATCGACTTATTTTGATATATATTTGTGGTAATTTTTATTGTGAATCATCATAATCATAATATTGCGATTATTATAATCTCAAATGTCTTATTTACAATTTGTATTATTTATTTAAGTAAGGCCAGATATATTGAAATTGACGTGAATACTTTTTATGTGTACACCTCTAGTTTCGAAATCTAAATTATTACTTAACAGAAATATTTTCCACAAATATTTGAATGATGCATGTTATGAAATAAATAAAATGCGCACAATAAACAAGTTTCAATTAGATATGATTAATAATAATCCAAAACTGGTTGTTGGGTATTTATATTAGTTTTGTCTGTATAAATATTAGATGGATTGTCATAAGCGCAGTAAGCTAATGCAGGCCCTGCCCATATTTAGTTGGGTAGGTCCAAGTCCAAGTTCAGTTTTGGTTTTAATTTCAGTTTGAGATACAGCTGGAACTTGCAAGCCGCGCTACTTATGGTAATAATGATTATAAATTATTATAATCCAATCGGATTTGAATAATTAATAAATTTAAAAATCGCATACGCAAACTGAATAACACATAATCGGATCGTATAAAGGCGCTGAACTCAACTCCAAACGTGGGTTAGGGCGCGAGAGGCGAAGTGGGGCCAACCGGCTGACTGAGCGAGAAAGCGAAGAATGAAATGCTAAAAATGTGTGTTACAATAAAAAGAGAAGCAAATGCGGCTAAGAGATCTGTGTCTGTCTGTCTGTCTGTCTGTCTGTCTGTCTGTCTGTCTGTCTGTGCCTGTGTGCGTGTGTGAAAGGAACACGACTAAGCCCTGATAAATGCAGCATGCTCGCAGTCAATGCGGCAACAGAAAGAGTTTTAAAAGGTGTTCGAGCTGCCACACACACACACACACAAACACACACACACACACCTGCAGAAAAGAAAGCCAAGACAACAATGCAGAGCCTACGGCGGCGAGGCGATAAATAGGCGTGCCATAAGAGCCATAGAATAGCTGATGAGGGAGAAGTGGATCCACCAAACGCAACAAGATGACAAACAGTTTGGACATTTATGAGCGGCATTTAATGGACATTTGACTACCGGACTTTACCGAACACTGGCAGGGGCAAAAAAAAGAAGAAAAATCAAAATAAAATATCATAAAAACTATCTGTGATCTCCTATTGATGTTGAACCATTCATGAATTCATGATTCGTTGCGCTGTCGTTTATTGATTAAACCGCGTGCGGAAATGATGCGTTTGTAAGCAGGAAGTTGGCAGCAAGTGTTGTGCCATTGTACATTTTCTAGATCACCTGCTTGGGTGTATGTACTTTTTGTGTTCGTGTGTGTGTGGCAGTCAGCACAATCAGCGCCTTAATCTGAATGAAATTTATAATTTAGAAGTCGCTTAGCTAACGTACTATCAGCAGCAGCTGATATAACTACAAAGCGGCACGCATATTATTATCTGCTGTCTTTTGGATTTTATTTGGGTTGGGTTTTTTGTTCAGCTTTTGTGCGATTCGATATCGTGCCGCGTTCGAAATTATCACAACAATAAAACTAAATGCTTTATAATTAGTTGCAAAATCAAAAGAAGCTACGCATGGCAGATAATGACAGCGGCAGTCCCATGCATGTGTAATATGTTTAATAAATAGAAAATGATTTGTTATAGATTGGGTTTCTTTCTGGTTTTTATTGTTCACTTTGGGTTATTTATGCGCACCGATTGAGACACTCACAAATTATATTTAAAAAGTATAACTAAAAATAAATATAAAGACGAACCCATACAAGAGCACGAGGCACGAGAGACCCACATACCCAAAGCTTTATTACCTTCCATTTGAACGCTCAACTTAGTCTTATCTTAATCCCATTCACGATTCACTAAGCGTATGCGCCGACACATAAAACTGTCAAAAATAAGAGAGGGGAAAAAAAACTACATTCTTGGCGAGCTTTGTCTATAGCAATTTCGAATAGTGGAAGTTGAGACATGATTTAGGCAAGAAGACAATGCCGATAAGTCCAAAATAAATGTGTGTGTGTGAGTGTGTGTGTGTGTGAGTGTGTGTTTATTGATATCGACAACACAAAATTGCTAATGCGTTGATTTATTAAATATATAACACAATTTTTAGGTTTTTTCCATTTTTTATACACTTGCAGAGAGTATATTCATTTATTTATGAATTGTGTAACGCTTTAAAGTGAATACAAAAAATAACAATTTTTGAAATATAACTGTTAAATAATTGCACTTTGTGGATTAGTTTTGCATATTTACTGATGCAGTTTTTATACTGAGAATTGATATTTTTTGGGCAACTCAAAAATGTTGTTAAATAGTCAAAACTCACTTGTGAATCTATGAAATAAAATGTGATGAAACTGATTAGGCTTCGCTGCTGACTGACTAATGCAGTTATAAGCATATGGAACAGAGAGAGAGAGAGGGAGAGAGAGAGAGAGAGAGAGAGAGCGGCAGTGCTTTGGGTGCGTGGTAAAACTGATGCAGATAAATAATAATTACACTCACACAACATAATCAATTATGCCTGCTAATAAATACCGGAGACACATGTAGTATATCACTGTGTGTGCGTTATTATGTGTGTGCGTGTGGGTGTGTGTGTTGATGTGTGTGTTGGTGTGTGTGTTATCCACAATTGTGGGCTGCACTAATCACGCCAGCATGTTCATAATCAATTTTATCGCACTTATTTGGATTAGTTGCGATATCAATAATAGGGTGACGGTCGCCAACATCGCTGTCGCAGTCGGCGTCGCAGTCGCAGTCGCAGTTCGATAAAATGCTGATGACGCTATGCGAGCTAAAGTCAAATAATCACAGTTCAAATTAGAGTAACAGTTACAGTTACATGGTGTTATCGCACTTATCGTGTCCATATGTAACTAGACTGTGTGTGTGTATGTTTTTGTGTGTGTGAGAGGAGGGGTTGGGGTAAGGCGTCATCACCTTATGCCCAAATTAGCAATAAGCGGCAAGTCGCAGTTGCCGTCGCTCCACAAGGGATTATCTTATCTGTAGCTAAAAGCTTTTCAACGCACATAACCCCAACGAAGCCCCAACTTGGATATCGGTTCGGTGTGCAGCCGAATGGTGGGTGGGTGGGTGCTTTAAGGTGCGGCAGGGTTTGGCCAAGACACATTACACGAGCAATTAGCCAACACACCACAATGGGTAAATACCCGTAGTACCACACATGTATATATCTATGTGCATCATACCTAAAGCATTGTTTACAGCGGCTGGGCTAACGCTTATCGTGCTCCAATCTCCAATCTGAGCTCGCAGCACCGAAGCGGCGCCGATAAGGATTATCTCTTAATCTGCATAAATAGCGAACAAATCGTCGCACTTAACCACATATATAATATTTGTATACACATGGGTTTTTTATCGTTAAAATGAACCCGTTTCAGAGACCAACATTTAGCGCTTATTTGTATGTTACGTTACCCTCTTACTCGAAAGTGTGATTTACTTTCCTATTCACCTTGAATCAGCTTATAAAAATTTCTATTTACGGCTATATTACGTTGGTATTTGGGGAATCTATTCAAAATATCAACTGATTATTTTGGGTATTTTAGCTAAGTTTAATAAATTAAATTACTCTCTAAATATAATATATATAAATATCTAATAGTAAACTTATTCGATATATCAATTGAAGAAATTGGAATTTTTCCTAGGCAAAGCATTTATCGGGAGATTCAATAATTTATTTCTATATAGATTAGAACTGATTTTAAACGGATTTAAATGGAAACAAAATTAATTTTACAATTTAAAAAAACAAAATCTATTTTTCAATAAAATAAAAACATTTCTTAAAACTTATACTTTTCGAAACAAGCAGAAAATAATAGAGATATTACAAAATGATCTTTAAATTTATCATTTGCTGTTGTTAGTCAAATAGAGTATAGAAGATATCGGTGTTAGCATTTCGTTTCAACTCTTGTTTATTTACAATGATTCAGCTTAGTTGTCGGAGTCGTCGGTTGCTCTTTAAGTTCGACGGTGACTAATGAGCAAATATAGCTCAATGAAATTCTTCACGGCTGATCTTAAGCGAAAACTAGCTCCACAATATTGTCGACAAGAACGACGGCATTTGAAGATCAATTAAACATGATCGTATAGTATTTGGATTTGGATTTAGATATACAGATAGATATACAGTAGTAGGACTCACCTGCTGTCCGGCGTTGGCCGCCACCCAGGCTTCAGCGAAGGTTTCCATTGCGCTTTGAAAGTCCATGATGAAAGTGTGCGATCTTTGTTTTGATTGCGTTTAGTTCTGTGAGTTGTGGTGGACTCAATTTGATATTTAAATTTTAGTTTTATATGCTTTTAGAGTTCGCTTTGGCATTAATTGGTCTTGGTTGGTGTGCAATGCATCAATTCTTATAGTCGTACATAAATAATTTGCGATAAGGCCAAAGGCACGCTTTGATTTTCGATTATGGCCACAGAGTTGCCAACTTAATGGCCACTTTGGAGACGCAAATTCGACACAAGCACACTAGGAACTCTCACACACACGAGACGCGACTTGGACTTGGGCATGCAACTGGGTTTGCCGGAACGGATTTGATGACGCTGGCCCAGCACTCGGTAGTAGCAGCTTTCGACGCGACATCATTAGCACTAGCGGCACGGGCACGCCATTTCAAATCGCAGTCTGTGTCAGTATCAGTTTGTGGGAGTGTGGGCGGTGGCGGTGGCAGGGGCGGGGCACCGTGTCAAAAGTCGAACACCGACGGCGGCGATAAGAAGACCGACTGCAGTTTATTTTGTTTGCAGCAGATCCTTGCAGCTTGCAACTTAAGGGGAGAACGCGACAGAACCGCTCGAGCTGCCAATGACGACTGACGATATCGAGAATGTTGGGCAGATTCTCTGATTCGACTGATTCAACTATTTGTCAGCTGAACTGATTTGTTGTTGTTGTTTTTGTTATTGCTATTAGTTGTTTCTGGTTGTGATAAGCGCAAGCTATTGTGATTTTTTGTTTACTTTGTTGCTCGATTTCGATTTGTTTTCTCTTTTGATTGTTTGACTATCTATCGGCTTTTGACTGTCCATATATATACATATAGATATATATGTATATATGTACGCGTCTGTCTAGTTGTGAATGCGACTGGCCATTATTCTGATTGTCAATAACTAATAACGAGACAGCACTGTAAACAATTCGTCAACTGCTCTTTCACTGCTGTTGCTGCTGCTGGTGCTGCTGGTGCTGAACGGACGCGCGTCAAGACATCCTTCCACAGCACAAGTTGTCGCACAACTGACAAATTCTTTCGCATTCGCACTGACAGCGACGCACTGCCGCTGCGCACCTCGCCTCGCCCCGCCGCTGCACACTTCGCCGGCGTAAACCGCCCCGACCGGCATTCGGGCAGCACCGTCCGATGTGCGATGTTCGCTTTCGTCTCTGTTCATTTGCTGCTTGCCATTGCATATGTGTGAGTCTCGCTCTCTCTCTTTTTCTCCCTCTCTTTCGGGGTTGGCCTCTCTCAATTTATGGTGCTTCCAAATAGTAGCAAGACTGTAAATAGTATGAAATTCGTTTTTGATATTTCATTCCAGGTTAAGTTGATAATAAGCAATAATTACAAATAATTAATACTGACCATTATTAAATTATAATATCGCCCTCAGGTCTCAAAGAACTTCTGCTTTATTACAAATATTGACTTAATTTCCTCAGTTTCCTCAAACTTATTTAAAACCCCATAAATTAATTTCAAAAGGAAATTGCATCGTTTTTATTTAATCTACGAGTATAAAAGGCTGAAATCGGAATGGGTAAAATGCTATTAAAATAATGATTATCTCTGTTTTAAATTGTTTCCATTTTTATTTTTAATCTAGCACAGACAAGCTGATAAAAATTAGTAAGATGGTTTCTCGATATTTAGAATTAGTTGGAAATATTACCAGATTAATTAACATATGAAATTATATTACATTACACAACATAATTATGATTTTTATTGAAATGCTTATAAACAGAATATATACAAAATAGATCTTAAGAATTAAATTAAAACAAGAGTTCCAGATTTAAATTCTTAACAATAACATTAAAAGCAAGACTTGTGGAATATTGATTATTTGACAAAAATAGCTTATATGTATATAATTACATCAATGAATACTTTAATTAAACCGTCAAGTTTTAAATTAAATCCTGTGAAATGCGCAAAAGTATCAGTTTACAAATAAGTAGTAAAAATGCTACTATTTATTATTTTGCTAGAGAGCAAGAGAGTAATGCCTTTGCTTGTGTGTGTGCGTGTGACCAAAACAAAACACGCACACATTGACAGCAGCGGGAGAGTGAGCCAGAAAGAGAGAAACGAACTGAGAGAGGTCTCACACAGCCACACACTCGCACATACACACATACGCGCACATTAACTGGGGGAAACCTGTTTCGGCGCAGAATTGCACTTGTCTCACCGACAGGCTCATCATATATACACATATACTCATACATACATAGCCCCCCTCTCCAACACTCTCTTGGTAAACGACTGTTGGTTCGCCTGTTTTTTTTTCTTTTACTTTTTGTGCGCTGTAGCGAAATTCAATGGATTTGCCGCAAATTCGGGTGGAATTATGCCACACACACACACAGCCGCGTACACACGCGCAAGCACACAGATAGCTCCGACTGAGCTATTGTTGAGAGTGGGCGTGGGCGTGAGCCACTCGTAAAAGCGACGGCTAAGCGTACAGCGAATACGATTGCGAGTGCGAGCGATGCAGGAATACTTTCGCGCCTGTGCCCGGGATGAAAGAGTAAATCGGCAGCGCTTATTATTATTATGTCGTTAGGGGGGAGCCGAGCCACAGCCAAATGAATGGAGAGGGACGAAAGCAGCGGCAGCAGAAGCAACAGTAACACCCACTCCGCAATTGGCACCTCGACGAATGGAAATGAATGGCGACTGTCCATGTGTGTCCGCGCGTGTGTATGTGTGTGTGAATGTCCGTGTTTTTTGGTTTGGTTTGACCACTGAACGCAGATAACAGCGTAGATAATGCGCGCGCATTACATGTGATTAGGTGTTCGAGGCGAGCTGGGTTTAGCCAACCGCTGCGCAGGAGGCCGACAGCGAGTAAATGCTAACTATATATATATATATATATATATATATATATATATATGTATTTGTATATGCATATATGTATATGTGAGACTGGGTACATGCTTGGTTGAAGTTGTTCGGCACTCAGGCAACTATTGCGATATAATTACTCAGAGCTGGAAATTCAAACAGAATTTTGTTTTATGTATTATTATTTGAAATATATATTATTTTTCATAATGTATATATTTTAATATGTAAAATCCAAGTTTTTTATTTTCAGTTGTCAATTGGCGCAGATTATTAGAGGGAAGAGGAAAAAATCGCATGCTTTTTATTATCTGACTTATCCGCCTTCCTACTATAAAAATAAACATAATGCACGCTTTCCCTCTCTCTCTCTTTCTCTCTGTCGCTCGTTCTTTGTGTTGCTGCTGCTCTATTTCGGTGGCAAACTGACTCACACACACACACACAGAAGCACGTACAAACACTCTCGCAGATTCGGGCAGTGCTCGCTCTCTCCCTTTCGCTCTTGCACTTGCGTGCAAGAGCGAGATAACCCATAAAAATGTTGAGCAAAGCAAAGATGAGCAAAGTGTAAACGTAAACGAAAAACGCAAAGCATACGGCTACAACAACAACAGCAACAGCAAAATATCACGAAATAAACATAAAAAGCGCTGGCAAACCAGTTCGGATAGACTCCGCCCTCGGCGTACGCTGATTGGCTAAGCTTTGCCTTTGCCCAAGACTTCATCTTTTTTTTTCGCTTTGCTGTTCTGTTGTTGTTGCTATTGCTGCTGTGCCGAATGCTTGTGCTGCTTTCGCTAAATTGTTGCTGCTTTTTTGGCTGCGGTTTTATCACCTCCGACGACGACGACGCCGACGTCTTTCCACTTAGTTAACAGCCTCACTGAACCACCCCACCCCACTTCAGCCCACCCCATCCATTCAACGAGGCAGCAATATGCCGACGCTGAGCACCACTGGAAGGGCTTTAGCAAGTTTCAAGCTTCAAATCTTTGTTGCTCCTTTAATTATATAGCTAATTACATATTTACCTAAAAATGTTGATAATTTATACAGAAATACAATATGTGAATATGAACATATTTTTCAAAACTCATTTTAATTGCAGTTAGCAGTTTTTTGGTTTCTATACTTAATTTTAATTATTTTATTGTTGTGTAAAATTGTGCATTTTTGTTGCAGTACTTTATAAAATATTATACATAATAAAAAAGTGACACAAATAAAAATAAATAAAAGTCGCTTGAACTAAACAGCTAATCAATTAATTAAGACATTTTTAAATGTATTTAGGAATTATTGGAAGTTAATAAATAAATCATTTTTGTATTCTGATTTATTATAACTAATGTTTAGGTTAGGTAAAAGAGTTAGTAAGTATTTAGCATAATTATAAATATTTATTTTTTATATTATATATTATATTATATACTTTTTGTTATTATTATATTTACATTATGTTATTATATTGCATTTATTTTATTATCTGAAAGTAGATTATTACTTTCTCAATTTTTAAATGACATATTACTTGAATAAATCAAATCACAATAAATACAAACTATTGTTCAACGAAATGCTAATTCATCGCAACGTTATGGAAAACAAAAACAAGGTGAGTAATTTAAATATAATGTGGGATTCGTTTAAAGTTCCATTAAGACTATTTGTTTAAGATCCAGATGAGCTCTCATAATTTAAGCAATCTAATAACTTGATTTTGATCAACAGATTTTCATTATACCAATAATGCTAGCATTTTCAACAAGTATTCGTTCTAAAGTTAAATCAATAAGGAGTTCAGCTAGTTAAAAAAAGAAGCAAAGCATTGTTAAAGGACTTGATGCGAAGCCAGCCAAGGGAAAATCAATAATTTTATTAAAGTTATTTCTGGCAAATGGTGCTGATGCTGCTGTGCTGTGTTTTTTTTTCACATTTGCTTCGCGAGACAAACAGGAGCCAAAGCGTGATAGAAGGTGAGAAGGTGGAGGCAGGGGCAGAAACAGGACCAACTGCGGCGTGGCATGTTTGGAATTCTCTGCGTAACGTGTGGAAATTTTCAACTTTAAACAGAGGCAAGCGCACATGGCGGATGAACCCTGAGCCCGTTCCAAGCCTGATGCCTAGTCCTGGACAGGGACCATTCTATTTACCCTATCCCCCGCTCTTGAAGGACTGGCCCACTTGGGTTGGCCTAACTTGTGTGGCCTCCGCTTATTATTGTTATTACTCAATGGGCCACCATCAGCCGCGTAAACGGTCGTTGCTGTCAGCCTCGTCACCATCATCATCATCATCATCTACATGCTCCTCTGCCTGAAGCAGTGGGTCCATTTAACGGTACAATAATGCCATCAGCGCTGTCATCAGAAACTGGCAGCGGTCTCGCTGCTCAGCATCATCATTGTCGGCGTTGTGGGCATAATGACAAAAGGACATTCATTAAGTTTTTGATTTCTGATTTTTATTGTTGATTAAACGCCGTTCCCCCCCCCCTTCAAAAGGAATGAAGGCCACAAGCCAGCACAGTGCAAAGCAGCGCAGGGCGGGGCAGTGCAGCGTAGAATGCGGGGTAATGCCTGAGAAGGATACACCGACACCAAGCAGTGATGATGTGCTCGGCATTGTCCTCTCTATCGTGCTGAGCACTTCCGGCGAGAGCGTCAACTTGACATTTCCGTTTTTCGGTTGATGTTCCCAGTTGCCAGTGCCAGTGCCAGTCAGCACTTGGAGTAGCTTCTTCAGCTCTTCCCACTCAGCCAGTATCTGGCTTATCACCCGTCGCTCCGGAAGGGGTCGATATATACATATATACTTATGTATAAATATAGACATACATACATAGCTATGTGGCACAGCCAACCAATTCGAGCTGGCAGCATTGTGATTAAGGCCACAAGCGAGACTGTATACTGCCAGCATTATCCTTGCTTGGAATTTGCAAGAGTGTGTGCATATGTATATATGTGCATACATATATAGCCGAACTGAAGTGCTGCCATTCGCTTGGCTCAAGTATTGACATCGTCCTGGCGGAAGGTGGGGTTGTGGTTTGGCTCTAACGCCTGGCGGTGCCATTGGAGCTCTCAGACGAGCACTCGTCGCAAACGGCCCCAAATGCGCCTGCGCTAATTTAGGGTTTTCCTTGATTTTTATATTCCTCTTCTCCATATCGTTTTATTTCGGCTTTTGTTTTTTTTTTTTGGTTTTGTTTTCTGTGTGTATATGCTGAGGTTTACTTATATATTTGTTGTACATACGAAATATAGCAAAGTAAGTACAATTTAATGATTAAGTAGACAGCAGCAACGGCAGCCATAGGTTAAGCTACAAAATGTGTTTGATTACATCATTTTATTTAAAATTGTTAATTGCTAATCTACATAAATAATTAGTTCCATCAACTTGGTTTTCAAAATTTCATAATTTACGCAAATATACATACAAACTATTAAGATCAATATTAGTTAGTAAAAAATAAAATATTACTTATTTTCAAATGCTGAAAATGTAATAAGTTAAGATTAGTTATGAAGAAAGCCGTAAATCCTAAAAATACGATTTGATTTATGTCGAACGTTTAAATATTTTGCTTAGAAGATAAAACTTAAAATGCATCGAGTTTTTAATAGTATTTTCATTATTTTGCAGATGAGTTTATAATTTTATCGACCATAAAGTTTCAATTTCCTGATTAGCATCAACATTCGAGTCGGCAACTGCTTATTTCAATTCAAACTAGTTTTTCGATTATTGGCATTTCTTTTAAATATCCAAGTATAAAATACATAAATAAATTATAAAAGCTTCTCAATAGGATCGATCCTGAACATTAACAGTCATATTAATTAATTCATTAATGATAATGATAATTAAGACATCCTTAGCAGATACTTCAGTTCTAACAAGTTTCAAGTATATTTATTTATCTGAAGTCAACCTTGAGCTGCTGAAAAAAGGCACTTCAATTAGTATTGGGAAGAGGGGCAAGAAAGGTGACACATTAGCTGACAGTGTGCGGCTGGGGCTGTGTCGCATGCCCCACCCCTGATTAAATGGAATAACCACATTTACCACTTGAGGTAATTGAAAGCGACTAGAAAAACACGGGGCAAGTACACACACATAGCCGTAACGCATACAGCGATGTATAAATGGGTATGGCGATACCGATACCGATACCGATGGCGATAGCTATGCCCATAACATTGGTAAGCATGTCGGCCGGCGATCGGCAAAAGTTCCACTTGAAAGCCTTAATTGATTTAACTGATACTGATGCCAACAAAGCGAAAGAAACACTCAACAAATCAATAGATAAATTCCATGCTTGGGTGTTTATATCGCGTTGGTATCTGCATCGGATGTGGCACTGATTGCCGTCGACTCCCTCCACCTACTCCTCCTCCACCATACTATTGGCATGTGTTACCGTTAACCAGAATTTGAAGCAGCCCAACCCCCAGTTTCCACTTTTCCATCCCATGAAACCACGCGTCACGGCATCTTCAAACGCTCCGGCAACCGTGAAAACACGCCATCCAACACGATATGACGAGTATCGATTTGTAAATTTCACAATGATAAGAGATAAAAACAGCGCTTGACTTTGTGAGCTCGCATTTTGACAATGAAAATAAGCAAGCAATGAAATCGATGCCGATGCTTCAACTGAATAAAGATGCCACATAGAAAAAAATACATATACATATATATATACTGTATACACATCTGCTCGCTCTCTTCCACTAATGAGTAATAGCCGTAAAATAGTACTGTAGCTATAGCCGTAACCGGTTTCTTTGTGCTATGCCGCCGAACAATGTTGACAGGCGTGTTTATCGCTTATCGCGATCAGAGAGTCGGGAGAATACAATTGGCGATGAGGTTGTCCAGTGTTTGCCGACATTGTCGCCGTTTTGTTTAACAAATCCCTAATTAAAAAGATACCACGTATCTAGCATGTATCCATATCTGTTCCCTGCACTGACTGCATTTACTGGACTACAATGTAAACCGTTTCAGCTAACTGTCCAAAAAAAACCAGCTAACACATTCGCATTAACTGCTGATCTGCTCCCTGCACCATGTGGCAATGTCTATCAGACTCAGGCAGCACTTGACTTTGTTTGCCATACCTTTGAGTTCTCGGTCTGGGTCTATGCCGAACGCATGTTGTCTCAGCCCACCGCCCCGCCCCCTGCCAACAGTCCCTTGGGGTGTCAACGGTGTTTGCAGTTTGCGTGTGTTGCTTTTTGAAATCTATTCGCTCTTTTCAATAATACTTGATTCAAAACCATAACGGAAAAGATTTTAATCAATTCCATGAAAGTATTGCTTTATTTAAGTACTTTTTTCTTTGAACTAATGTCGAGTTTATATCTTGAGTATTTGTTTTACTGAATGTATCAAGACTTTAATTACTTTGTTGGGCTTATGCATTCTGCTGAAATATGTCACAAATCAAGTTATCTTAATATTAATAAAGTCGTAAAGTGCGACAGAAAATGTATCTAATTTTTTGAATTTTATTCACTTTTGAAAAGAATTTAAAGCTAAATAATTATAAATGTTTAAGAGATTTTCTGCTGTCTGACTGACTAAGTTGAGCTTTAACAACATTTTTCCGATTGGTTTTCATAAAAATAAACAAGAAATTGAGCCGATTGCTAGTTATACATTATGATTCATTAAAATAAATATATTTGCATAGAATTAGACCAGTCTGGAATGACAATTTTAAGTGGGTCAGCTCAAGCAGACTTTACACTTTGAACGGCAATATTTGATTATATAGCTTTTTACAAATTTGTCTGCGTTGTGAAAAACTGGCGTTAATTTAATATGTGGTTTTTCTTTTGCTCATTTTTCTTGCAGTTTACACAATCAGCAGCGTTAGTCATGCGAGCCACAGTATATAATATATAATATACTTATACATAAATAAATGTACGGGCAAAAGAACAACTCAATTTGTACATTTTCATTAACGGCTAAAAGCATCTCGTTTAGAGCGCACTACAACAGCTAGAACACGATTGTAGCTTCAACAACAATAACCGTAAATGAGGCTAATGAGGATGTGGGTGCTTTGGTGGACAGCGGTCTTTGGCCAGTCAGTTAGTCACTCAGCCCGTCAGCCAGCCACCCACTCAGCACAGTTGGATGCGACCACGTAATTAAATTAATTGCATGAAAAGCGGAAACAGGTGAACGCCCGGATGTTTGGGGGGGGGAGGGATGGGGACAGCTGACCGACAGCTGCCGCAGGCGCAACAGCATTTTTAGAGCAACCGCAATGCAAATATTGGTCAGTGTTGTCGAAATCAAACGGGATGACCAACAGCCAGCCAGCCCCCAAACCCAACTGAGAACTGTTTGTGGACTTTGCTAAACAAACAGCGGAGCGACACTAAGTCAAACAAAAACGTTAAAATCAAAAGTTGAAATGAATAACCAACCGGTCGCAAACATCGGCAATTCAAAATCAAAACAAATTGCGATAAAAATCCAGGCAAACAATTTGATTGAATCAGCCGTTTGGCTCAAATTTTTTGAAGAGCGCTTACATTTATCTCGATCTATTATCAATTGTAATTATCCGTATCTCAGCTAAATGTGACCTCAAGTGGTTGCAAGTGGGGGGGGTGGAGATTGCGGCATTTGTGAGGCGATCCTTTGAACGATTGCTGCGATCTGTTTGTCGATAAGTTTGAAGCGCTCCGCTCGAAACTTAAGGCGCTGCGATTTGATTAATATTGACTTAGGCCCGATTCTGTTTGTTCAGCTATTGTGTTCAGCTGTTCAGCGTTGGGTGCGTTTTGATTAATTTGAGGCGATAAAGCTTAATTGGATTTCGCTTAGATAATGGCAACTCACGGTTACATTCAAGTGGCCGGCCCCGGTGCAATATACCACAACACATCGCACACAGCTCAAAATCGCAGCTAATCAATAACCGTAAATAACGTTAATCAAATACAATGACGCACATTAATCAAGTAGCTGAAATCAAAATGCAACCAGTTGCACTTCTACGATTTGTGTTAAGTGCATTGAGTTGGATGGAAAGTTGTTTGCATGGGAAATATACATGTGTCACATCATTGTTATATGCTGGAATTGTCAAACCTTTGACTAAAATAGACCAAATAAGTCTATTGTCTTCTCGATTCCCAAACTAGTGCTTCCAAACTTATTTTACGCGCTCCAAATCTATTTATTACTTAAGGCGTCAAATTTTGCGCCTCGACCGAGCATTTTATTGATTATATTTTTATTTATTATAAATAATGTTTAATATTGTTCTATAAATAAATCAAGAGGTTTTAGTGAACCTTTTATACACTTGTCACTCAATATATATTCTTTTTTAGCATTACCAGCGGTAACTGCAAACTAGCCTCAATTTTAAAGCAATTTTAAACCAAAATTTTGACTTATCTATTTTTTACAAAATCACAAGTATTGATTATAACAATGCTCCATACATATAGATAGCAACAATTTCACAATCAGACTAGTATTCTATTAGTAGACTAATCTAAGTCAGAATCAGTAATCAGAATAAGTAATGGAATGGAATGGAAATTGAGTTAATTATAAAGTGAATAATGATCATATAAAAACATATATTTTTTTTTAATTTTTTAATATTGTAAAATTCTTAAGATGGACTCAACTTGAAAGGTTGCCTCATTCTGCAGCGATATTAGAAACAGTACAATATATGTATAGGCGGGTAAAAATGAAGACCTAATTACTAAAAGGCATTACTTAAGTATTTATCTATAATGTGCTTCAATCTAACGAATCCTTAGACGAACAGTCGCTACGCCATGGGTAAACTGTTGACAAAACAGTCGCCATCGCAATCTGAAGTCATTTGCCTCATCTAAGATGTCCACTTAAGTGAAATAAATGTGTACTTATGGTTCGCCGACTGGAATTCGAAGGACTACTTATGCTCATATTTGTAGTTGGAATCGCGCTCATATCTGGCACACACGACGCCCGCCCTGAATGCCTTGGGAGGATGGGGGAGGTGTGGGAGGGTTGCGTTCTCTCAATCCTCCTAAAAGGCAATAAAGTTTATCATGCAATTAAGAACGAATTACGCTGCTAATAGAATAATTAATGCAATTTCCCACAACATTAGGCAGAGCGCTGGCCCACGCCACAGGCAAGGGCGTCGAGCCCGGTGCGAAATCAAGATGTGAGCTCCTCCCTCGGACTGGAAAGCAAACTGGGAATGGGATTGTGGGGTGGTGTATCTTCTGCACAGTGACAACTCAACTGTCGACGTGCGTCCGCTATGTTTTCGTTCAGCAAACCCCAATAATAAGCCATGCCAAATGGGGTTTATGTGCGGGCTGGTTACGACTATATATCGCTGTGTCTATGTGTGTGTGTGTGTATGTGAATGGGTGTGTGTGTGTGTGTGTGTGAGTCTGCCCGCCTGCCTGCTATTGCTATTTTTATTTCAGCATCAAACCGCAAACATCGCGTCTGTCTGTGCCAAAGTGACTCGAGCTGGGTCTACGTCTACTGGCTACTGCTGCTGTTTGCTGTTTCCCGCACCCGTTCCTGCTCCTGCATCAGTCTCCGGTGCTTTTCGGATGGCAAAGTGTTTTGTGGCTGTGCCGCACTAATGAAAATGTCAAGTAAATTCCTGCTTTCGGACGGAAACTGCTGCTGCGATATCGACTTAACTATCTCTGCTGCCTTTTAAGTGCTGAAGAGCTGAAATGCATTTCAGTTTCGTTGCCGGCTTCAACTTGGTTTCCGTTTCATGTTGCCACCCATAGTTTGGAGACGACATTCATGGAAGTCACACCCTACCACCCAACCACTTCCTCAGCTCAGGGTGGCTATATATAAGCTATGACTGCTTCTTATTCATGCATACATTACGTATACGCAGCGAGTGCAGCTGGCTCTGCAAATTATTTGGCTCCTAATTTTGATTTCACATTTTTTCACTCGTATGTGGTACCCAAAGCTTATTCTCCCATTTTTTTCAGATATTTTTGGCATTATTTTGCAGCTTTGCTTCAATTTATCTATGTGGAAATTGCTTGTCAAGCGGAAAGTAGTTGTCAAGATTGTTAAGTCCTTATTTCTTTCTACTCGTGCAGCTGGCAGCTAATAGCTTTTGCTTTCAGCTATTTGCAATGCATATACATATAAATATGTATGCGACTATATATATGTATGTTTCCGTATATTTCCTTTGCTTTAAGCACCCAAAACTGTTTCCGTTGCCTGCTCGCATTTACCTTTTCAGCATTCAAGTTTTGCTTGTTGCTGTAGCTGTTGTTATTGTTGATTCACCGGAATCGTGGTGATGGCACATGTTTTGCAGGTAATGTGCAAATTTAGTTTGACATTTTATATTTGTTTGCTGAAAGACTTTTGGTCTTTACCTAGAATTATATAGAAACTAAGGAAAAGACGAAATTGAAAACTTATAAGACCACAATAGTTCTAAAAGACTGTCAACAGTGAAATTGTGATTGGTAAAATGTTCAAAACACTAGATTAGATTTAAATTATCAGCATTGGGTTCAAAAATTGTTGATATCTAAATATTATTCACAATATGCCAACTTACACATTATCATGCTTAATTTCTCTCAAATTGAGTATAAATATATTCATTTCATTCTCACATCCAACATTAATTTTAAATGGTCCCCGTTGCTGATGTGTTCGTTGCCCAAATTTCAAAGCAGTTGAGTACCACTGTAAGCGCCTGTCAGATGTTTCTCATTTTTAATGCAAATACTCAATGACTGGCACTTTATAGAGAAAACTACAACTACAACTCCAAGACTTGCCTCAAGACTTATTTTGTGGTTTTAACTCGTACGCTTACATTGCTTGCCTTCATATATGCAGATACACATGTTCATATATACACGAATGTGATATCGAAACGCTGCGACAATCCTGGGCCTTATTGCTTGGTGCTTCTTCATTCAGAGCACAGCTAATTAAGAGCACTGCCAAAAAGTATGCAAAACAAAAGAAAGTCGGCTGAGGCAAAACGTAAAACTAAAAGCCGTCATCATAATAAGTGAGTGAGTGAGTGAGAGTGAACCCTCTCAAAGGATCCCCTTCTCTGAGTGGGACTTCTTAGCGCTGTCAACGTCAAGCTTTTGATTTGCGACTTATATTTGCACCAACAACTTTGAGAGACGGCAAATGGGGTTGTGGGTGGCGGTGGGGGTGGGTGTGGTGTCGCTCCTTTACGTCATTCCTATATAATTACGCATAAATCCTTTTTACACGCCAAGCATATTTTCTGCTACTTTATACTCGCTTTGTGCCACAGAGCATTTTATGAAAATTTGATTAATCTTATCAAGATACTGGCGCTTCCATCACACGCACCCAAACACATAACCATAACCATACCCCTGTAACCCCGCCTCGCTCACACTCTGAAAGGGTTGCGCGCATAGCATCATCAACTACAACAACATCATCATCAGCAGCTCAGCGTCGACGTCTTGTCTGCAGCCGTCGACGCGTCGACGTCAAAGTTAGTCTAAACAATAAAATAAAACGTTTCGCTCATCACAACGAAGTTTACATACCCTTGGAATATACAAAAATAAGGTACTTTAGGATAAAAGTATAACTGATACTGAGATAGTTAGTTTACCTAAAAGATCTTGACGTGAAATATAAAAAAAGGTTTTATATACATATATATATATTAGTATTATTCAAGATTCAATAATAAGTTAACAGACTCTACTGGCAGTGAACACAAATGAATTATCTACAATTTTTGCCTTCTTTATGGGTTCTGCTTGGCTCGGGTCTTGCGTGTTCTTGGTTATAAGCAGTTCCAGCCCAGCTTCAGTTCGAGCATCGTTGCCTTTGTTCTAATTGAGTTACAAACAGTTTGAAGTGCTCGCTGCCAATGTGGAATTTTATTAAAAGCCAAATGTCTTGAGTCTTGAAAGCTGGACGATTGGCCAGCCTTGTCCGTTTTGCCTGCACTTTGGGCGTGGCAGCGTAACGCCTCAAATAGTCACTTAAGTTTACTAAAAGTCAGCTTAGAGCAGATATTCTATATATAATTTGATATATGTGTATGAGTAGATGTGAGTATAAGCTGGCAATTAGCAGCAATTGATTCTGCACATAAACTAACGCTAACATATTCATAGGGTAATTTTGAAAATCCTTCCAACCCAAGCAACAAAAGTACTCGAATGGTCAGCATTAAAGCTTGATAAGGAAATAAACGAAGGCAGTCCCTAAGGACCCGCAATGCTTGACCAATTGAAAAAAGATGCGTATTAGTATATATTTTTTATTCGTTCAGCTGCAACTTATTTTGTACGGCACCCTTGCACCCCTGCTCCGTTTAACCGGCATCCTTTCAACGTAAGCTGCTTGTATCAATAAAAATTCGATTATATATACAGTGAGCGACAGCTCGAATAAAGCAGTGTTAAAGAAAAAACGCAATTGCCTGCCATAAGTCTAGGATGACGGTCGCCAAAACCCACTTGGACACATAATTCCGTCCGTCCGAGCCAAAAATGATGAATTTGGACTCATCTCCAAATATGACTGTGTTCCAAAACTCCAGATCCTTGTCCAAGTGGGTTTTGGACACCGTCATCCTAGTCCCTTAATTTGGTGCGCTTATAAAGGACTTTTTCCGTGGTGCTCGAGCATTTAAGTCATGTTTGCGCAGGACCTGGCGTACAGTTTCCACACAGCACTTTTTCCCCATTTCATCCTGCGTCTGTTGAGTTATTTTTGGAGTCGATAGCTTGGGATTTGCCCTTATTTTCCTGATGATCCTCCCATCCTCCTCTTCGTTGAAAAGCGGGTTTGGTGCCATTCTGCCCTTGCCCTCAATCCGATTTGCGTCGACGAAGCGCCGAATGATGTTATACATGGTTAAGTTGCTCAGATTGACCATTTCAGCTATTTGGCGATGTGAATATCCGTTCTTGTGGTGTTCCAGGATGAGTTTCCGTTGTTCAATGGTAGTCCGTTTGTCCATAGTCCTTGTGGGCTTATTGAACTCGGGATGCAGGATATAACTAAACTGACTACGAAGTATTGATCTATTTATTCCGAAAATACTCAACTTTAGGTAAAAAATCCGGGTTCTATGGCTCCCAGGTGTTCACAATGTACCTGATCCAAATAAGCTGTCACCTAAAAATAGACTACATTTTTACATAATCCTACCTAGCAGGTGGGGAAACCTCAGTTTATGAGGGTCATCCATTCATATTGGTGGTTAATACATGTACCTACCATCGGTTTTTGGAATTTTTGAAAAATAATGAATAATTAGTTTATGGCAGGCAATTATGTTTTTTCTTTAACACTGCTTTATTCGAGCTGTCGCTCACTGTACATGCTGTCCTTACAAATTGCCTTGTATCTTTTTTTTTATAAATATTATAGCGATGATTTATCATGCTGCTGACTTTATCGTATAACACACAAACACACACACAGACAGACACACACACAGACAGACACACACACTCATATATGCATATATGTTATGCGTGTATTCTTTTGGTTTTATATTACTCATACGCCTAGTTAAGCCTGCTGTCTTTTGACAATATCAGCTTATGTGTGTGGGTGGTGTGCCTGTGTGTGTGTGTGACACATTTTCATAAATATTTTAAGCATGTGCCTTGACCGATCCAAAAGAATAAAAATAAAAAACTCAAACTGCGAAATTTTGCGTTGAAGTAGCTATTCAAACGGAATTATGTACGTACACTGACTGTCCAGCAACACTGACAACTATCGAGAACTCTTGCACCCTTATCCTCCTAAGCGTATCAAGTTTGATACTTGATACTGCCAAACAAGCCAAACAGCAAATTGGCAACCTTTTGTTGTACTCCATTTGTCCAGCTTAGTCCTCCTCTTTGGCCATGGCAGAACACTACTCTCGCAGCGCTTGTAGAAAGCAAATACATAAATTCGTTTATATATTCCATAAACGTAATCGACTTGATATGTTTCCGCTTCTTTCAAACCCCCTCTCCTGCTCTGCTTTCTGTAAATTGTTGAAACTTTTCTGCTCTTTAGTTTTTATGAGCACAATGACAGCGCTCGCTTGTGTCCAACTCCTGTGAAAGCTGTGACCAAAAATTAAGCATTTCGTCTCGTGACTCCTTGACTCTCTCAATAAAGACCAAAAGTCCTAATTGCTCATGTAATTGTTGGCATTAAGTGATTTCTTGTTTATTTCACGGCTGCTTGCACCGCAATTGAAATTAGTTTAGAGCATAGATCCAAGTGAATTTATGGCAAAGCAAACTTTGTGCAGATGGATGATGAAAGTCTTACTTTCTTGTTCAGTTAAAGGCAATCTTTTCAAAAATGGCGAATTCGTATTTTTAAGAACTTTTCATATTTGGCTGTTGATTTCATAAATTGCGAATATATTTGGAGAACTATCATTTATTTGAAGACAAGGCAGTTCTGTTTATGATAGCTAAGCATCTATTTAGTATTGATTTGAATTTTGTTGTAGCCGAATATTTTGTTAATTTCGATATCACATTGTGAATAGTATTATATCTTACTTTTGTATCAATACCAAAAACATACATTTAGCGAAGTGAAGCAAATAACGCTGAAGACCAAATAATGGGCTAATTAAAAACATAAGCTCTTCTTTTTTCTTGTGCAAATTGCTAAACACCGAGCAAATAAAAAGAAAAGTTTTAACATCAAAGCAAACTTAAGGGAAATTAAAAAGCAGATTAAAAAGCGTAAACACAAAAAAATGAAGAAATATTCCATACATTTGTCAAAGAAAAAGTTCATAATTAAACAAACACAAAACGGAATATTCAATAACTGTCCGAGAAAAAAGAAGAAAATGGAATGGAATGAGTGGACCAATTCAAGTTGGAGAGTATTATAAATGGGAAGCAGGACAACGATAATCGCGTCTTTAAAATTTTTCGTTTTTGTAAATCGGGAAAGTCTTTTTGAAAAGACGAAGAAAACATTAAGAAAGAAAAATCAGCGGTGGGGTAGCCGCAGTTGGGCAAAAGTACGACGAACCATTAAAAGAATTAATAGACAGCAACGCATTCTAATCCAATAAGCCCGCCTGGGAGCTAGCAGAGCTCAGACCAGTCGTCCAGACCTTCCCCATTCGACTAAACAGCTACCCCTTTATGCATGTAGAGCACCCTTAAGGAAAACTCCCGAAATCGAAAAGAATCGCATCGCTGGACGCGGACATCGACGGCGCGCATAAAATCTAACGAAAAACAAAAATTATCCTTGTTGACTCGAAGCGTAAAAATAATAAAACGCCGGCGACAGTAAGGGCAATGCACAGCCAAAGGAGCCGTGGCGCACTTAATTAGAAAACGTTTAATGCCAGCTCTGCGACTTCGACGTCCTCACGCTCTCTCAAGTGGAAGGACAGCGCCTGCACCAGGACTAAGACTACAACCGGTCACAAGTGAAGCCATTGAATTCATTCGCGACCAAGTTTCCCATCTCAGTCTGAGTCGCAGTATCAGTGTTTCAGTCGCACTATAGCGAAATCGCCTCAAAATTTATATGCTTTCTAAACTTTTGCATTTTCCCAGCACGCAGGCTTTCGCACTCCAACCAGCAACAATATGCTGCGGTTTCCGGATGGTCGAACTGTAAGAATTTCGAATTGTTTTCAGCTATTCTGAAGGCAAGGTCTTAGTACATGTAATTTTCCAACTAATTTAGTTTGCACGCTCAATAGTTGAATAATGTAATGCTGCAATCATAATTTATGCTTAAGTGTTGTCAATTTTATTGTGGTATTCGAAGTACTTATAATATAAAGAGATACATAAGTAAGTTGGAAACTGTAGAAATGCTAAGTGGATTTTTTTTTATGTTTTGTGAAATTTCTATTTCTAACTCTGTTGCTTACTTATTAGATTAGAATGTTTGCTGATGAAAGCAATTATTTTAACAACATTAAATCTCACATATTTAAGTTAAAATACTTGTGTTAATTAAAAGCATATTTAAAACTTTTGCAAATATGGTAAAGTCAATAATTTGAAACTTTTTTGCCATGAAATGCAATTAAAAAATTGCTGCTGTGCTTGCAGCATCGGAGAGACAACATTTTCTCAGCATATCCTGCAGATGATTTTTGCTGCCCCTCACATAATGCCCAACGACAGTCCCCAGATGATATCGAAATCACAACAGAACAAGCGTGTCAAACCGCAAAAAATGCGCAGCATGAATATATTAAATTACAAGATTGGAAGGGGGGGGCAAAAATGCCGGAAACGTCGCAATCCCAATGTGGGTGGTACTGGGCGGCTGTTAAGAGGCAACAATGCGACGAAGCGGAAGAAAAATTAAAAGGGTCACTTTACAGGGACTTAAATGCTTTTTAAACAGCATAAAACACAGCAACAACAACAACAACAACAACAAAAATTGAGATGAAAAGTAAGGAAAATAAATTCATATTTGAGACCATTTCATTGGTGGGCGGTGGCGGGGGGCTAGGCAACGGCTGCTACAATGTTTGTTCATGATAAAAAGCTCACAGATACGTCCCTTGTCTTTGGAATACGGCTGGTGGCAACTGGCTTGTCTTGGAAAGCAACGGCTCTTGCCGCTGTTTACAAACATAATCGCTGAAAAATTAAGTTTTTGAAATTGCTTTTTAAATTAGCTGCTTATGCAGATATGAAATATGGCCAAAGACTTTGCGCATAACTCACAACTGTCTTAAGTGTGGAGAATTTTTAATCAAAGCAGAGTAGAGAATCTCAAAGCTCACACATTTGTATTTTTATACAAAATCGTTGATCCTTAAGTGCCATTTATTAAATCATACGCTAATTTTGGATTTTGGATCAATTTTCATTCAAAAATGAAATAAGGACAGCCTATTAATGACAGCTAAGAAAATACCAATCTTATAAAATAGTTAAGAGTCCAAATCATACAAGCTCTATATAGCCTATATTTCACCACGCTCTGAAATGCTGCTTGAAATGTTTTTGATTTTTATTCGATCAGCCTTAAAAATCATTTTAAACGATCTAAAAACCATTTGCATGAAAGTTCAATACTGCTTTCAAGGCATTTTCAAGCCTGTAAATGTTTAACCGTCTGCAGAAAATTAACATTAATTTTGGGTTGATGAAAATGTCATAGAAAAGCGAAGGCGAATTTGAAGAGTATATGTTCTGAAAGCGCTCGTTGCAACTTCTATTATGGCTACTCCAATTACATTAAATAAGAAGAAGAAAAGAAGAAAGCAAAAAAAAAAACATAAAAATTACAATAAAAACAATTGGAATCGTGAATTCTACGGTTGAGGGAAGGTCAACCCTGTGTTGGATTAAGCTGCAAGCTTAGAATGCTTAAGTGGGCATGGACAAGGATACTTACAACGGATGCGCACAAACAATCAGTACGGACGCCTAAGCCCTATCCCAAGCAAAGAATAGAAAAGGACGATATCAAATGTAATGGAGAATGGTCATTGAGACGTTGCGGGAAGCTGGTGGGGAGTCATGCGCTATGGCGACGGTCCGGGTTAGAGCACGTCTCTAATTGAGCAAATGCGACGGCTGTGGGTGGACTCGCGTAAAAAGTAAGAATTAAAATCGACAGAACGAAAGAAAAAATAAAAAAAAAAGAAGAAATATATGGAAATAAAATACCACCACAATGGACAAAGGACTCGAGCGGTTTGTTTGCCGCTCCTAAGCTTATTTTTCCGAGCCGCTTTCGGCAAGTGCCGCCGCCATAAGAAGCGTAAAAATGGGGAAAAAAGAATCAACACAAAAAAATATATAAAGCATGGGAATTAAAAATGGTCATGAACATCGACGGCGGCGGCTAAACAAAACAAATGGAAAGCCAGCGACCCGCAGCGGCCACATTACAATTGCCAATGCTAGGCTTAATCCTTTCAACTTTGCCCCTGTGCAGCTCATTATACGCACGCCCAATGCCAATTTTAATGGTCCAAATCCGGGCCGGAGCGAAGCTATTGTGTGTAAAAACTACACTGCTTTTTTGATTAATTATGTGCGGAATATGAATGGCCAAGTTATTTGGAGAGCGAGCTAACTGCGATACCTGCTCGGGGGCGCACAAGTAATCGCTGCATTGTCTATTTTGACATTTGGTCTCGCATTCGGGTGGTTTGGGTGATTAGGTCGGCCGCACCTTGTCTGACGATCCACTTGCCCCTCCTCCACCAACCCTCCTTCATGCTAAATTTATCAAATGCGTAATGAGCGCACGTGAGCTGCATGCCACATGGAGTCGCAGAACGAAAGCTTATGCTTTTTTTTCCACCATTTCAGTGGAGCAAGCGTCGGCTCTCGGCTGTTAATTACAACTTAAATTGACAGCAAAATTGGGAAGCAAAATTGTGGGTTTTCCATGCGGTCGGCATATTAAGCGCAGCTATATTTCGAGTATGTCCCGCAGACGAATGAAGACTTAAGACCTACTATTTAAGGCGATGCAGCCAAGTAAAACGTTAGGAGTAAAGCTGCGTAAGAATAAAACCCATCAAATGTAGCTCAATGCATGGCAGGGGCTGACAGCGTTTAACCCTAATTTGACACAGGAAGTCACAAATAAATACATGTATGTTTATTAAGGGTTAAGGCAACAACAAAAAAATGCCAAACAAAAATATAAAGAATGCGTCGTAGCGTATGCTAAACGCCATTATGCCAGGCATATCAATAAACGAAGGGGTGACGGCGACAGCGGAAACGGAAATCACAGCAAAGTGCTGACATGTGCCGCGGTTGGCATACGCTCTCACACACATGTGTGAGTGTGTGTGTGTGCATGTATGTTGGATGTTTAATGTGTGGGTGGGCGTTTTGGGTGTCAGGTTCCTTTTCACGCGCAAATTGAGTGCTTAAGCGGTTTAGTTCACACGTCGGTTTGGGCATACTGCGCACAACCACACATGTGGGGTGGCAAAAGGGGTTAAGGGCGTAACGGAAATTGTGGCGTCAATAAGCCGCAGCATTCGTCTTTGCAATTTACATACACTGAGCGAAATCAACAGGCACTAAACTGAAAGCAATGCCAACAGTTATCAGAAAATCTCTTGCCTGATAATTTTAAAAATCTAAAAGTTTGGAAAACAAATTAAGAACGTGTTACGAACATGTTGCCTTAATCAGGGCCGAGACGGAAACATCGATTGGAAGTAGTCCCTAAAAAAGCCGTCGGTGATAGATTTAATTGCTCAGAAATTTATAATTAATAATTTTTTTTTAATAATTATTTGTAAATGACAAAATACCAGAGACTTAAAGCCAACGCTTAGTTTTCTGGCAAAGTTTTGTGGCACCGAAGCAATGGAAGTGTTGAATGTCTCATTTCATTTGGCTAAGAACTGGACAAGCTTATTAAGAAAAGTGCTTGCCTAGTCATCGTAGGTTCCAATGTCAATTTTTCAATACTTAATGTGTCAAGGCAACCTGCAACTCATTTCTAATGTTTGTTCAGTGTAAACGGAGTTGCTAGTGCCACAGAATGGCCAAGATAAGCAGTGGGTGAGCCACAAAACACGCCCCTTGAATTTATTGTGGCTTTGCGAAATTTGTTTTGCTGCATTAAAATTCATGGCGATTCACTTTATTTGCAAATATTATTTATTGTCAACGCTTGCAGTTTGTACTCAAACCACTCCCCCATTCCCTTACCCATAGGACATGCTTATGTGTGTGGCAGCGATAAGGCCTCCGGGGAACTTGGCACAAATGTCATTTGCATACGGTTTTGTTGGCAACAAAAGGAAAGCGTCAAGGAAATAAAATCGCTACCAAATGGCAACCGGCAGCGGGTCGCGTGCCAGCAACATAATTTGCAGCGGTATTTTTTTTTTGTATTGCATACTTACAGGCAGCACCCAAAAGTGCCACCACACAAGAAGAAGAACAACAACCACACATACACACACACACACACACACACACACGTACGAGAGAGATAGATAAAGATGCCGTCTTCAATAGCAGCAGTCTCAGCCGCTGACTCATTTGCTGTTATTTATGCTGAGCCTTGCTCACTGGCCTGCCCAGGCCTGGCATTGAAATTCCCCCCATCCTGAGCGCGGCCACATTTGCTACTCTGCATGCTGCAATTACAGCTCCCTCAGTGTGCCTTTGTGTCTGTGTGTGTGTGTGTGTGTGGGTGCGTGTGTGTCTCACAGCTGTGGCAGATGGGTATTTTTCCTTTGACAAACAAAATACACACAACATCTCATAATAATAAACATGCTAGGCGAACTTTTTTATTGCCGCTCAATTGATACAAGAAATTATGTTTTTGATTTTTATTACTCTGACAAACATATGATGTTGACACACGCACACACACACACACGCACACGCAGAGTTGGCCAATTATATGGCAGCATTCGCATGAAGCGGGATTATTTTTAAGCGTTTCCATTCAGCTGCTTATTGCTTATATAAAACCTCTCCAGTTTTTAATACACATGCAATAACATCAAGGATCCATTATGGTTAGTACCAATATACCTCATTAAAGAACATTATAAACCAGCTAATAAATTGTGTGAAACCTTTAATTGCCTACTTTGTTTCTAATTTAGGGTATTCAAGTCTATAAGTCAGAAATTTATAAAAAATAAAAAAAATATATAAATATTAGCTAGTTTTCCACAGTAAAAGCACTTTTAACTTTCCAATTCAATTGAAGCTCTTTGCTAAAGCTCGCCAGCCGAGAGCGCGTCGCATATCGTTTACGATCTGTAGCTGGATATATGGGTCTAGCTTTCGACGCACTTGTCATCTGGCAACTGGGGTCGCAACTGGTGACACCAGATACCAGACGATTTGGTTTTGGGGTTGATTGAATCAGACGGCGTGATTTTGCCTAACCGCAGACTCCCAGCGGGGGTTAAAAATAAATCAACGCCGTCGATTGATTTGGGTGGAATATTTTTAAAATGGGGGGAGGTTTTTTGAAACTATATATATGCCTATAGCTGGCACAAATTGATACAATATGAATATCAAGGTTGCAGTAATCTATTTCCAAGCAATATTTCCGTATCAATAAGTGCCACTTTTCTGCTGATAGGCCGATTCTTTGATACCCTACTACATATGTAGTGAATGTTGTATTATAGTACATGTATTTTATGTTTTATTTTTACAATATCTACGATATTCAGTAATTCTTTATAAAGTTTCACGTTGATAACCCTGGAAAATGTATTTATGTGTTTATTACACTTTTGAATTTGTATGATCCAAGTGCAAGCGACGCCAGGCAAATCTAATAAAGAATTGTGCTCTGGATAAGATACACACACTAACAGCTCAGCTTGGTATTGATGTCAGTGACACAGTCACACACACTACATACATACAACACACACTCACGCAAACACACACTCAGACACAAACACAGTGACAGTCCAGCTTGGAGATCAACGCTGAATTGAAATTAGCTTTGAAGACTCGAGTGGCTTCCATTCCCAGCGAGGCAAGACGAGGCACTCATCACTTATCTTAGAACAGCTTTCCACAGCCATCATAAATGCTACATTTAGCTTAGTTTAGTACGGCTACGGTTACGGTTACGATATCATCTCTATCGGGGCGCGATCTGAGACCACCTTGGTGTAGATTTTGGCTCAGGCTATCGATATTAAGACTAGGCGCTGAAAACCGCCTTGTCTCTTTCCTATTAACATTAAAGCAAGCGCAATGAACAATCAAAAAGTTTAGTGATTAAATAATTGGTACACATATCACACTGCTAATTTCTGTAAATTATGACAGTTTCCAAAAAAAAAAAGTGACGAGTACTATTTTAAGAAATGTGATAAGCTCGTGGTGTGATAAGCTTATTTAAATATATTTGTGCTAACACTTATAAAATATATATACACATATGAATTTGCATATTAATACGACAATTCAAACATAACATAACATAATCAAGATAAAGTTCATGTGATAAGCAGCGCATAAATTTAAATAAGCTAAGTGAATTGTGGCGTCGAGAACACACTCACACACAAGCAGCACTTACGCGTGCGAGTCTGTATGCGAATATGCCCACATACTCGATTACACTCAAGTGAATACTATACAAGTATTTACATGCATTAAATAATAGACCACGTTGAGCTCACCTATACACACACACACACACACACACACACATTTCATATCAAAATATCAAAATAATAACGAATGAAAGAACGAGAAGAAACAGAGCAATAGACGAATCATAAATATGACATGCCCAGCTATATAAGGCTTTTATAGTTATTGACTAAATCCCAAATGCAAACTAAATATTGAAACCAAAGAATTTGAAAGAATATCTGTTATCTGCGTATTTCATCAAGTTTTCAAACACATTTAATAGATAGTAAATCAAATCAATTTAATTTGACTTACATTGAATGTTAAAAAACATAAAAAAAAATGTTAAGAGAAATTTCCAACTATATATTCCTAATTCAAAAAGTCAATGTGACTAGATTGATTCAATTAGCGTTGAAATTCATCAACTCACAAAAAAATAAAAATATGTTAATAATAAATTGTTATAATGACGTATGTCCAAAGGAAAAATTAAACCTAACAATGATAGTGCATTAAAAACTTATCATCAAATTTGCCTCAGTTGAGCTATTGCATCTGTGTGTGTGTATGTGCACAAGAGCTAAGCATACCGTTTATGTAAATGCTATACACAGCCATATACACATATCTATGTACACACATATGTATATAAATGTGTGTACATAAATATTTGTGCTCTTATCGCACACTTTTGCCATTTTAGTATTTTATAATTTTATTCTTTGACATAATATAATATAAAAGAAAAAAGGATAAAACTGTTAATTGTACAGTTATTAGCAGAAGCGATGTGTGATAAAGATTGCATTTTGTTGAAGTGGGAAATATAGACAGGGGGCGGCTCGTGTCTCATATATTCAAGATTAAAACAAGTGATAACCCATTCGAGAAGATAATCTTTACCCAACGACTTCGGACAACGTCGCCTCTGTTCTTGATAGACACTGACGACAATCGTGACAACAAAAACAACAAACCCAGACCCAGACCCAGACAAGAGTGTTCATCTTTGGATAAACAAAGGCGCGAACGGTGCAGGAAGATACCGCACGTTGAGATTTCTATACAGTTAAGATCGCTAGTAATTTGGGCACAACATGCCACTCGATCCGCAAATGGTGACGCGTGCGGTTGCTCTACAATATCAGCAACATCTACAACAGCATTTCGATCGCAGCCACTAAGTTACTACAACACTTCTTCAATCCACACAAAACACAAGGAAGCCAGCTAATTGCTCGTGAAAAATCGTGAAAATTAAAATAATTACTGTGCACGTTCCATTGCTGTTGTGTTCTTGTCTGTCTGTTCCCAGCCGGAAGAGTCCAATGTGCAGCCCGTAAAAAATTTACTGCCCCAACCCAGTAAAAAAAAAACAAAACAAAAAACAAAAAAAATACGACAAGAAATATCATTGAAAAATGGTGCAGAGCGAGGAGCATGCAAATGCGCGAAATGCGGATCTAGAGGCGCAGTCGACGCAGGACGTCGAGGCGGCCACGCACAGAGTGTCCACGGTGGACCAGCTGGACGAGGAAGAGGAGGAGCGCCACGTGGCAGCCGATGCCAAATTGCTGGACAATGGCAACGCACATAGCAGCGAAGCAGGCGATAGAAGTGCACAGGCCCGCATCAAGGCCAAGTTAAAGAAGCAAAAATCTGAACAGGATCGTCAAACTACCGAGGAGATCAACAAGCTGCTGAACGATATGCCACTGGAGCAGAATGTAACCTGCGGTTTTTGGATATTCAGAGGCGCTTTCTTTCAGCGGTAAGTCGAGTTAGCCGAATAAATGCTAAATTAACATAATAAGTAATTTGAAGATAAGATTCTGCTTCTGCAGAACTTTATTTCATAAATTCAGGTACAAAATATTATTTTTAAATCCACCTAATTAACTATGTGGTTGTCAAGGTGATTGTATTCTGATGTATATCATTTTTATAATTTGCCCAACCGCCTCCCAGCTTTGCCAACCAAACTGCTTATGTGATACTCTATGGCATTGTGGGCTGCATTTTTTCCATGACGTATGCGTATTTTAATGGCACCATAACCACCATCGAGAAGAGATTTAAGATACCCTCGAAGAATACGGGAATCATATCGGTGGGCAATGATATTAGCCAAACGCTGGTCTCTGCCGTTTTGGCCTATTACGGCGGCAAGGGTCATCGACCACGCTGGATTGGCTTTGGTAAGCAGTGAAATAAACTCCTGAATTTGATAACTAAGGCTTCAGATAACAATTTACAGGTCTATTAACCATTGTCGTCTTCTGTTTGATGACAACCTCGCCGCACTTTCTATATGGACCCGGCGATGATGCTTTGGCACTGACCAAGGAGTTTGGCGCCATACCCGATGAGAACGCCACACTGGAGGCCATTGAGGAGCAGCGCTCGAAGACTCTGTGCCGTCTAACCGGAGGCGGGGCCGAGTGCGAAGTGGGTGAGGGTAACTTTGCCCCACAGGTGCTGTTATTTGTAGCCCAGTTTATCTCTGGCATCGGTGGCTCACTTTATTACACACTCGGCGTCTCCTACATGGATGATAATACTAAAAAATCCAAGACACCAGCCCTTCTGAGTAAGTTTCCAGAGCAAATAACCTTTTTAAATCCTTATAAACCCGTAGCGACAATGACTCTCATATAATTGAATAACATTGCTTCTAATGTGTGCTAAAGACAAAGTTGCCTTTTGCTTTTATATAGCTCTAATAAAAGAACGGAGCACCGCGATAAGCTGAAAACGCTTACTCCTTCTAAGATCCGACTATCGCTTCCGTTTATTAGCTCATTTCGCAAGTGATAATCTTCAAAAAGCTATAAAAACAATCACGTTCTGATAAAAGCTAAAAGTGAATAAGTTTGCGAAATAGTTTTCAGAACAAAATATAACCAGAATATAATCAATAACAAAATGAATGGCGTTTCCAAATTTGAAAAAATTCTATTTATTAAATTTCACAACAAACTATTCCGCTTCTGGTTTGAAAGCGAATATTTCAAAACTTATCTGTTTTGAATTCCACTGCATCCGAACAACCATTTTCAACCGTTTCCTAATATTTACGCAATTTTGACATTCAGGTCTTTCGTACTTTTTGCGAATGCTGGGACCTGCCATTGGCTATGCCCTGGCCTCGTTCTGTCTGCGTTTGTATATTGCACCACAGCTGCATCCGGTCATCAATAACAAGGATCCGCGCTGGCTGGGCGCCTGGTGGCTGGGCTGGTTAGTCATGGGCGGCTTACTATCCTGCTCCGGTATCTTTCTATCTATGTTTCCCAAAGAGTTGCCGCGCGCCTCAGCCAGACGCTTGGTGGAGGAAAAGCGACGTCGCGAACAACTCTCGCTGAAGCACAAGCAGAGCTCAGATAAGGAAAAACTGACCGCCGAACTGGAACCACAGCCCACCGCTGAGCCGCAGGCCTCGCTCAAGGATATGCTGGTCACATTCAAGCGACTGAGCACAAACCGCACATACATGTGCAACACGCTGTCGAACATCTTCTATCTGATTGGCTACACGCCCTTCTGGATATTCACGCCCAAGTATATTGAGGTACAGTACAAGCAGTCGGCAGCCACCTCCAGCATGGTTACGGGCACAGTGGCGCTGGCTTTCTCCGCCATTGGAGTGCTGCTCTCCGGCTTTATTATCTCACGGTATAAACCACGTGCCCGTTACATGGCCGCCTGGAATGTGATTTGTGCCGTTCTGGTGGTGGCCGGTGTTGTCACTTATGCCTTCATTGGTTGCCCGGATAACGAGCGTTCGGTCATTGTGAATATTCACAACAGCGATCTCAATGATACCGCAACCTGTAATTCTGCCTGCACTTGCGACTATGTGCGTTATTCCCCCGTTTGCGGCGAGAACAGTATGACTTACATATCTGCCTGCCATGCGGGCTGCAAGATGGAGCACGTTCTCTCCGATGGCAAAAAGGCAAGCAGTTCTAGCCAAATATAGCACGAACCATAAATTGATTGGTTTTGTTTTTCGTCAGATTTTCTATGACTGCTCCTGTATACCAGGACTAACAGCAGACGACAACAGCTCCTTTAGACGTCTCAACGCATTTGATTTGACCAATGAGAGCAGCCCCTGGGATCTTGGCGGGAAAGCGCTTGGAAGCACTGCTTCTTCTAATGCATATTTGGAGGTAACTTTCACACATAATATGCTCAATCTTTATCACATTCGAATCTCTCTTTTCTAACCATAAGTTACTGGCAGCTGGTCAGGCTATGCCCGGTGCGTGTCCTGTCAACTGCTGGACGCAATTTGTCGCCTTTTTGGCGGTCATGTGCTTCCTGAAATTCATTGGCGCCGCGGGCAGAGCATCTAATTTTCTGGTCTCGGTGCGCTGTGTTCCAGAGAAGGATAAGACCGCAGCCATGGGATTTGGCATGATGTTATGCTCGATGTTTGCCTTTATACCCGGTCCTATATTCTTTGGCTGGATCTTCGATCGCATGTGCTTGGTGTGGGGCAAGACCTGCACCAACAAGGGCAACTGTTGGCTCTACGATCCGGAATCCATGAGGTAAGCGTATTTCAATTCAAAAAGTTACAAATTTATGGAATACGATTGTGAATTTTGCTTTCGTCTAGGTACACGCTCAATTTTACGGCCGCTATTTTCATATTCCTGGGCGCTGTATTCGATTTTGGTGTGTGGTATTATGTTAAAGACCTAAAGATATTTGATGAGGAAGTCAAGGAAGTCGAAATGCAAATTGTGCAGCACGAGGAGGAAGCCAACGCTGAAAAGAATACCGAAATATAAGTTACTCTAATTATTATGATAATATTAAAAAAAATAATAATAATATCCATAAGCTAAGCCTAGTTAAGATTGTGAGTGATTTTGGTGCCTATCGCTTATATCGTATTTAGTAGTCTATTTCTGTCTGTGTATGTGCAAGATTCTAAGTGTGATTTTAATGATACGAGTCTGTCGGTACAATAAACTGTATGATGGCGGTAAAGATCGTGTGATAAATCCAACCGTCAAGGCTCTCACTTCATTATTATTCAACGTAGTCCAACACGTAGCAACAACAACAACAACAACAATCAACATATGTATATGCATCCTTAGGTATGTAAAGTATCAAACGTATGTCTGTATTTGAACAATCAAAATAAAGTACATAGGACCTAATCTTAACTAGCTTATCTATCGTAACTCATGGGATTTGCTTCTAAGCTGCAAGCTCGTATAATTATTTAGATCAGAGATAGACATGCATTTAAGGAATAGCAATCGTTTAGTTTGACTAAGTGACCCAACAATGGCAGATGACGAGAGTGAAGTAACTCAATTCCTAAAGATTCCAAATACGCACAAGCAAGACAAATCAAAGGAACGACTTGAAAATGATGATACTCTCTGTGGCTTTGGCATATTCAAGGGACCACGACTGCAAAGGTACTATTTAAATCAATTAGTTTTCACCCAATTCTGATGCATCATAAATGACAATAATTAACTATTTAAAATTTGTGTGGGGTAACATTTTTAAATGTTTCAAAAAGTTCACAAATTTCGACGTAACTTCGAAAACCTGTGCAGAGAAAAAAAATCGAATATATTCAAAGTATAATTAATAATTTTCAGTTGCAAATAAATAGTTTGTGCGTAATAAAATTTGTTATAAAAAAGGATTGTTTTTTGTAAAATTGGGGAAATGCATCAGACAAATTCGGTTACTGAATAAAGAAGTATAATTTTCTGACAGTATTATTCATATTCCAGTTGGGCTACAGAAAATGTGTACGTTGTGATATATGGCATCGCTGGCTGTTTCATAGCCATGGCATTTTCATATTTTAATGGGACGATAACGACGCTGGAGAAGCGTTATAAGATACCCACAAGAACGTCTGGATTGATTTCGGTTGGCAGTGACATTAGCACTACTTTAAGTTCAGCCTTTTTAGGCTACTATACGGGACGAAGACATCGTCCACGCTATATAGCCTTAGGTAACACTAACCAAACAGTATATAGCTTGTAGAGTAACATTAGTTTCCCGCAGGACTCGTCATCCTGGCAGTCTTTTGTCTGCTGATGGCCACTCCACACTTCATATATGGCGCTGGCGAGGATGCGTTACAGTTGACGCGGGAATACCTGAGTACAGTATACTTGAATGCCACACAGGAGGATCGCACACTGTGCCAAAAAACTCTTCCTAGCTGTGTGCAGGATGTCAGCCACTGGACACCCATCTTTTTGCTATTCTTTGCGCAGTTTATCTCTGGCATTGGATGTTCTCTGTTCTTTACTCTGGGCCTCTCCTACATGGATGATAACTCAACCAAATCCAAGACACCAGCTATGCTCAGTAGGTTCGGAACTCACTTTATTAACTGTTTGCTTATTGCGTTTCCATTCTCTGAAAGGTTGGTCCGCTTTTCTGCGCATGTTGGGTCCGGCAATTGGTTACTCCTTGGCCTCTGTTTGCCTGCGCCTGTATATTGATCCACAGTTGGAACCGCTGATAAGCAATAATGATACACGATGGTTGGGCGCATGGTGGCTTGGCTGGATCATTTTGACTGTCATAATGCTTGCCTCCGCCATTTTTATCTACATGTTCCCCAAGGAGTTGCCCAGTGCTAGAGCAAGGAGACTAAAGTCTTCAGATGGAGCTGGCCAACATTCACTGACGGAACTTTCCTTGCAAGACATGATGCAGGCTGCCAAACGCTTATCCAAAAACAAAGTCTACGTCTACAATACAATCGCCTCAATGCTCTACTTTTTCGGCTACATACCCTACTGGACATTCACGCCCAAGTACATTGAGACCCAATATCAACAATCCGCCAGTACAGCGACCATGGCCACAGGAACAGTCGCGCTGGCCTTTTCCGCAGCGGGAGTGCTGATCTCCGGCTACATAATCTCCAAGTACAAGCCCAGTGCTCGGTCAATGGCCGCATGGAATGGCATCGTTGATATATTTACGGTTTTGGGCATTCTGTGCTATGTATTCATTGGCTGTGATGATAGCGATAAGGCGACGTCTCTGACGCCAACCATTGACAGCTGCAGTGCCTCATGCCACTGTGAATATGTACACTACGCCCCCATCTGCAGTCCAAACAATGTCACCTACATATCCGCCTGCCACGCCGGCTGCACCGGCAAAGGCAAGGATCAACTCGGTCATCTCATCTACACCGATTGTAAGTGCATTGGAGGATTGGATTTTGCAAATGCTACCGAGGTAATTATTGTTATTGTTAGAATGAAACGCGTTATAAGTCGAATTTACCTTCATTTCAATTTCAGAGCCTATATGCCCGTCAGGGGTCTTGTCCGGCTGATTGCTACAATCAGTTTCTTATCTTCCTGGGCGTCATGTGTTTTCTGAAATTCATTGGCGCATCCGGCAGGACTGCCAATCTTTTACTGGCTTTACGCTGTGTGTCATTTGAGGATAAGAGTTTCGCTCTGGGCCTTGGTAACGTGGTAGTCTGCCTGGTCAGCTTCATACCTAGCCCCATTTTATTTGGCTGGATTCTGGATAACAACTGTATTGTGTGGGGAAAAACGTGCGGCACTAAAGGCAATTGCTGGCTATACGACACCAAGTCATTGCGGTAGGTAATCAGATCTTAAAAGTCTCTATCCAATTAAGCTTGTCATTGACAAATATTTCAGGTACACTATGAATCTGTTATCAGCTGCGTGTATTTTTGCTGGCAGCTTTTGGAACATTGGTGTCTGGCATCATGCCAAAGACTTACAGATTTTCGAAAGCGAGGCAGAAGAGATAACTCTAAAGGAACAGGAACAATTTGGCTTAAGCGAAAAGACAGGCGAGATAAAAAAGAATTAATTATGATCTAGATAATAATAATAAAAAAGTTTATGGTAAAATACACATCGGTGGTTTCTTCAACTTTGTTTCATCTGGGCTTATCACCTTTACCAGTGATATACGCTTAATAATATCAAATTCATGTGTCAAATCATTGGTAAATCAATAATATTTATATAATTTATTCCTATTATCAAGTAACAAGTAACATATAAAAATAATATACTGTTACTTTTTAAAGTCGAAATGATATATTAAATAATAAGTAAGATATTAATATTTTGCATATTGTAAATGAATATTCTATTTATATCTTCTAATCAATTCTGCCGGCTCACGCACGCGACAATCGTAATCTAATAATCCCAAGCGAGTCATGCTGAGTTCATTGTTTAAGAAGATAATAATTCTTGCTGATTTTTTATAATATCATAAAGTTAAAGTAATAATTTTCGCATGAAGCTTTATGGTTGCATTTACAAGATGCTGACAAGATATACTTGGAAATGGTTTGCAGTCAGTCCGTCTGAACTTTTTGATGGAGCAGGTTTAAAATGAGTCTCGACAAAAAACTTGGTCAAGAAGAGGAGGCACCGTTTCTTAAAAATGGGAAACTGCCTAAGGAAAAGCCGCAGAAAGACATAAGATGTGGATTTTGGATATTCAAGGGATCCTTCTTGCAAAGGTATATATAAGATAAGTACAAATGGAACTAGAAGTCTGAGCAGCACATATCCTTCATAGCTTTGCCACCGAGAAGGCTTACGTCATCATCTATGGCATGGGTGGATGTCTTATATCGATGGCTCTGGCTTACTTTACTGGCACCATAACGACCCTGGAAAAGCGCTATAAAATACCGACGAAAATGTCCGGCATTATCATAGTTGGCAATGATGTAAGCATGATGATAACTTCCTTGCTTGCGGGCTATTTTATACATAAGGGACATCGCGCTCGTTGGATTGGATTTGGTAAATGCAATAAACCCACGACTTAAGTGTTAATCACATTCAAAAACCTCATTCACATTACCAGGATTTTTTACGGTAACTGTATTCTGTTTGCTAACTAGCTCGCTGCACTTTATATACGGTGCTGGCGAGGACGCCTTAAAACTGACCCGCCAATTCGGTGATTTTGGTAATATCAGTGAATTCACGAGTGTCGCGCATAAGGACCACAAACTGTGCATGACCACAGAACCAGGTTGCATTGAGCAGGATGGCACTTGGGTGCCGCCACTTGTTATGTTTATTGGACAGTTTATAGCTGGCATTGGAATGTCGCTATTCTTTACGGTGGGCATTACCTATATGGACGATAACATCGCAAAGGAAAAAGCACCTGCCATGCTGAGTAAGTAAATTTCTAAAATTAAATAAAGATTAGTAAAATCAATGAAATATTCTTTACCCAATTACAAATGCTATTTCTGCTTCTTCTAGGCATATCCGCTTTTCTACGCATGTTAGGTCCGGCCATTGGGTATTCATTAGCTTCTGCTTGCTTGCGCGTGTATATTGATCCGCAATTGGATCCGGTAATCCAACCCGGGGATCCTAGATGGCTGGGCGCCTGGTGGATCGGTTTGCTCGTTATGGCTGCATTAACACTTTTGGCCGCCTTTTTAATGTGTTTGTTCCCCAAGGAGCTGCCCAGCTCCAAGTTGAGACGTTTAAATTTGGAAAAAACTGGCATGGTGGATCCGAAGGAACACAAAGATCTCTCAATAAGTGACATGCTGCAATCCATAAAACGCTTGGCTGTTAACAAAATCTTTCTATACAACTCATTCGCATCAAGTTTTTACCTATTCGGTTATTTTGCTTACTGGATATATACGCCGAAATATATTGAGACCCAGTATCGACAGTCTGCGTCAGTGGCGACAATGGCCACAGGTGCCATAGCACTGGGATTCTCTGCTGCGGGCGTCCTTATCTCTGGCTTTGTTGTGTCCAAGTATAAGCCAAGTGGTCGGGCAATGGCAACTTGGAATGCTCTTGTTGATTTCCTGACCGTTGCTGGAATTTTTTGCTATGTGATTATTGGATGTAAGGGCAGCGACAAGTTGAGTTCCATGGCGGTGGGCAGTGCAGATGGCTGCAGTGCCTCCTGCCACTGTGAATATGTACACTATTCCCCGATCTGCAGTCCCAACAATGACACCTACATATCCGCATGTCACGCCGGCTGCACCGACAAAATCAGGGATCAACTAGGACGTACTTTATTTACTGGATGTGCTTGTGTGGCGCCTTCGAACTCAACTGGTGTTCCAAATGTAAGGCAGCTATTCGATTAAAATCATTCCAATAAGTTGATTCATTTTATTTTCAGTTACAATATGCTGTGGATGGTCCCTGTCCGGTTGATTGCACCAATGAGTTTATAGTCTTTTTGGCGGTCATGTGCCTGCTGAAGCTAATTGGTGCTTCTAGCAAATCCACAAGCGTACTAATAACACTGCGCTGTATAAAACCAGAGGACAAAAGCTTGGCCTTGGGACTTAGCGCCTTAATCGCCTCCCTTGGAGCCCTAATACCCAGTCCCATTTTCTTTGGCTGGCTTTTAGATAAATACTGTTTGGTGTGGGGCAAAACTTGCAGCAACAAAGGCAATTGTTGGTTGTACGATACAGAATCATTAAGGTAAAGTGCGCAACGTTACCAATTATTCAAATTAATATGACTTTGATTTAAATTTCAGATATACATTCAATTTAACGTCTGCGCTTTTCATATTTGTGGGCGGCCTCTGTAACATCGGAGTTTGGTATCATGCTGAAAACCTTAAAATCTTTGATGACGAGCCAAACGAAACTAACAAAGCAGACGGAAAAGTGGATGATATCAAGCTGAATACCAAAGATGAAAAAGTTAAAATATCCGAGAAATTAGAAAATTCTTAAGAAAAATACATAATCTGAAGTACTATTGAACTCTATGAGTCGAATTAAACATTTTGAAGGAAACAATCAAAAAAAATCAAATCGTTTTCATTCACCGGGACACGGGAAAAATAAAGTAGAACTGGAATACTTAGCTTTTCCAAATTATTTAAACGATAAACATTAGGTTAGGTTAGGTTTTAACGTTTGCCCACCAAGTTCGGCACACTTAGGCTAGTTTTTGGCCCGTTGTGATCTCAAAGAAAGAGTGATAAGACAGAGAGATTAATAGTAGAATAATAAGACTAAACTACCAGACAACCATGCCTGCAGGGGGACTCGAACCCGCGACTGATTTTTCGTATAAACGATATGAATGAGTTTTGCACACGGAATAATGCTAAGAATAAAACTAAAAAATTTTAAATATTTGAAATTTCCACAAGTAAGTACTTTTGAGTTAATAATTTAAAAGTCAGATTAATTTTATAATAACTCATTTAGATATGAACCTATCTTATGAAAACAATGATAAAAATGATTTAATCAAATTGGCACATAAACAGAGCGTGGTAAATGTTTTAACTTGATAAGCTTATTCAGGTAGCTTTATATAGAAAGAGAAAATTTAATGAAACCGATGACTTGTAATAATCTCGGATGAGATAATATAATCATTCCATCAAATTATCTCTGCTGTTATCGCGTCAGGAGTTAAGCCGCAACATTCATAATACTCATCAGCATTGTAGAGCTATTTCTAAAATGTATTTTATGGACAGGAACCGAAGAGATGAAATTATGAACTCATAGTTTCACTCTGCATCAGTTCATTTAAGTGTTTCGACGGAGCAAGTCGAAAATGGGTCTGGAAATAAAAGATCAAAATGAGGTGTCTCCATTTCTATCGGATGCCCCAAAGACTGTTGGCACCGACAACAAGGAGAATGGGATTAAAGATGCACAACATGAAAGTGAAGATATTACGTGTGGCTTCTGGATATTTAAAGGAGCGCTTCTACAAAGGTTTTATCCTAACTAAAAACATAGATCTATTTCCAGATTTAGCAACTTAGTTTTTTCTTTGTAGATTTGCCACGGAAACAATGTATGTTGCGATATACGGCATAGCTGGCTGCTTTATGGCTATGTGCTTTGCCTATTTCAATGGCACAATTACAACACTGGAAAAACGATATAAGATACCAACGAAAACCTTGGGTATTATATCAGTCGGTAATGATATGACAACAATGTTCGGATCAGTCTTGACAGGCTATTATTTGAGGGAAGTGCATCGCCCTCGCTGGATGAGCATAGGTGAGTATTATGATCTGTAAAAAAAAAATATGAAATACATATTTTAACGTAAAAAAAACATACATTAGGTCTGTTTACAGTTGCTATATTCTGTTTTCTGAACTCCTCGGTACACTTTATATATGGTGCTGGCGAGGATGCTTTGAAGCTCACTCGCGAGTTTGGCGACTTCCAAAATTTCACTGGAAATTTAACAAGCTCACATAAGAATCAAAAACTTTGCATGTCTGAGGAATCTACTTGCATACAGGAGGATAGCATCTGGGGACCTAAACTAATCTTGTTTGCAGCACAGTTGATATTAGGAATCGGTCAGGCACTCTTCTATGTAATAGGCCTTGCCTACATGGATGATAACACCACCAAGTCCAAGACACCAGCCATGCTGAGTAAGTGAGATCTTAAACATAGTGAATAAAAAATATATGGTATATATAACATTTTATAGTATCTGTAGTATCTGCAATTATTACAATAACTTACTATAAAAAACTCTTTTGATTGTCATAGGCTACTCCACTTTTTTGCGCATGCTGGGCCCGGCTATCGGATATTCGTTGGCCTCTATGTGCCTGCGTTGGTATATAGACCCGACAGCGGAGCCTTTAATCAAGCCCGAAGATCCGAGATGGTTGGGTGCCTACTGGGTTGGCTGGCTCATTTTGACAGCCATCACATTTCTAATCGCATGCTTGATGGCTCTCTTCCCAAAGGAACTGCCCAGCTCAAAGGCAAGGCGCTTAAACTGCGAGCAAGATGATATGCATCCAAATGAACAAATTAACATCTCATCGAGCGGCATGTGGCGATCCCTTAAGCATTTGGCGACAAACAAGGTTTATGTGTACAATACTTTTGCATCAATTTTTTACTTCTTTGGCTACATTGTTTACTGGATATTCACACCGAAGTATATTGAGACGCAATATCAGCAGTCGGCATCCGTGGCGACAATGGCTACTGGAACCATCGCTCTTGGATTCTCTGCTGTGGGTGTCCTTCTCTCTGGCTATGTTGTATCCAAGTATCAGCCAAGTGCTCGCGCTATGGCTGCTTGGAATGCTTTTATTGATTTCGTGACCGTTGCTGGAATTTTGTGCTATCTGATTATTGGCTGTGAGGGCAGCGACAAGCTGAGATCCATGGCGCTGACCAGTGCAGATGGCTGCAGTGCTTCCTGCCACTGTGAATATGTACACTATTCCCCGATCTGCAGTCCCAACAATGACACCTACATATCCGCATGTCACGCCGGCTGCACGGACAAGAGCAAGGATCATCTGGGGCATACTTTGTACTCGGGATGCCAATGTATAGCTCCATCGAACTCAACATCTGTCCCAGATGTAAGCAATTCAATTTGATTGAACGAAAAGGATAACTTATTGAACTCATTTTTTTCAGATGCAATACGCGGTGGACGGTGCTTGTCATGTTGATTGCTTCAATCAGTTTCTCATTTTCCTGGGCGTCATGTGTTTCCTTAAGCTTGTTGGTGCAAGCAGCAAGTCCACGAATCTGCTAATTACATTGCGTTGCATTCCGGCTGAGGATAAAAGCTTTGCCTTGGGAGTGGGCAGTATGGTGGCATCTTTGCTAGCCTTTATCCCCGGTCCCATTTACTACGGCTGGCTAATAGATAAATTTTGTTTGTTATGGGGCAAGACGTGCAGCAATAAGGGCAACTGTTGGCTGTATGACACACAAGCTTTAAGGTAACGGTTTTTAAATGTAATTGTATTAATTCAAAATTAATTTAGTATTATTTCAGATATACTATCAACATTTCGGCAGCGTCATTTATTACGGTGGGCGGTATTATGAATATCGCTGTTTGGTATTATGCCAAGAACCTAAAAATATTTGATGATAATAAAGATTTAAGTGGCAAAGCAATGAAGAGCTCTGAAGATATTACCTTGAAAGATCTGGGTAGTACACTTCAGTTACAAAAACTTGATGAAAGCTAAGTGTTGTCATTTGACTTCGGAAACCGTAATAAAATTTATAAGATAATGTTACGTATAAAGTTTATCTTTGGGCAGTTTTATTGCGCTGAGCTTCATTAATTTACGATTTCAGGCAGAAGAGCGACAACAGTAAGGCGTCATCAGTTCAATAGGGGCAGCCATTCATCTGGAATCGCAGTGTCTAGCGTTGGCTTAGGTGACTTCTCCTCCATTTCATGTCCATCGCAAAGGCACCACAAAGCGTCGAAGAGTATCAATTGCAAGAGGCCCCCGCCCGCGGAGCACTCCTCAAATGTGATAGGAGGGAGATCATTTTGTACTTGGACGCTATATGCGTTCAACCTATCATTATTTAAACGGGCCAGTGAAATCGATTTGTCTCGATGCTCTTCGATCTTCCACATGGCTAACAATACAGATGGCAGCGACGTCTTATACTCCACTAACAAGCCATCGGCCTCAATATTTTGTGTGTAGTTTTGACAGATGCCGCTCAACTGCTCCACGTACCCATTCTCAACGAAAAGCTCATGCTCAAGTTGTGACAGACACCGCGCCGATTTGGAACAGAACATGGTTTCAAAGGTTTTGTGCAAATGGCAAGAATCCAAAACGATTGGAGGCAACGTGTGTCCAGTTACCATCTTAATTTCCATCAGAGCTTTCGTGTTGAGTTTGCTCTTTTCCGCAATGATGGCCACATAATTCTCCAAACCGTTGTTCTCGATTTCAAGTAATATGTTTGTTATAACTCTGCCAATTTCATCGTTTGTGATTAGCTGGAAGCATTGAAATTCAAATTGGAATGACCATATTTATATATCTGACAACAGCTTACGGGCACTTTTAGTTGCTCCTCATCCATATCTTTGAGACGGATTTTTGCAAAGCTTCTGGCATAGCAGAGACGCTGCTCCTCGCCGTTGGTGCGCGATACAAACACTACAAACATCTGGTCGAGAAGTGTATTGTCCGATGTAAATATGCACAAATTTGGAATGTTGAATTACCTTGTGGATATATGGTTCCTGTCGCACCCAAAACTCACTCATGTGAAGGGCATACGTCTTGGAGCGATCAATTCGATGAAGCACGCCTGGATGGTAGTACTCCAATCCGTTGCATCTATACATTTTGTGTACGCGGCGCAGTCGCCACTGTACCTTCTCCGAGTACACAGCGTACTCATCATCGGTCATACGTTCAATTTCCGCAAAGTCGTCCGGCTGCACGCAAACTCCAAACATTGTAATTGGCGACCTGCCGGGTCGTAAGAAGCCCTGCGCCTGAGCCTCAGCTTTTTCGTGGCGCACTGTCAAGAGGCGGTCATGCAGCTCCTGCTGTGTGCCTTCAGTGCTAAATGCACGGCCGTAAAGTTCGCGAATCATGTCCCGTAAGTTAAAATCGGACACGGGCAGCTCCATTTTTTGATTTCAAAGCCAAATCGTTTACAGTTTAATTTTAAGGCGGTCGAGCGATAGACTCTAACTCTATTTTAGTGATGGACCGATATAAAGTCAGTGTGGTAAACTGTGAAACTGTGAAGTGAGCAGTGCTGGAAAGTGTTTGTAAATTGCAGTCGATATATCGATATAGTAAAATTTTAAAAACGAGTAAACAAAGCTATATTTGTAAACCTCATTTTAAGTAAAAATAATAATGCTGTTTTGTTTTACAAATCGTTAGTCATGGTTTAATTGTTGGAGTCAAAATTATAATATTCAAGTGCAATAGTTTCAACAAATTTATTCCCATCCTTGCCATTGCCTATCTTTTTCAGCCATGGCCGGAGCAAGAAACAGTTGTTGCAAATGGAAAGAAATTTTAAGTAAAGATTTGCCAAGAAAATGCCTACCAAATTGCTTTGATCCGTTGCATGGACCATGCCCCGATTACAAGATCATCGATGTCGTCAATCAAGTGCCCAGCGATGAGAAGGCCATTCTTGAACCCGATCCGCCTGTTCGACGTTTAATTAACATCAAACCACTGTGTGCACTGTGTACCAAGAATGACGATATGCCAGAAAAGTCATGCGCCCTCTGTGATGCCCAAATTGCAACCCATACAAATAATTTTTGTTCCGCTGACTGTAGGCCACCGAGCACGTCTTTGCATCTAAACGAGGTTTTTATCCCAAATTTCTGAATACCTATTAACAAATCTTAAGTTTTACTCCTTCACAATAGTGGACGAAACGGCCGCGAGCTAAGCCAAATTATAAGCACAGTGTTTTCCTGAATAATGAACTATTAGTTGGACGTGTTTTTCCCTGTAAGTTTCGTATACGAAGAGTAAAGAAGAATTGCAACAACTGTGGCAAGCAGTTGTATTTTCGTGATCCCGTCACAGACAATACAAATGTGGTTGTGCTTACGAACTGCTGCGATGTTAAAGTCTATCACGATCGAGTCCTTCAGAACTGGCATCGTGTACCCATCCTTTCCATTAGCGGCGATAGAGTCATGAAAAAGAAAACGATAAACGAAGTATGCCAACTGGAACCTAAAAAAATTATTCCAGTTGTTCAAGTTAAACAGGATAGCACTATAAAACTGCCGTCAATAGTTTCGAAAAAGAAGAGCAAGGGCAAAGGTAAAGACAAGAAGGGAAAGAAAGGAAAGAAGGGAAAGAAGAAATAATGCATTTGAATAAACTCATTTGAATTTAAGCTTTCAATCTGATTTACTGAAATTGTAGTTTTAGCTTATAGCTGATTGTAGTTAAAATTTATCGGCGAAAGTATATTCAAATTTGAGAAAGACGTTTCCAAATTTGATGTAAATATTGCAACACAACTCGGTTACTACTGTGTTCAATTTGCATTTAATTAATTTAAATTCAGTCGCATAAGCATACTTAGCGTTATCCTACTAACTAAAATGTATAATTCAGCTTATATAAAGACAGCGCTGCCAACCCACAATATGTAAAAAAATGGGAGCATAATTTAATGATTTCAGATAGTTCTCTTTGCATGTCTTTGTTACAAGTTAAGGATTTGTGTGGATGTGTGTTTGTGTTTTGTTAATAATACAATTACTTGGGCATCGTTAATATTGTTGTTTTAAGCGTTAATAAGACTTTAGACTTCGGACTAAGAAATTGTATATGCCCACAGAATTCTCACAGAACGGCTGAAGATGTTGATGTTTATTGTTAATTATTGAGTTTGCCTGTACTTTTTTTTTTGTATTTTTTTTTCTTTTTGATAGACTGTAACGCTGAATGCTGGTTTTATTGGATAAGTTTTTGGAAAACTGTTGGGGAGCACTTGCTTAAATTCCCTATCGCTATTGTTCTGCGCAAGGCGTTGTATTGCAGTTGAATCGACTTTTGAGTGATTTCGAATTTCACAACTATAATAATCATAATTAGAAATACTTTAAATTGTAGAAACTAGATTACAACTACATATGCACTTGAATATTAATTTAAAAATTAGCTACAAATTGTTAGACTACTTCTATATGGATTATAATATAAGCGTCTCTTATACTGTCAGTGGCTAGTCAATAAATAAAACGAATCTTGTGCTACAGCATTCATCTTATCATTCGCGAAAGCCTATGCCTTTCCAATTATGGGAAAGAAGTCTTTGAGGAGAGTAGTGCGACGCTTTTCAGCAATATCCATTTGATTCTCGAGATCACCCAGCTCCTTTGTCTCAGCACGCTCAATTTTCCACGACAGATTCTCAATTTCCGCTTCCAGTTGCGCCTAAAAGTAGAACGTTTATAAAATTTCGTAATAAATTAATTTTTGGCAACTTACCTGCTGATACTCAAAGAGATTCTTTCGCGAGCCTGGCTCCATATAGTAGGCATAGGGATACGTGTATTGCAGCGTATAGCGACACTTGGCTAACAGCGCCGCCGCACTGAACAGATACTGCCAGTCGATCCAGGTGCCGCTCCCATTCATCACTTTCGTATTGATGCGCTGTCGCAAGCGATCGATTGTTTGCTGCTCCAGTTTGAGCGATTTGGAGTGATTCTCCCAGCGTTCATAATAGTGTAAATACTTTTTGAGTGCTTCGCGCGCCTGCACGTGCACCGATTCGTTGGCAATATTGGGATTGTCTTTGTAGCGGGAGCACTCGTAATACTCGGATCCGTGCGTCTTCCAATCGCCCAGGCACATCCAGCAGAAGTCGTGCTTGCAGTTGAAGCACTGCATGTGATTGCAGCCGCCGTTCTTCTCGATGCAGATGTGACACTTGGGGCAGTCTTTGGTGTGTGCGCTTATATAATTGGCCGTCTCGCTATCGTCGGCGCACTTCGTAAGCCACTTCTTGATGATCTGGCAGTCAGTAGGCGCATGGTAGTCCATGCCGCACTTGAAACAGAAGCCCGTGTGACAGGACTTGCAAATGGCACGCTTTGCGGAGTTCTCCGCTGATTGCACAATGATTTGGCAATTAGGTCCGGGGCAGAAGCGCAGCTCCGGATGTGATTTTACATAGTCCTTGAACGCAAACTGCTGATACTTGTCGCGCATAACCGGTCGCGTGACCAGTGTCAGCACCAAATCCTCCGGTACACGCACATTGCACTGCTGCGCCATGCAGCCAATCTGTATGGAGATGCCCTGAAAGATTTGCGTCTCAAAATAAGTGGTCCAGCAGTCCTTGCAGAAGGAATGTCCGCACGCTAAACTGTAAAACTTATCATTCGGCTGTGAACTCGCGCACACCGGGCACATTCGCCGGTACTGCGACTGCACCTGCGTTGTCAAACTGTTCCCGCTATTGTGGTTACTCAATGTGGGTAACGTCGCTGCTGTCCTGTAGCCACTGCTGCCTATTCTCAGTAGCTGTGCACTCGCCGCAGCTGCTGCTGCACTCGTCGAAGCAGCATCCGCCGCTGCAGTCGTGGGTGGTTTGATGCGCGCCGTTACCAGCAAAGCGTTGGCATCCTGGCGATACTTCTCCACCACAGCACTATTGTTCCACTGGTGTTCGAGGAGCAGCACCTTGGCCAGCGATGGGGTTATCTGCAATATTGTGTTCAGTTTCTCCACCAGCTCATTTAGTAGCTTCTCAATGTCCTCAACGGTTAGGCAGTCATATTCAAAATACTCGGGATCAGCACGCTTCGGATCGAGTCTTTCCACATCGCAGTCTTCGCCTATAAACAAGAAAATACAAAAATATATAGATATAAGTTTATCTGAACTCACTAATGAATCATTTAACATAAATTAGCATTACTTTTACAATAGTTTGTCTAACTTAAATGATCTACATTTTAAATTTTTTTCCACAGAATGTATTTTTCAGTATTAATTTCGAAGCAAAAATTGTTTATCAATTGCATTCTAATAATATATATATTCTAATAATTTTGGATTTTTACACCATAACCCCATATTTTCATGCTGATTTTCCTGATAATCGGAAACCATTGAATCGGTTTGCTACCTGATTTACCCAGCTATTCACCGACTCAGTTGTGCTGGTGTGGAAAATGGGAAAACCGAGGGACTAGCCTCAGTTCCATCCAAAACCAAAGCATGAGCGAAGAGGAACAAATACAAATGAGTCGTTGCCGCTTGCTGACGGATCGGATGAATTGATTGCCATTTTAACGACTCTTGGAAATGAATTGAAGGCCAAATATTACGTCGTCCGCTTACAAATGAGATTTAGCCATGTCGTCACAGGCAGCTCGCAACGTGAGCAGATAAAGATAGAAACAGTGAGAGGGAGAGAGACGCAGTCAGGTCAACAGCAGCAAAACAGTTGAAGAAAAAGAAAATGCACGCTAAGGCAACTGACGTCGTCGTTGTCGTCGCAGTTGTGGCATCGGACACTTGAGCACGCATCTCCTCATAGTAGGCGCGACGAGGCAGGGACGGGAGATCAGGTAAACAGCAGAGGTATCAAAAGAGTACAAAGTAAAGGTGGTAATAATACAAATAACAAATGAAGAATAGGAAAAAATAAGAACACAAGTGATCTAAAGAAGATTGCGCGACTAGAACATACCCATTGCCTAGCTCTCAATTAGCATCATTGTAGGGTTAAGTTAATCTAAAAATTTTACCCTGAAGTTGTGAAATAACACTTATAATTAGCTTAGCAGCCAATCAAGCAACCAAATAAATTGATATTGTTTAAGCCGGCTTATAACAAAAATGGAGGAATTTTTATCAATCGGAAAAGAAATCAGAAATGAGACAGCAATCAAATGAAATTAGTCTCGTGCAGCTTCTTAGTACTTTTTTACAGGGTATAATCATAATAATAACAAGAAACAGTGCGATGAGCGCTGGCCCCGCATGTTTTGGCGTTGGCCGAGCTAAGCGAACGGCCATTTCAAGTTCAATTTCATAATTTAAGCTTCATGGTCAGAAAGCAAAACGTAACGTGCACTGTATGTGTGTACACGTGTGTGCGTACATTGAATTAAATTGTAGTTGTGGTTGAAAAGGGCAATGCAAATGCGAGACTTACATGCCTGAAAGCAGAGTTGACGAAGTTGGAGGTGAAAGAAGGAGAACTGAGGCACAGCAGGGTTGGGGAAGGGGAGCATGGAAACTTAACAGAAAAGGCGAATGTCAAGAGCTAACAGTAGTTACATATTCTTCTGTGCATGCATGCGATTGTAGTGCAGAAGGTTAAATGCAAAACCACAAACATACAACTGCGAACTTGTGTTTGTTACACAAAAGGTGAATAACCAACTAAATCGTATGCCAACTTCACACAGATACCAAAAATGCCTAATAAGAAAACCAATTGCTGCATTTGTGTGTGAGTGTGTGTCTGTGTTAAGTTAAATCGATTTGGCGAGTGTAATCGATAAACTGCACAGTGCGTCCTTGGGGGCCAGTTGTGCACCCCTACCCCTCCCCCCACTTACCTGTATTGTAGTAATCATAATCGTCATCAAATTCCCCATCGTTGTCCGATTCCAAATCCATTTCAATGTCCGAGTCCATTGCAACTCTGTGAGGACAGCCTTGCAGTGTTTGTGTGCGCCCGCACCCTGTCCCTGTACCCCTACCCCTTGCCGTGCTGCGTGCTGTGCTTTGCTGTGCCTGGCTGACGACTGAAGGGCGAGTAAAGCAAAAACGTAAAAATACTTCTTAACAAGGCTATTGCACGAGCGAGGGGGTTGGCGGGGTTCCTTTTGTTGTTCTTGTTGTTGTAGCTGCTATATTTGTAACAGTTGCTTTGTTGCTAGTGGTGGTGTTGTTGCTGGTTGATTGTGTTGGTGGTGGTGGAAGATTTAGTTATTGTTGTTCTTGCTGTTTATGTAGCCGTGGGGTAACGTTGCAATTCTACGTGACGTAGCGACGTTGCGTTACGTTACGTTGAGTTGTGTTGGAAGAGCTTTGGCTTAGCGGGGTGGCAAACGGCATTCATTGTCTACAGCTCCCGGAACACTGCGCGTTTTATTTTCGTTCACACACACGCACACTCACATTCAGACGGGCATATGCAGAGAGCTACATTCAAATTGTGTGCTTTGATATTTATTCGTATAAATAGACATATGAGACGATAATTCGCGTTTGTTTGATGCAGCAAGGCAATCAGAATGCAATTGACTGCAATTTTACTGTCAACATTCAGTTCCTTTGTCTTTTCCACTTTTCTCCTCGCACTCGCGCACCCTCCTTCCTTTTTTATTGCCACCCCCCACGAGATTTACTTATATACAAAAACACACGGACAGCAACACCCACACAACGACGCACACAAACAGGGCCACTGACACGAGTACGAGTACGTGAACTGCTCAATTGGTAATTGCGCAGTTTATTTTGATTAGCTGTTGCACTTTTTACATTTATTAATATTACTTATAAGACACGAGAAAAATAAACTCAGCGCTCTGCGACTCAGAGCTAACAAACAACCAGTGTGTCCGTAGTCTCAACAATCACATATACCTAACATCTGCTTGTGGCGGTCCGGCGATAAGCTCATTTCTGCGCTAACGTTACTCATATTTCGCCCATATTTGCGTTTACGTAGCCACTAATCGATAAGCGATAACTAATCGCCAGCAACCTGTAGCCCACAATAATCGCAACGGAAGACCGGCAAAACTGCGTCGTTCTCTGGCATTGTGAAATTATTTCAAACCAATTCGTGAGCAAAATGTCGACAATTGAGAAACTTTCTATACAGGGCGTTCGCAGCTTTGGCGCCAATTCCGAAGACATGCAGGTAATACCATAAACCCGAAACTTTGCTATTTCCAGTTTGCTTATCTTTCTCAAAACACAGAGCATTACATTTTCGTCGCCAATTACACTGATTCTTGGCCAGAACGGCTGCGGCAAGACAACCATAATCGAGTGCATTAAATATGCGCTCACTAGCCAGTGTCCGCCAGGCAGCGAAAGCGGCAAGCGATTTGTACACGATCCAAAAATTTTCCGCAAAACCGAATGCCTCGGGCAGGTGAAGATTCAGATGCGCAACAGACTCGATGCGCGTCTCTCCATCTGTCGCAGTATGAAGTTGTCCATTAGGAACAACAAGACTACATTCAATAAGGTCGATTGTGCAGTCAACTTTCTTGGCAGCGACAGTCAGGAGTCAATGAGCTTTCGCAAAGAGAATACCGACGCGGCCGTCGCTGATTTTATGGGCGTTTCGCAGGCAATTATCAACAATGTGCTCTTTTGTCATCAAGAGGACTCAAGCTGGCCACTTGATGAGGCCAAGAAACTGAAGGAGAAATTCGATGCGATTTTTGGCATTACAGAGTACAATAAAGCGCTGGACAGAATCATCGCATTGCGCAAATCAGCGCAGGAAAGGCTCAAAGTGATGGGTATGAACATAATCAAATACTTAGTATATGGACTTTATTTAAAACTGGATATTTTAGAATCGGACATGAGGGTGTTTGAGTACATAAAGAAAGAAATGGATGAGAAAATGTTGGGCCTGCAGATGGCTCAGCGAAAATTGGACGATATCAAGATGGAATGCGATAAGTGCGATGCGGATGTGAAACCCATTGATGACCGATTGGAGGAAATTCGAAATATCGAGTTCGATATTGGCAAATATCAGGCCCAAAAGGTCGAAATGGACACGAAGTAAATAACACTAATATGTATAAGCTGAAAGTATATTATGTATTTAATTTGTCCACTCAGGCACAAGAACTGCGTGGAGCAAATAGAGAAGCTAACCAGGAACATCAAATGCCATTTTCCGGGCTCAATCGCAGAACTGGAAGTGGAAATACGCAGTTTTAATCAGCGTATGACCGAAATGAAATTTAAAACCACCGATGTGGAAGAGCAACTGGAGCGATTAAAGACAACCAATACAGAACAACAAAATAAGCTGGTCAAGCAGGAAAAGGAACGCTGCATTGCACAGCAGAAGCACAGAAGCGAGCAAAACTACAAACAAAAACTGGCCGATAGCCTTCAGGTGCTGTGCGTGCAGTTAGAAATAACTGTAAGGGCCAATACTGTTGATAATCCCCAACAATTATCCAGTCTGCTGAATGAGATTGATTTGATGCTGATGAGCAAGCAGCGTGAGATTAAAAAGCAGGGCGAGGAGAACGATCAGGCGGATCAATCGCGTCAGGCGAAGATCGACGATCTGCGCACCGAGATAACCAAGTCGGAGCAAAGTGTCAGCACCCAGCAGAAGCAAAAGAAAACTAGCGAAGTGGAGAGCCAATCTCTTGAGTTGAAAATTATTGAAATTGAAAAATCATTGCAACAGCTTAAAGTGTTAGAGAAGAAAATTGCGGACACGGACGATGAATATGAGCGCACAACACGCGTCTTTAATCAGGAGGAGAGTCGCCAGCTCATAGCTAACAAAAAGGTGTCTATAGCTGAAAAGCGGGCACGTTTCAATGAGCTGGATGAGCAGCTCACATTCCTCAGCTCCATAGCCAAACTGATGGCTGAGATCGGTCTTAAGGAGAAGGAGCTGGAGAAGAAGAAACAGGAAATCCATCGAGGCCGTAGCAAGCACAGCGATAATTTTGTAAAATTTTTCAAGGAGCCCATTACCAGCAATTATCGTTACAGCATGAAAACTGAATACGATAACCTACGACGCGAAATCCAGGACTTAAACGATAACGCTAACCGCCACAAGGTCCAGGAGCAATCGCATGAGATCAATCGCAAGAATCTAATTGGCGACATTGCTCGCATGGAGAAGGAGTTGCACGAGCTCGAGGAACGCATTTACGAAAAGTGTCATGCCGCGCACTATGATGAGCTGCTGCTGCGCAGCAAGGAAGCCATATCCAGGTTTCAACTGGAGCACGGAGCTCTCAAATCCGCCGAGAACATGTACAAAAAGTACGTATATATTGGCCAAAAGGGTCAACTTTGGCATGCCGAAGATTACATTACCCTTCTAATCTGCTCGTATCCAAATTTTGGATAACTTTTACGATTTACAAAAATGTTGCAAGGGTAAATAAAATGTCTTCGCCCCAACAAAATCGGTTATTATGTTATATAATATATTATATTTGTATATGTATTAAAACTAGCTAGATTTCATTTCTCGCAGGTATATTCAAAAGATCAATGAGGAGCCCAGCTGCCCATTGTGTCATCACACCATGTCTGGTGATGAGGTAAGCAATGAATTGATGTAAACCTATATCCTTCAAATAATCTTCCCTTTGCACAGGCCTTAGACTTGACTACAGATCTGACGGATGAGATACAAAAACTGCCCGATAACATTGCCAAAACTGAGAAGGCCTTAAAGGCAGAGCAATCGAAATATGAAGACCTCTTACGGATCAAGCCAGCTATTGATAAGGTTCAGGAACTCAAAGAATTGCTGCCCAAGAAGAAGGAAGAATTGCACATGATTGGACAACGATTGGGCGAAACAGTTGCTAAATATGAGACGCTAAAAGAGCAGCTCGGGGAGCCCACGGTCAATATGGAGCTAGCCAATTCAATGTTACCAGATATGACACTGCTTGATGAAGCGCTCAAGGAGTCTGCACGCGTTAAGAAAGATTTGGATCAGCTCAAGGTGCTCAATCTATAAATGATGAAGTTACTCTAAAGCAACAGCCATATATATTTTCATTCCAGCTCAAATTGCCAGCCAGCTATGATTCCAGCGTGAATACGGAGGCTCTGCAAGCGGAAAAAACTGAGGTGTCCAAGGAGATAATAGCTGACACCAAGGCGCTGGAGACAGAACAGCAAAACTTTGAGCAGAAAATGGAAGCACTGCATCAATTACGTGAAAAAAAAAATGGGTAAAGCTAAATTTATTATTTAGCGATATACAAAAAATATTAAAATTATGCGTATGCTTTTAGTTTGAAGGACAAGATGATAAAGCTGAAGGAGGGCGAGCAGAGTTTGCCGCAATTCAAGGAAAGGCAAGATGAGCTTTCCAACTTGCTCATCGCATTAACTGCAGAGATAAGCGAACTCGAATCGAAGATTCGCCCCCTCAAACAAAGATTGAGCTCAGCTTTATCCGAAAAGGCGCGCCTTAAGGAGAGCGAACGTGTTAAATTGTCGGAAATGCAGAGCAAATACCAGGAATACAAGAGCACTGATCAGGATATACAAAGGTGGGAAGTTTTAAGCTATGTATATTCAGAGACAGTTAGCTTAAATTTTGTTTACAGATTAAAGAAAGAGACGCAAGAATTTGCCAAATTGGATCTAGCCAATGTCATCAAAAAACTTGATGCGGCCATAAATGGAACCAACGAAGATCTGAATCAATTGGTAACTAGACAATTGTAATACTTTTCGTAAGTATGTTAATACTATTTGATATTTTAGAAAGGAAAAATGATTGAAACTAGTGAGAAACTGGAATCTGTTAAAACCGAATGCCTCAATCAGGAAACACTGGAGCGCGATCTCAAGGATAATCGTGATCTAAAGCAGCTGCAGCAAAAGGAAAGCAAACTCGGTGAAATCTGTCAAACTCTGTCCAAGCAACTGGGCAATTTGGACTTTCGCAATGTGACGAACGAGAAACAAGAGCTGGCGAAAAAGCAAAAGGAGGCTTATGTCCGACGCGCTCAACTATTTGGCCAGTTGGGCGAGATTAACATCCAGGTGGAAAATCTGCTGCGTGACATCGACCAGCCCAAGTACAAGCAATCCATGAACAATTATAGGCGTGCCCAATTCGAAGTGGCTGTCAAGCGTCGCGGCATCGATGATCTGGGCCAACATCGTGTGGCGCTCGAATGGGCGCTGATTCAGTTTCATGCCGAGAAGATGAGCAACATAAACAGCCTGATACGCGAATACTGGCGCATGATTTACAAGGGCAACGATATCGACTACATACAAATCAAGACTAATGATGAAGATGATGAAAAGAAAGCGTCTGCAGATCGCCGCAAGAGCTACAATTATCGCGTGGTTCAGTCCAAGAACAATTCAGAGATTGAAATGCGTGGACGCTGCAGCGCCGGTCAACGTGTCCTCGGTTCGCTTATCATTCGCATGGCCCTCGCTGAGACATTCAGCAGCAACTGTGGCGTCCTTGCCCTGGACGAGCCGACTACCAATCTGGATCGGGACAATATTATTTCGCTATGCGATGCGCTTAATAGCATCGTCGAGAATCGCCAATTTCAATCGAATTTCATGCTGATTATAATCACCCACGATGAGAACTTCATATCGTCCTTGGGTAGAATCAACAGTTATCATCGTGTATATCGCAACCCCGAAGGCAAATCTGTAATTCAAAAGGTGCGCGTTGATGATAAATAGTTTTTGTTATATTCGCTTTTATTGAGAACATTCCTCAGGACTATTTACTTGTATCTCAGCTGTTGCCTGTACTAATTAAAAATGGCTGAAAAAATAAATATTACTCTTTTAAATTAAAATGATTAAATATTGCTGAAAAAACAAATACTATTCTTTTAAATTAAAATGATTTAAATTCTTAAGATTGTCGGCATTTGAATGCTGGTCTCGGCTTATATTTAAGTATCTGACTTTATCAATTATCCATTTAATTTTCAACATCTGAATATAATGCTGGGGTATGTAGATACTGAAGATCAAGAGAATATATATATATAAATTTGCTTTGTCATTGTTTGCTCTCAGCCTTATGATAAAGACATCATTTTTGAAAAGTCACATTCAACACTGATATAAATCAAATTAAAAATTTTCATATTTCACTTGATACTCATTATATGGAGCTATCGCATTTGGGGAAATATAATCCTAAAAAACCATCCTCAAACATGTCCGAAAAGTTGCAACGTCACTGTCATTAAGGTTGTCGATCCCAAGAGGAGCCCAACTCTGTTCGACGTCAGTTCGACCTTTTGTGCCCGAGAGTCGATTAAAAATCCATCAACAAATCTATGCTTAGCTCTTCTATGAATGTCTACGAATTTCTTTCGTTCTCTAAATATTAATCCTCGGTCCTTCACTACCGAAATTTGAGTCTGCTACGTAGGGCTAAGCCCACCTATAAGCGCAGTGTTTGCTTTGATGATGGAACTTTGGTAAGCAGAGATTTTTCCATGAAATTTCGCATGCGTAGGAAGGCCGGTTCCAAAGAAAAAAATACTTTTAGTGGTACAATTAAAGAAAAGTAAGAAAATGAGGAAGAAGAAAAGAATGCTAATTGAAGGAACAATAAGAAAAATAGCTGAAATAATTTGGATTGAAGTAATTTAAAAATGATTTCAAGTGAACTGTGTAGCTTTTGCTTTTACCTGCTGAAGAGTTATTAATTAATTCAATAGAGCGGTATCTCGAAATTATATTATTCCTAAAGCTGCCCATTAATTTAATTGATAAACCTTCACTCTGCAAGTGTTACACATTTTAATTGAAGTAGTTTTAACAGGACATACATAATTCGCAGTCCTTGAAAAATTGTGATATTAATCAATTATTTAAAAATAATTAATTGATTAGATAATTGTTAATTGTTACGAGAAAAAAGTTAACAACAAATACATAGTTGCAGTTTTCTCTAAAGCTTTTTTGCTATTTGTACGTTATTAAAATGAATTTTTAATAAATACATTGAATTCCATTTATGGTAAATAGACAGGCATATACAAGCAAATGTTATCTATTCCAATATGGGCAGGTCAATGACTAAGACTTTATTTGTCTAGTCTTTTAAGGGAAATTCTCGGCACGTGATCATACACCTTTCTACGTCAGATTAGCACGCTTCAATAAAAGTTTTATCTTATGCTAGAAGATTGTAATTACTTTTTGCTATGCGTATTATCATTTTATTATTATATTGCATAGTTTACTGGTTATAATGCTTTTTTGTTTGTATCTAAATATAGCCTGGAAATTTCACAATTCATTGTTTCAGTCCAATTTCCATAACTTTTATATTTATATTTAATTTACTTATTTGATTTCATTTGTAATTTTAATGTAATTATTTCCAAATTCTGGAAGTTATAGTTTTTTAAATATTTTTTTTTTTTGGCATTAAACTCTGCTGAAAAACTGTCTGTGCAAATCTAATTGGCATCACAGAGCTTGGGTCCGTTGCCAATGCAGGCGGCATAGGCCATCAGATGTGGAATCGTAGACTGCTGCATCATGCCGGTGAAGAGATGACTCTGTGGCCCCGACGCGAATATCCCAACATCCTCGCCCGAATGCGCTCCCGATTGCATGGTAATGTAGCTGGGGAACACGAAGTCATCACCGCCGATCTGGTCAGTCAGATCGAGGCGCTGGCCCGCCGTATCCAGATAACTATTGGGACCAGTGGCATAGTTGAGCACACTGTACTTCACACCATTGATATCGGTGTCATGGTTATTGAGGCCCAAGATTGGAGTGCCACGACCCGGATAGCCGGCAATGGATAAGGTATGCCCATGGTCCGATGTGACTACAATCAGCGTATCCTCGATGTCTGTTAAATCCCGTGCTACCTTAATCGCCTTTTCAAACTCCAGTGTCTCATCAAGAGCGATGCCTGCCTTGTTGGCGTGATTGCCATAATCGATACGTCCACCTGGAATCATAAATTAATAATTAAAGCTTGACTAAACCCGTTGGCATACGTTCAAATCTATTCACCTTCAATAAAAGCAAAGTAACCATTCTGATTTTGGCTCAGCTTCTTGATGGTCACCTTGGTCAGTTCGGATAGCGTCGGTTGATAGCTGGCATCCGCTTCCAAGTTAAAGTCCATCAGATCGGAGTTGAACAGTCCAATAATGTTTTTCACGGACGAGACATTAACGCTGAGAAGCTGCTTCCGGTTGCTCACCAAAACGCCATGAGGGTGTTGTGACTGCCAGCGCGAGAGCAGATTGATGCCATCTGAGCGCTCGCCTGGATTGCCATGCGAATCCACAATTGTTTTCGGCAGGAATTTGCCCATGCCGCCACCGAACATGATGTCAAAGTTCTTGCCAGGAATTTGGGTGATAAGCTGTGTAGCCATATCAATACAAGTCTTGGGGTCGACGCCATAGTCTTTCACATCCGTATCACATTCCCACATGCGATTCGCTGTCTTGGCATAGGCACCCGATGGGCTCGCATGCGTCAGCGTTGTGGTTGTCACAATGCCCGTCGCCTTGCCCGCATTTTGGGCCCATTCGGCAATGGAGGTAACCCGATTAGCCGGATCCTGACTTTCTGTGCAATTGTTGAAGCTGACTGCAGCCGTGACGCCAATATTGATGATGTTCGTCTTCACGCCGCATAGATAAGCGGTCGCCGTGCAGGCAGAGTCCGGCACTTGGGAATTGCTGCAGTAGGTCTAAATGGAAAAGGAATCTTTGTGATTGCATGTACACTCTTCCATGGCATTCCCATTTTAACACTCACCCGACTGAGTCCGACGTGTGGGAAAGTCTCAAAGCTCAGCGAGGCTTCCTCGCCAGTATTCCCCTGACGCTGGCCCTTTAGGATTCTGGCTGCCGCCACGGTCGACAGCGACATGCCATCACCGAGGAAGAGTATCATATTCTTGGCCTTCTTCGCATTCGGCTGCGGCAACTTTAGTTTTTCGGCAAGCTCTTTACGCGCAAGATCGTACCAAAATTCGCGATCCATCTCTTCTGGTGGCGTGTACTTTCCGACGGCTACATTTGTGGAAAAGAAAGGCTGCACTAGTGACGCCCCTGTCATTTTGTGGACATTGTGCACTCCGTCAAATGTCGCAGCCAATGCTACTAAGACCAGGACAACGATCAGGATTAGTTGTTTTCCACACAGCATCTTCCAAGTTAAGGTGATACGAGTTCTAGATATTAGTTATAACTGATGCATTAATCAGTAGCTTCATAAGGCTTTATATACATTCTGGAGACGTAATACGTTTATGGGTTAAAGGCTCTGCTTATTTTGTTCCGTTTTTTATGTACCCAAATGCTATTAAAAATTGTTCAACAGGGTATCATGGTGTGATATAAGTATATACCACACAAAACATGTGTCAAAATGTTTCTAAATGTTAATTTGTAGCATCTTATTTAATATTGGAATTTTAATTTATTTTTATTTATTATAATTTATATTTTTTAAGGATTTATAAACTTGAAAGGCACCCATATAGAAAACTACCAGTATACTACTTTAGCCTACAGGGTGTCTCCGAGTCAGGCACTCTCACCTATATCTCGTGCTACTTACTCATTGTGATCTTAGCAAGTCAAAAAATTCTCTCGTGATTATGAAAGTGTATACATTTTTACTACGGGAATTTAATATCTGTAAACTCATTAAACTTTATACTCTTCAAAAGAGCATATATAAGTCTAAGCAGCAAGATACTATTTTTCTTTTTTATGCAATTTTGTAAACGTTTAATCGGTTATACTAGTTACACTTTTTAACAATAAATACATTTGTTGATGATTCAATAACTTAATAACAACCAAAATACTATGATTTAAGCGTAAGGTAATGTCTGTCTGTCGATTTTAAAGCATTCTTGATTAAAATTAGATGATATTCTTATTATTGTTCTATATACTTATGAAATAAAATTATATTATTTTCGCCAGAGTACGCAATAAATTATAAGTAATTTTAACTATCATCTCTTTTCTTCCAGTTATCTTTCAAAGAGTGCTGAAATCACCTGATAAAACAACAAGTCAAATGAATGCTTTAGAAAGCGTGAACAATTTATAACATAAGACTGTAAACTCGTGATACAAAAGATAGTACAGTGAAGATAGTAAAATAAAAGATAGTCCAATTCAGAAACTGTCATTGTCATCCCTAAACGCAGATCTACTTTGGTGATCTTGCAGAGTTCCACCACAGGGATTTTTTTCCACTGTGATTTTCAATTTACAAAAACTCAAGAAAGTGAAATTACTGTTCGTAAATTTTCATAGCTTATATGTTTCGGTCTTTGCATTTGTAACGACTTTTGACATTATTATTTTCATAAGGAATAAGGAGGGGCAAACAAAATAAATTTTACACTATATAATATCGGAAGGTCAAAAAGCAATCAATTCGCGCTTTTGTAAAAAGTTGAAATCGATAGTATCTGAAAACTATCGATGATCGCAGCTCATCAGCTGGCCAATCATCGATAGACGTTGTGTATGCTCGATTCTTTTCACTGCAATCATTCGGCAGCCAAATCGTCCAACAACAACGACACCGTGTCGCGTAATTATTTTATTCCATCTCTTGCTAATCCAAAACAATTGAAAACAGCGCTTAGGCTTGTAAATAATTTGTTTCCCTTTGTTTCTAAAAGAGTGCCGCAACCGTCTCTGACGAACCACACAACCTGACAACAATAATAACAACAACAACAGCAACTCGCAGTGCAGCCGCCAAGGACACGAATTGAATGAAAGTAGTGCAGCTAGGAGCATGAAACGGCATTAAAAATAATTAGCAAACACCAAGTACAAAGTTTATAAAGAATAGATCAACTATTAGATATCTGTTATACCTAACTAAGCACCAGATAACACACTTCGAGTGTATTTTAAACAAGAAAGTATTATTAAAATTGAGTGCAGCAAGCGAAGCAAGAGGCGAAGTGAGCCAGATTTATAGCTAAATTAGCTTCCAGAATGGCGGGCAACAACATGCGACAGATTCCATTGACCTGCAGTGGACACACCAGACCTGTGGTGCATTTGGATTTCAGTGATATATGCGACAGTGGATATTTTCTCATATCGGCCTGCAAAGGTAAGAAACATCAACTTCATATCGCAGGCGATAACAAAGTGCTCAAACGCGAAAGTGCCCGACTTGGACACAACCTGTATCCCATTAAGAGAAGTGCTAGCATGCATTTGTAATAACGTACATGGACCCCCATACATATAAAATAACTGTTGTACTTCTTCCCTATCGAATATTGTTTCTGAATTAACTTCTGTGCTTAGTACCCCAAAATTTCTAGGGTATAAAGATGCCATTCACTGACTGACTGACTGACGCTCTCTTGTCGTGGTGGCAGGGTATAAAAACGCGTCCTTGTGTTATTTATATATTTATATGTGTATATTACAAACAAGTGGTGCTTTTGTATGTGTAAGCAAAAAGACGCAGCATCATACAAATATACTTACAGATATATCGTATCGTGTTAGCTTCAGCTATGTGTGACTAGCCTGGCTGCAACCTTGACCCAAATGCAAGCAAAATTATTAAAATAAAACCAGTTTATCAAAACCCTTTGCCAAAGCAGTCGCATGCGATAAACGCTTACACGCACACACAAATATATATTTTACATACGTTCTTTACCTTGATGATAGTGTAGTGTATGCATACGTGTGTGCATACACACTTGTGCTGTATTTGTGCTTTCGAAAAAGTTGCACAGCATCATTCACTGTATTTGCGGAAAGCAAATTTCCATTGCAAGTTCAAGTTAATTTTTTATCGCCATTTAATGCAATGCTTCCCCCTGTTTAGCAACTTTTCAAAAAACTTTGTTGTTGTCGTCGTTACTCGCAGGAAGCACCTTGAAACTTCCATATTTATATATGTATATGCACTGCAGCTCGGACACGTCAAGAAAACAAAAATAATTAAGAACTTTTAACTTTGGTTAGCCGAAGATTGAATACACTTGCGCTATTTAAAATACATATCACCACCTTAAAGTGTATAATGCCTAAAATCGAGAATAAACCAATTGGCAGATATGCATATGATATAGATATAACTTTTTTAAATACGTGATATATAATAAAGCTGAAAATTAATGAGTATTTATATTATATGCTTTACATTCAAAAACTCAATTGGTCAATATTATATTTTCCGAACATTAAAAATTTACCAATGATACATAATCATAATATCCATTGGCAGGGTATACACAATGATAACTGTTCAACTTGCAATGCAAAAACTAAAAGCTCTGATTGAGTGCTTTGATACTGTGTCCCTGCACATTCACAACCTGCATTCCCCTCTCTCTCTCTCGCTCTATCTCTCTATATTGATTTTTCTCACTCTCTCTGGCTGTCGATCACATTGCAATGTAAGTGACGTGAACTTGGTGCATGGCTGCCCATTTGCGAGCACGAATCGCGTCAGGTCGTTGGCATTGAGTGTAGTCATTGAGTCAAGGTAGCTTCCGTCGCTCACACTACTTAGTCACAAAACACTTATGTACATACAATACATGTATATTGATATATCTCAGTATAGTTTTTGGCGAGTGCAATTTAAAATTGAATATTGTATTGTGCTCTTTGCAGATGGCAGCCCAATGCTGCGTCATGGCGATACTGGGGACTGGGTGGGCACCTTTGAGGGTCACAAGGGCGCCGTCTGGGGCGTTGCACTCAATCGGAATGCAACGCTGGCCGCATCGGGTGCCGCCGATTTCACTGGCAAGGTGTGGAACGCGGTGAGCGGCGCCGAGATTCACAGTTTTCAACACAAGCATATCGTGAAGAGCGTCGCATTCGACAACAGCTCCGAGAATATTGTCACCGGCAGCAATGAGAAGCTGGTGCGTGTCTTCAATCTGGAGCAGCCCGATGCGGAGCCGGAGCTTTATAGCGGTCATGCTGGTGCTATTAAGCGTGCGCTGTTCTGTCGAGATGACAAGTGCATCATCTCGGCGGCAGATGATAAGACGGTGCGCCTTTGGGATCGCATGACCGGCATCGAAGTGCAGCGACTGCTATTCCAAAATAATCCTAACAGCCTGGAGATCTCGCGCGATAACCATGTGCTTACCATCACACATGGCTCGACCATCAGTTTCTGGGAGGTAGACACACTCAAAAAGCTGAAGGAGGTAAAGGTGCCAACGAATGTGGCGTCGGCCAGTTTGCATCCAGATAAGCATGTGTTCGTCTGTGGCGGCGAGGACTTTAAAATGTATAAATTCGACTACATAACAGGCAATGAAATTGGTAAGCATAATTTAATCATTTAAGACTTTTGTTTAACTTGTTTGTTTTATAGAATCCTTCAAGGGTCACTTTGGTCCAGTGCATTCAGTGAAATTCAGTCCCGACGGTGAACTGTATGCAAGTGGCTCCGAAGATGGCACCCTGCGTCTGTGGCAGACAACTGTGGGCAAGACGTACGGCCTCTGGAAGTGCACCGAACCGAGTGAGCTGAACAACTCCTTGAATTCGCCACGCGAGGTGCCGGCAAACTGATGTTGGAGAAGCACAACTCGCTGCTACACAGCGCAAATACCACCATCGTATAGAAAACGATCGTCATAAGAATCAGAAAAGAATACAATTTTTACATACATATACAAATCGAATCACATAATTTGTAATTGCATATATATTATTTTTTCCAAAACTGACTACAAATAACGATAATTAAGATTCCAGTGTCTGACTCATTGGCATTACAATATCCTGCACACAAATCTGTATTAAAATGTGCGGGATTCAATAGAAATAAATATGGAATCGATTTGCAAACTAAATGTGTGTGCCTGTGGCCCAGTTGTGCAGATAAATGGTAGTAAAATTCAACATTGGCTCCCCCTGATGGATATCGGGTCGTTGCTGTAAGTGATCAAACCATCTGGACAAATTCAGATAGTTCTCCTTATCCACAGGCGATAAAGATTTCTGCAAAGTTATAATTGACGAATACATACACTATTTTCCAATTTAAAGAAAAGTACTCACCACAAGTTCACCTATGGCATAGTACACAGCCAAATCGGCGAGCGTTATAAAGTGGCCAACCAGATAGGATTTACTGAGAAACATCTTGTTAAAGTCGGCCAACAGCTGCTTGGACACATATTTGTCCTTGCAGCCTGGCGCCACATATAACACAGCGAATTCGATCCATTGGTAAACCTGTGCCTGCACCTCCCTGGACGCAATACTGTTCTGTGCCGTCTCCGACTTGGACTCGCGTGCCAAACTCTCGAGAATGGAGGCAAAGCCAGCGACTGCTTTGTTTGAGGCGCCAGTGCGCGTTACGACCTTGACAATAATAAATATATTAATGTCGCAGTGAGTGTATGTAATGCACGTGTTTGTTATACCTGCTCATCGTTGAGCTCAATCTTGCCGGGAGCAATGCCCAGACAATTGGCGATTTTCTGCACCGTTACAACGTCACACATTCTTAACTATTATGTTTTATTTATTATATGAGCGCAAAAGTAACGCAAACGTGCAAATTGTTTAGAGACGCAAAGCGCAGTTGTTAGCCAGGGCTACAGTGATGACGATAACAGATTGCGTGCGATAACAGTACAATATATTCAACTTAATACCTATCGATAAGCTTTGCGCGCGTATTTTAATGTGCTGTACCGTTGACTGCACTGTGTAGTGCTGTAAACGATAAGTCGCATTGCAGTAGAAATATAAACAAGCTGGCGGTGGTCATCAGCAGCTAAAATATATACTTATTATGCATGTTATATATAAAGAGGGACAACAGCTTACCGCTGGTATTAGCTTATAATTCAGCTGGAAAAGGCCACATGCAACATGTGCCCGCACATCTGTTTGCAGCTGCAGCACGAAATGGTTGATAGTTTCCAGCAATTCCTCACTATCTATGCGCACCTTGTTCAGCAACGCTAGGCAGCTTGTGTGCTAAGGTGTAGACATAATAAATAATATTATGTATAAGTATATTTCGCCAGCTTACCTCCTGCTGCACTTTGTTGTTGAAGTACAGAATGTAGAACATCTTGCCCACCTGCAGTATAAGCCATAAGCCCGTGTACGCGAACCATACTCCTTTATCCTCTCGGTTTTCAATGACCTTGTAGATCAGGAACAGGTTTGCGTTGAAATTGATTAAAGACGTTACGTAGACTAACAACACAGAAACCCCAAAAGTTTGATTAACCACTTTGGTAAAGTGTAGGAGACGTATGTGTTGCCAACGAAATTGCTGCAGTAGAGTACGTCTAATCAAATGACCTCTCTTAAGCTCCTCTTCTAAAGATTCAGCCAAGCAATGCAGACGTAGATAAACACCTTGCAAAAGGGTATAATAGAGCACAAATGATATGGCGCTCAAGATATTGGGTGTCACATAACTATTTGTATTTGTTAGAAACCTCCAAAAATCACCATTACTTGACAAGAAAGTGAAGGGAACGCTGCAGCTGACAAAGAGCATCACGAGCAAAAGTTGATTGCGTACAAATCGTCTGATGTGCCAGCGTTCCACAATATACCCACTGGCCAAATCAAACTGTCCAATTATGTTGAATGCCTCTTCAATCTTGTGTTTCCATCTCAAGCTCGGTATCATAATGCAAGGCAAGTGTATTTGGTATGCTACAGACTCAAAGATGTAAAAGTCACGCTCAATACTGTTTAAAACTTTTGAAGTATATGAATGTTCCCAGTAGGCAGCGTAGAACAGCCAAATGTATAACGCTAACAACCAGCAATGCTGCACTGCTTTATAAAATTTACCAGAACACCTTGGGAATACTCCAAGTGGTGCGCTGCCAGCCACCACACATGTGACAAGAAGAATGTGCAACTCCTGACGCAGTTGCTCCGCATTTGATTTTTGTAGCTGTTGTGTTAGATTCCAGTTTCTAGGACAGATTTGCATAATATTTAATAAGCTAAGAAATTGTTACATTTTATAATCAAATAATTGTGAAAAAAGGATTTTGCTTTGCTAGAGAAGTGCTCTTTTACACTTTATTTGTTGACGAACCTCTTGCGATGCCACTGAATTGCAACAGCGGTTTCCGGCTGCCACCAGGCAGCCACCTGACGATTCTTGCGTGACACCTCTTTCAACTTCAGCTTCAACATGTCGTTTCGCGTCAAGTGTTTATCCATCTTTTCAATTAGCCCCAATTAAGCACATTCTGACAGCTGCCAATAGCATATCATTAATCATCATCCTTGAATCATTTCCCCAAGTGATTTACAGTCGTTAGTTTCCTCTGCAGCCTTCACATGTCCAGTTCGAGTATTAAAGTTCGCGGCACAACCAGGCTACGCCTCTTGATGACTTTGTCCCGCTGGATGGGCGTGTCGCCGCCCACAGAGAGATTTCGCTATGCGCACTTGGTCAGATCTCTGCTGCTATTGGGTTGCGTGTGGACCGCGTCAATAAACAGAATAATCAACATGAGGTTCCACCAGACAGAGTCGACCATAAGGAAGTTTTTCTATTTTTCAGGATATCTAGCAAACATGTTCATGATTGCCATCTTTTCGCTTAGAGTTTATCGTAGCGCCAACTTCTACAGACGCCTCTGGAGTCAGCTGCAGCGCCAACAGGTGCATCTCTTTGAGAATGCTGGCGAGATAGACGAACTCTATAGCCGTTTGGGGAGTCATGTGCTGCGTTGGCTGTTGGCCGTTTTCGTCTTTTATGGGATGTGCGCTATTGTGGATAGCGCCTGTCTGCATTTCAATTGGCGTATAGCTGTCCCAAGCTTCAGTGCCCACGTTCTGCCAAACATGATGATCAGCTTGAGCGTGGTGCAATATGTAATGATGCAGCGATTGCTCTCATTGCTCTACATGCAGCTTAACAAACGCGTGGCCCAGCTGCAGTTGCGTCCAAATGGCCTCTGTATCCAGAGTTTATCATACTCGGAAGTTGAGTTCAAATTGGAGCAGTTGCGTTTGGTTTGTGTAGCTCTGGATGAGGTGCAAACGATGTTGTCGCACAAATTCGGGATGGCGCACCTGCTGAATTTTACCAACTCAATATTGAGCATCTCCTACAATGTGTTCAACATGTTTCGCCTACTGGAACTGGCCATATGGAAGGACTGGGTGCTCTACAGCTACCGGTCACTTTGGGTGCTGCTCCACGGCTCACATGTTTGGTTTGTCCTCAGAGTCAATGAACGAGCTACAGAGCAGGTGAGTTATCAAAACCAGGGATAACAACTTTTATATTGTGGTAGAATATTTTTACAGAAATGTCAGCTGTGCCTGTTTCTCAATAAGCTGGAAGCAAGTGATGCGCACCTGGAACGCGCCGTGAATCGTTTTCTGCTGCAGCTGCAGGCCAATCTTTCGCAACCTTTGTCTGTCTGTGGCATTGTCGATTTGGACACCCTTGCGGTGGGTGGGGTAAGTGCAACCCCAACGTTTACAAAATACAATCACATTATCATTGAAGGCTTCCTTTGTTCTGTGGCAGTTTATGAACGCTCTGATGATCATTGTTATATTCCTTTTACAAATGGAACTGGGCAATAAATCGATAATGGGATATGCCTAAAAAAATGTATATTCGAATAAAAAAGAGGTTTACTTGTTTTGACATTCATTTTGTTATACGATGGGTTCGCGTTTGGCAGTGCGGCGCTGGCTGAAATGCTCCGTTCTTTGGACTAGGCATAGAATGTTTATCATCTTGTGTTTCCTGCTGAGGATATGCAGTGCTGTCGGCACTCGATTGTGGGATATTACGAAACAGACAGCTAAGAAAATGTTTCAATTTATAATCAAATAATTGTCAAACAAGGGTTTTGCTTTGCTAGAGAAGTGCTATTTGTTGACGAACCTCTTGCGATGCCACTGAATTGCAACAGCGGTTTCCGGCTGCCACCAGGCAGCCACCTGACGATTCTTGCGTGACACCTCTTTCAACTTCAGCTTCAACATGTCGTTTCGCGTCAAGTGTTTATCCATCTTTTCAATTAGCCCCAATTAAGCACATTCTGACAGCTGCCAATAGCATATCATTAATCATCATCCTTGAATCATTTCCCCAAGTGATTTACAGTCGTTAGTTTCCTCTGCAGCCTTCACATGTCCAGTTCGAGTATTAAAGTTCGCGGCACAACCAGGCTACGCCTCTTGATGACTTTGTCCCGCTGGATGGGCGTATCGCCGCCCACAGAGAGATTTCGCTATGCGCACTTGGTCAGATCTCTGCTGCTATTGGGTTGCGTGTGGACCGCGTCAATAAACAGAATAATCAACATGAGGTTCCACCAGAAAATCTCGACCATAAGGAAGTTTTTCTACTTTTCAGAGTATCCAGCAAACATGTTCATCATTGCCATCTTTTCGCTTAGAGTCTATCGTAGCGCTAACTTCTACAGACGCCTCTGGAGACAGCTGCAGCGCCAGCAGGTGCATCTCTTTGAGAATGCTGGCGAGATAGACGAACTCTATAGCCGTTTGGGGAGTCATGTGCTGCGTTGGCTGTTGGCCGTTCTCGTCTTTCATGGGATGTGCGCTATTGTGGATAGCGCCTGGCTGCATTTCAATTGGCGTTTAGCTGTCCCAAGCTTCGCTGCCCACGTTCTGCCAAGCATGATGATCAGCTTGAGCGTGGTGCAATATGTAATGATGCAGCGATTGCTCTCATTGCTCTACATGCAGCTTAACAAACGCGTGGCGCAACTGCAGTTGCGTCCAAATGGCCTCTTTATCCGGAGTTTATCATGCTCGGAAGTTGAGTTCAAATTGGAGCAGTTGCGTTTGGTTTGTGTAGCTCTGGATGAGGTGCAAACGATGTTGTCGCACAAATTCGGGATGGTGCACCTGCTGAGTTTTGCGAACTCAATACTGAGCATCTCGTACGAGGTGTTTAACATGTTTCGCCTACTGGAACTGGCCGTATGGAAGGACTGGGTGCTCTACAGCTACCGGTCACTTTGGCTGCTGCTCCACGGCTCACGTGTTTGGTTTGTTCTCAGAGTTAATGAACGAGTTACGGAGCAGGTGAGTTGTCAAAACCAGGGATAACAACTTTTATAAGTTTTAAAACAAAAGTTACAATATTGAGATCCATCCCTACATGCTTATTTTGAGGGTATAACTTTCACCAGAGGTCAAACCATGATCAAAAAGCACTGATTTTTTGAAAATCGGGTTACTTTTCACAAAGTTACATCGATAAAATCATATATCACACGCAATGTTACACTGTTCCCAGAAATCGGGAAGCCTATATTTGTGGTAGAATATTTTTACAGAAATGCCAGCTGTGCCTGTTTCTCAATAAGCTGGAAGCAAGTGATGCGCACCTGGAACGCGCCGTGAATCGTTTTCTGCTGCAGCTGCAGGCCAATCTTTCGCAACCTTTGTCTGTCTGTGGCATTGTCGATTTGGACACCCTTGCGGTGGGTGGGGTAAGTGCAACCCCAACGTTTACAAAATACAATCACATTATCATTGAAGGCTTCCTTTGTTCTGTGGCAGTTTATCAACGCTCTGATGTTCATTGTTATATTCCTTATACAAATGGAACTGGGCAATAAATCGTTATTGGGATATGCCTAAAAAATGTATATTCGAATAAAAAAGAGGTTTACTTGTTTTGACTTTCATTTTGTTATACGATGGGTTCGCGTTTGGCAGTGCGGCGCTGGCTGAAACGGTACGCTCTTTGGACTAGGCATAGAATGTTTATCATCTTGTGTTTCCTACTGAGGATATGCAGTGCTGTCGGCACTCGATTGTGGGATATTACGGAACAGACGGGTGCCGAGACCAGCTTGCTGGCCATACGCCTAACGGTCAATCGGGGTCTGCACATTGTCGAGCGGTAAGTTTAAGCTCATTAAATTTTTAACAACTGATAGCTATGAAAATTAAAGTACACATATCTAAGCAAAACTATTATGTATATAAGCAAAAATAACTTGGTTAGGGAATCTATTTGAAATTAATAAGATTTTATATAAGCCTCGATGGCACTTTTGTATTCTTGAAATGTGTTTGCAACAAAACATGTGAATAAATTGAAATGAATTGTAAAATGAGCGATTTGCTTGTACAGAAATACACAGATGGACGAGAATGTCTATGACGAATCTGCTGTTCATATTGATTTAGCATATATATATACTTATAATATAATATTAATAGTATTTCTACTTCATACAACGTATAATTTGAATTTGTTCATAACTCCTTGGTGACATAAAAATCCATACTCTCAACCCTTTGGCAATTTGTTTAAGATTACTCTGGCTGACTGTGCTGCTGGGCAGCATTTGTGCGGTCTACATGATCAGCCAGATGCAGATAGAACGATATTTTACCTCGCCCACGGTCATTTCGGTGGATCGTGACTATCGTGGCTGGAACGGTTCTCTGCCGGCGGTGACACTGTGCTACTATGACCATATCGATTCGTTTAAGGCCAATGAGCTGATACAGGACGCATGGAACGTGTCCATAATCGATGAGGATTACTTTTACATAATGGACTTTCTCTATGCCGTGGTAAATGCCACTGTCAGCAACTACGCTGAGATAACCAAGTTCTCCAGCGACGAGCGGTTCGATGAGATAAATCTGTATGATGTTATACAGGCCATAAATCGTCCATTCGAACAGGTGATTAGCAGCTTCGATGCCAATTTCAACGTGCATGTCCAGATGGTCATGACGGAGCGCGGATCCTGCTATGCCATCAACTCGCCCATGTCGGCAGTGTTGGGGAAAGAGTGAGAGTGAACTCGTGCACTTAAATATCAAATAGAGAGTTTTCCTCTTTTTCAGAGTCCTGCAGTTTGAGAACTTGTCTCAACCGCTATCCTGTCAGTTTGGCAAGCAGCAGTGCTATATACGCATGGATCTCTACGAGAGCACGGGAGTGGTAAGCTGTCTATATAATTTAATTAATATAATTTTTAAAAATATTTACTATAAACATGAAGCTAGTATAACATGGTATTTATTTGATTCCCTATGCAGCTGGACGTGCACTCACCGTATGAGATATCGGCAACGGAGGCAAATATCGTTGCGCTGCACAAATCGGATGAGGTAACTGCCTCATTCAAGGTGCTCGAGACGGTGTAAGTAGCAGCACACAAACACAGTGGTGACCCTCATTTGGATACTCAACATTGTATGTATTTGCAGTGCATCTAAGAACCTGCGGGAATTAAGCGTAGAACAGCGCAAGTGTGTTTTCATTGATGAGGAAACCTCCAATCTCAAGGCATGCCCCAGCAAAACACGTATCTATAATTTATAATTAGTGACTTTAAATTTACCCAACCCTCAGATCTATAGCAAATCGCTGTGTTTGGCTCGATGTCGTGCAGTTATGGCTTTGGAAATGTGCAATTGTGTGCCCTTCTTCTATCCGTTTGTGGCTGGGCCCAGCTGTAATCCGGCTGGCTTCGAATGTCTGCTAGACTTTAAATGGCCCATTTGGGCGTTACACATTTGCAAGTGCCCCTCAACCTGCACCGATATCGAGTACACCATGCAGACAGTGAAGAAGAGCTCTTGGGGCATGAAGAACAGTGAAGATGCGGCGAGCATTGGAACGGCCACATCTAGTTTCCGTTGGGATCTGATACCGCCCAAAGTGCGTTTCCGGCGAGATGTTGTCTTTAGCTTTGAAGATCTGATTGGTAAGCACCGTGTGTACTTAGCGAAATATTTCTCATACCATCTATGCAGTATCCTTTGGCGGTGCACTGGCCTTGTTTATTGGCGTCAGTGTCATGGGTCTCGTGCAAATGGGTTACGTTATACTCAACAACGTTTTAAAGGATATATTCAAGCTGCTGTGCTTCATTCATACTTATTTAGTAAAAAACTGCCGCCGCCACAAACAACCCAAAAGTCCCACTCACATTCAGATTAACGTGTCACGAGCTGAAACAGCGGAGCTGCCGCTATTTGAATATGTTAACTAATAATAATAAAAATGATTTCCAATTCCATAAAATTCAATAACACTTTATTAAAAAGATAAATTGTCTCAAAATTTAAATATGAATACACGATTTCTTTCACAACTTTTGAGTATCTTAACTAATAAATTTCCATACACACGGAGCTAAATCATATAAATTCGGTTTTGTTGCAAGCAAAATCTTAATTTTTTGAATATAATGGAATTATCGATAAAAACAAATCAACTTAAATTCGATTTTTGTATGCTCTTCAATCTGTAAGAGTAGTTTACAGTGGTCAAGAATGTGCTAGTGAATATTTTCAATCAAAATTGATTTCAATATTTTACAATAATTTACAGATTGATTCTAGTTCAATTCGCATTTTTGGAAATGTTCTCTTAAGAAAGCGGTAAATATCATTTTGATCGAAATTATTTGTGTACGCTAGTGGCAGATAATATGCTAATTTGGCTGCTGAATCAGCCATTTCGTTGCCCTTTATATTTGTGTGCCCCGGCACCCACATTAATCTTAAATTTTTGTTGTGCTTATCGAGAATGCTTCGAATTCTTATGGCGTAATAACTCAAATTCTGTCGATTTGAGATGGCAATTAGAGCGTGGAGGCAGTCTGTACAAATTGTGTGTTTCGCATTGGAACTGCTAACTAATAAAAGTGCCTCATGAATGGCGATCATTTCGGCCGATTGCACCGACGAGTATTCTGGAAGTCGACCGTATTTCAGAACTGAATCTTCCGTTGTTATGGCGAATGTTGTATTACTGATGCTTTTAGATGCATCCGTATAAATAAATCTATGATCTGAATTGATTTTTCTGATGTTCAGGAAAGCTTTTTGGTATACGCTTTGTTTTGTGTTGTTTTTAGTGAGTGTATTTAACGAAAGATCTATTTGATGTAAAATGGACATAGTGTGTAGCCTTACTTATTTGCAATGGTCTAGTTAAAATAGTTAGGACAATTGTTTTTAAATTAGTACGTATTCGGTTTTCGGAACCAATCATTGCGGATTTATTTCGCTTGGGTTAACCAGAATTTGGTAAGGTTTGTATTTCAGATTTCTTATTGGCGATATGCAAAGGTCCAGGATGCTGTTCTAATGACAGCTATAATTAGCGCTTTGACTTTATTTAGAATTAATATCATTGCTCGATAATAGTTTTTAAAATATTGTCTGCACTTAATTGGTATGAACATTTTTGGAATTTTGGTCTGTCCAGTTATTATTTTGATTTGTTTATTATGCACACACTGCGACATAATAGTGTTTTTGCTTGTTTGTTTTGGTTTCTAATGCGTAATTGTATTAATTTTGCTAAAGTGCATATTCAATTTAATGCAGACGGAAGCCACACATTTGATTTGTGCATTTATGTTTTTTTTTTTTATTGTATTTGACTACCACAAAGAGAAATGTTCCGTAGAGACTATTAAATGTGTACTTTTGGACAGCTGCCTGATGACTGCAATCAGTGGACGACAGCAAAGGATATAAGTGTGTGTATTTGCAGACTGGCCAAACAAGATTTGCCATCAAATAGAATAATGAAGTTGCATGTATTTTGGGTATGTAATGTGTCCAGGGCTCAATAACGAAAATAGATGTATTTGTAGCTCAATGCAGCTTTGTGCTGCAGCCTTGAATATGTCCGGGGGTCGGATATGGCTCCGAATGCGGAAGTAATTGCCGAATGAATTGCAAATTCCATGTAACAGGTGGACGGATGCACTCCTTGGGGGTGGTGCTGCTGCTTCTAACACCCGAAGCAACAGTTCGGTTTTGCACAAAAATAGGGGTGGGACAAGCAAGGTGCTCTGTTGCCATGCTTACCTATGTACATATGTACCTACTCCATACAGTATCTGCGCAGGACCCATGCGCAATATTCGAGCTCAAATTGCAATGCACACGAAAGCTTTAATTCAGTTGCTCCTTGCCATCGTTCGGTTCTAGCTGTGATTTTCCTTTCGATGCGTCAATTGCATTTTGTGTAAATATTTTGCAGTAATATTGTGTTTTCAGTTTGCTCGAGATATCTATTGTGGATATGGTAAGTGTCACATTTATCTGCTTCTAACATTCTGTACATAGTCGTCTTATTTTCATATTTTTAATATGTAATATGTTAAAGGTAGCACGTAGCAGGTATATACATATATATATATATACACATATATACACATATATTTATTTGTTTTCAACGGAGAAAAATCAAGAATTTTGAACTTATTGGGCTTAGTGATATTTTACTATTGAAGTAAATTTTTGATAAAAATAGATGAACTTTGAAAATAAAATAATTTTTGACCTTTTATAACTAAATAAGTAAGAGCTGGTGAAGGGAAAACATTGATTTTAAAATTAAAAAAAAGTTATGGGTAAGATCAAATTACAGAAAATACAACCATTAATTGACAATTTCTCCTGATGATCTAATAATTTACGAGTTAAATAAGTCATATTCTCAACAAAAGAATGCAATTATTAGTTGTGTCATTTGTACTGCACTCAGGCAACGACTAATTAATTAGTTTATATCTGCTGATAACTGTGATTTATGCTTCAAAAGGTTGCACATACACAAGCACATTTGCAATGCCAAAGATGGGATGGCATCAGCGTGTGTAGACAGTAATCTTTTTCTTTCTACCTTAATGAATCTGTTTAGATGCAAACGCAATGTTGTTGCTGTGGGTAATTTGCAAGAGTGAAATACGCGAAGAAAGCAGTCGAGCAATCCGTTTGAAGTAACAACAAAAGCAACAATAACAGCTGCAGAGAAGAGCTTTTTCCAAGCAACAGCTTCGCCCACTCGTTGCCTTACGTACACATATACATAGGCATGTCCCCTCACAAACACTTTTTGGCTGGTGCTTTCTCACGCTCTCCCTTTCTCTCTTTCTCTCTCTGTACATCTCTTCTGTGTTGTCGGTTCGTGCGAACTTTGAGCTTATATCTACTTCATACATGTGTGTGTGTGAATGGTTCGTTTCCTTTCGGGCTTGGCTGGCAGAGTATAAATGGGCGACGCGTCGCGCATTTGATGTCACTCTTGGTTCCGTCTTGACTGTGGCAGGTGCAGTGTTGTTCAAGCGCTTATCCTTGAAGCAAAAGAAGGCGTAGGAGTGACGCCATGTTGTGAAAAGTGTCTACCATTTTATTTGCCGTAGTCAAATAACTCATACACACACACACACACACTGTTAAAAACTCAAAATAATAACGCAACTAGAACTTAAATAACAACTGCAACACACATTTAGTGTTGGCAGCTTTGCCGTGTGCTTGAATAGTAAAGCACAAGAAAAGTGACGGAAAATAAAGTAAGAAAAGCAAAGTGCAATTTTCACGAAACAGTTGTCTGAAATTCGCGCAAGAGGAGCTGAAGGCGTCCATTGATTTGTTTGGTGGTAAGCGTGGGCGTTGTGTCAATAATTCAGCGGGAATGGCGTATAGTTTGAACCTCACTCAGCGTCTCAATGTTTCATAATAGGCTTTATTATTAAAGTCCGCTTCTGTCCGTTACGAGCATGCTGGTTCTAAATATATTCTGACACTGTCATCACAGGGTTCGCACACACAAAGAACTTGACAAACTGTTGGATAACAAGCGCGGCACTAAAATGTGTGGCAAAGGAAAAGGTTCGCTGAATTAAATATTGAAGAGCAGCTTGGCGCCTAATTAGTCATATCTGCAGGCGGCAGCAGCCTCTGGCTAATGCATACACATTTACATTATATGTATATACATTTAGCATATCTTCTACTCAATCTGCACGACCAACTGAATTTGTCGCAAAAATTTGATTGCCTGGGAAATGCGTTTGGTCCCCAAAAATGAAAATGTAATTATGTTTTCGCTGCTCGAGCCAATTTGCATGTCCTGCCCAGCGCCACAAAGATGACTCGGTCACATCCTCTTTATATATATATATAATAAAAGCGACAACTAATGGACAGCACAAGACAAGGCAGGCAACAATTTTGTCCTTTTTCTCGATTACTTATGCTTATACAATATGTATGTATACTCTTATGTCCTGCCGATGGCACAACTGATGCCACATTCAACAGTTTCAGTTTGTATCTTTTTTTTTATCATTTTACGTCTAAAATAACTTGCAAAATTTAAAGTATAGTCGGAAAACAGTAACAAAAGCGAAATGATTAGCAAACTTTGACAATATTTATTGAGACTAACAAGCAAAGTTTAAGTAATTAAGGCTCTGAAATTGTTGAAGAATATATTTCTGCTAAGTGCAAGTTTGACATTATTATTAATGGTGAACTTTTAATGGTGGCTCAAAGTTGAATCTGTATCCCACATTTATTTAATACTTAACTTTATTTAACTTATTTAAAACTTATATCGAATTCGAAATGACGAATTGCATAAGGAAATGGAAATCATTTTATGGATCTTAACTATTTTTAATTTGCAAATAGAAAATTGTAAATTCTGTTTATATTAAATTTGTATTCAAGTTTTCACACGAACATTCTTATTCTTGCCCTAAGGGCTATAACTCAAACTAAATTAATGTTATGCTGTTGTGAACTTGCTGGCTAAAGTATTGTGATGTCTAAGACGTAGAAGATGCGTATTTATTCAGCTTAGACCAGATGCAACCAAGCAGCAATAATATTATTATAATAATAACAATAACAAAAAACAGCAGCTAGAAACAACAACAGCTCCAGGGCAGACGAGTCGATTAGGGGCGATGCGTTGAGTGTGGACTACAAACTGGAAAGTATAGCAGCTGCCGTGACATTTAATGGCGCTTCAAGTCAATGGCTATCAGCAGCTCCAACACAAAATGAAAGGCAAATATTGCTTGGGGCAGTGGGTGTGTGTATGGCTTGTTATACTTATTCGTGTATGAACCTATTTTCGTTCGCTTAAGGAGATCGCAGAGCAACAGGCAGAAGATATAAGGCTTGAGCTAAACAGTGGTATATTGTATATTACGAATACTAAGCATTTGCTGCTGCTGTAAGCATTCCATTCATAATGACAAGCATAGCATACTTATGTGCGCCATAATAAAAAGCATGCCGGAAATGTTCATCATTGTCATCTTGCTGCAGGAACATAATTGTCAAAAACGCCAACTGGCAGGAATGCTGATAAAACCTGCTCCGTGCTCAGATATACACACACTTTGGAATTTCATTGATTGATCTGACAGTCAGTCAGTCTTTCTGACAGCCAGGCGGCAAACCATCGCGTCAACTGTTCATTAGTAGTTTAGATGGGGAAATAATTGAAATGCCTTTGAGTGCAGCTCCACAATTTACATAGCTATGCGCAAAATACCACACAAATTCTCATATTGCATATATATGTAGAGCACTCAAACACATTCGCTTTTACATATTTATGCACAGTGGTTGCTAGCAAATTTCCAACACTTAGCAAGCTTTCCAAATGTAATTCTAATTGGTACAAATGAAAAGCATAAAAAATGTATTACTTAATAATTAAAGGGCTAAAAATCAAAAGTGAACTAAATAATTTTTTTTTTACTTTATGTTTTTATTTTTAAGGCATATGATTTCTGAGTAATTCCATTCTTTGCCCTTGATTGACCATTGTACAAAAGTCATACACTAGACGAGCATAATGATTTGCTTACACCCAAGTGACAATGAACCCGTACTAAAAATCTGATATCTGCCACAACACACACCTGCTCTAAAGTGCAAATGTAATTAAAAGTTTACCTGGGAATTCTTCTCAATAATGCGAACCTGAAACGTGCCGTGAATAACATTTTATTAATGCGCTTATCCTTTTGCTCTTTAATGCCACCCAACGACACAGCCTCATTTCAACGCGTCTCTGACAGCAGCAAACAAGTTTTAAGCAGCAGCTGCGATGGGTGGCCAATGTGTTGATGTTGTCGCCCTTCTGGGTCTGCTCACCATTGTCCTCGCCTCTGTCCAGGCGACGCCACAACGCGCCGCCTACTCACTACAGGCGGCCGTCGATGAGCTGCATCGCCGCGAGGCTGCCAAGTACCCATTGAATGCACCACCCCCCTCGGCCCACTTTGCTGCGAAACAACTGGACGATTGGGACGAAGGTAAGTGTGGCATTGACAGCGCTTAGACTATTAACTGCCAGCAGCTGCAATTGAGGGCTGTTCAACTGAAGACCTGAATGGTACTAGATTAAACAGTTGAAAAATGGCCATTGCCTTTGAACTGAGGAATAGACTTCTGAGATTCATAAAGTGACAATTTGAGTGGACTTGGATATAAAGGAACTGCACTTGTTGAGCACTAATTTATTAAACCTCTATTAATTGAACATGCCAGAGACTTTTTAGCAGCACTAATGAATGAATACTCAATGCATTTACATAGAACACAATATTGGAATTGCACACACATAGAAAATCAAGAGCAGGGAATCATCAGTTTAATTAATAACTTAATATATAATAAACATAAGCATAAAAGTTTTTTGTATGATGTTAACTTCTGTAAGAGAAAATGTAAGAGTAAAGGAAAGATGGTGTGCTAGAAAAATAAGATAAAAGAGATGCGAATAAGGAGAAAAGCAATAGTGGCAGTAAAGAAATCGAAAGCGAAAATAATATGGAGAAAGAGAAATCGATACTAACTGAAGAAGAATGAGTGAAGAAGATCGAGTGGCCAATTTTAATAGAGGGTCGAAAATATAATGTGTTTAGATGCAGCGAAAGAGGGATATAAAAGCACATGAAGTGGAGCCAGATTAAGTAATAGGGAAAGAGAGGGCAAACGCTGACAGAGAGATAGGTCTGATGTGAAAATATACAAATAATGAATATAATGAAAAATCTCGTTATATTCAAGATATATTGTAAACTGAATTGATTCGCTCTCAACCTTAATACTTTATGTATATAAAATATATGCGAAGTTCTATGCAACCCAGTATTTGATTTCAGAGTTATATGATGGTATTCTTAAACTTGAAGTGAAAGCACAATCACGTGGCTAAAGCACGATATTCTGAAAAGTCAGGTCAGAACAGAGAAAGGCAGGACAGGGCAGGGCAGGACGCTTGTCAGCTGCAGGAAAGTCGAAAGCCAATCCGTAACTAATAGTCACAGAGATGGAAAGAGCGATTAGGTAGATAGACAGATGAACGCAACATCAGCTGAGACCCGCATGTAACAAAGCACGTGCCTGTCATTTCCCTCACTATGACACACACACACACACACACACACACACACACACACACAAACACAGGGAATAGCCAACACTCTCTGCTACCCGCATCGCGCACACTTAATTTTCACATTTCACGTGTATGTTTTTTCGTTCTGGTTCTTCTGTTTCTCTGTGCACAATTGCAGATAGCGATTTATTTGGCACCGGCACCGGCAACAAGTATAAGAATCGGAATCGCCATAGAATAAATAAAGCACTTGCCAAATACTTAGAGCGCGAGAATGAAAACTATGAGGCAGGCCTAGGTGCCCCCCCATTCAGTGGTTATGAATTCGATGATGAACGCGAGCAGCTGCTAACGAATCCCAGTAATCTATTTGTGGATGAGAAGCGTAAGCGCTCATCGTCGTCCTTTAGGGAACGTGACGAGCAGCAATACGGTGAGTAACTAACCACTCTAGAATCACATCTATCCACAGTGATTTTGGTATTGGTATACATATTCGACAAACATACATGCATACTAGATGTGTGTCCACTTGAGTGCCCCAAAATGGATTGGGATAACAATGCTTTTCTCGCTTCCGAGCTAAAACCACTTAGCTCGGATTAACTTGAGCTTGTGTGGGAGTTCGTTTTTTTTTTGAGTGTATTTGTGTGTGTGGATTTTGGACTTTGGCTCAACTCTTACTCGAATGACAAATGCAACGAGCTGGAAGAGAGCCCAAGCTTCCTGCCTGCCTTCCTGTCATTTGATTTAATGGCTGTGCGGCTGTGCTTGAACGGTCTCCAACAACTTGATGCGTGCCCATAAGTCGTATACAAACACACTTACACACTCAACACAGAAGCAAGTTAGTGTTCTCTAATATGAGATTAACCAACTTAGAGCATTTTTTATATGGTATAAAATCCCGTACATTAAATGTCACCTAAATATTTTATTTTTTGCCAAAATAGAGATCAAAAATAGCAATTTATTCAGCTCATGGCACAACTCAGAATCGATTTTATTTGAGTTCACTCGTTAAAATTGTTTATTAAGCACTGGTTTTTTTTTTTACTGATTAATCAAAAATGCTTAGCTATTTTTTTAAATTATAGTACATTTATAGTATAAGCTTCATGCCGTGTTCATTGAGCAGCTTTATTTAAATGATTTTTAGATTTTCTAAAAACTGCAAAATGTTTACTACTGATATATGATATATATGTATGTATATATGTGTAAACATCATATAAATATATACATATTAAAGTTCGGAAATATTTTTCCGTTAGCACAACTGTATTGTACCCCTTCTAGCCATTTTGAATGTGTACAGGGTATATTATTTACATATGCGTAATTTGATTTTGTAGTCAAGGCACAAGTTTGCCTGGTTGCCTTACTGTCCGTTAGAACAACCTGTCGCCTCACAAGTGATTTAGTGTTATTGGGTCAAAGTCATGACACGAGCTTTGGTGTATTGCAGAGACAGGTCCGGGCGCTGCATCCGTATTCCGCGAACGTGAGAATCTCGGCGCTGGTGAGCCAACGCACAGCGAGCTGACGGAGCAGTTTCTGCGCGAGATCGAGGAGGCCAGCGAGCATGAGCGGCAGGAGCGTTACAAGGCAGCATTGCGTCAGCTGTGGGAGAAGTATCAGCAGCAAGAGAATGAGCTAAACAGCAACGCTAACAACAACAACAACCACAATGGAGATGAGGAGCTGGAGGAGCAACAGCTCTTCGAGCAGAAGAAACGTATGCGCATGCCACCATATTATCTACTAATGCAGAAGAAACGTTCGTATCCGGTGCTGCCCTGGCTGCCCTATAATGCCGACAAGAAGAAGCGGTTCCCGGTGGCCAAGAGGGCAGCGAGTGAATCCCCAATGGCCAAGACGGACGAGCGTGTGGCCCAGGAGCTGAGCGAGTTGTTCGGCAAGCCTGTTGAGCAGCAGCAGTCCGAGGAGAAGAAGAAACGTTCGACAGAGGAGCAGCTGAAGCCGTCGCCCACAACACATCTACCGGAAACGGCAGCAACGGCAACAGCTTTGGGTGATATGCGTCTGGAGATCAACTTTCAACGCGTGAATGTCACCAATGGAGTCGCGAAGGAGGCACAAACTCAAACGCCACCAAAGGCAGCCGGCACTGGTGAGATGGTAATGCACGGACATGGTGGACACCATCGCAAAAGGAGTGAGCATCACTCTGATGAGGAATATGGTGAGCATGATGAGCACGATGGCGAGGGCGAGGGTGAGGAGAGCTCCGACGAGGATGATCACGATGAATTCGACGAGGATGAGGAGGCCGAGACCGACGGCGAGGGCGAGGGCGATGCGGGCGAGAAGCGACGCAAGAAGAAACGCGCCGCCAGCGCCAAGCACATGCATGGTCCAAGTGTCGGTCATCTGATGCTGCGCGCCAAAAAATCCATAGATTGGTCCCAATACTTTGGACTCGATCGCAAAAAGAAATCTGAGCAGTTGTCCGAGTAAGTGGAACATTCAAATAAAAGCGATTTCCAATGGATTCGTATTATTATTGTATTTTTCTCAATTATCTTTATAAAAACAAGATTAATTTAATTTCTTCTTAATTCAATTATTTCAGTGGCGAATCGAAGAAACGTAGCGCTGATGATGGTAGCAACAATGATGATGATCAGAACGAAGATATGCAAAAGAAGAAACGCGACATTGATCCAGAGAAGCTGGAGAGCATGGACAAGAAGTTGCAGTCCATAGAGGATTTCATCATTGATGAGACCATCAAATATACAGGAGCGCATGAGGGCATCAAGAACCAGGATGAGATACGCAAGCTGAAGGAGCACGTCCTTTCCCGCCTAGCCACTGCGTACAGTCTGGAGAAGATGCGTCGTGCACTGGACAAGTTGCGCCAGTCGGTCGATGCTGAGAATCATCTATTGCGCAATGTCATCGAACCGGAATCGGAGGAGAACTCATTGGATGAGCGCTGGCCAGCCAAGAAGCGCTTTAGCGTCAAGAAGGAGCAGGCCGAGGATCAGGCAGAGTAAGTATAGGTAATTGAAATCATGAGCATTACTACTTCTACGCTCACTTGCCAGGGATGACAGCAATCCGCAGCTGTCGAAGAAAAAGCGCAGTGGCTATATGAGATATCCGGAGCAGCCCAATACCGTGGAGGAGGCCTTGAGCATGAACAGCGCACCTTACGAGACGCTCAATGATGCCTATCTGGGCAATAAGAACTACATCATTGGCTCCAATCAGTGTCCCATTATTGAATCTATGGCCGAGCGTTGTCGCAGCGTTGATCTCATCTCTGGTGATCTCAACCAGGAGCTAATGCCCCTTTGTGGCGTCCATCAAATTTGCTATCTCTGTGTAAGTTGTGAACAATCAAATCGATAATTGATTTCCGTACAAATATTGTTGGTATCTTTTTCTTTTTGGTATAGGGCGCCTCACAGGTGGCCTGCGATTATCAGTATCTGGCCGAAGCGGACTCAATCTGTGGCAGCAGCAACGATTGCCAGGCATCTGCTCGCTCCGTACTGATGATATTGCGTGGCACCCCGGGACGCCAGCTGGGACCGCGTGAGTGCTTGAAGAATCCTTGCTTGTATAGGGCCATGCGCGAGATTGGGCTATAAGCGATTGGCTTAAGCACCTAATCACCTAAGTCAAAAGAAACATTTCTTAACGTCCTTTTGTGTGCGTTAAAAAAGAAAACAACAAAGATACTAAAAAACCTATAAAAAAAAAACAAAGAAAATTTTGCTGAACTAGCAAATCAAATATTTGATTCAAAATATATATAGACAAACTTATATAACAGAAGATAAACAAAAAATGATTGTCAGGTAAAATATTTGGATAAATTTTGCTGTTGCCAAATGAAATGCATTAAAAGGCAACAGTTCAACCAGAGACCTAAACAGAGAAAACAAAACACTTAAATGCTAAATGAAAACATGCGAATTTGAAGCTACAAGATAAACAAGATATTTACTAATTTTCCATATAGCAGCAGGCACCAGATTGTATTTAGCTCCGAATCTATCTAAATGTTCGTTTTTTGAGTGTTGACAACAGTGTTTTTGAAAAGCACGTATATATTCATGTATTCATATTTGTGCGGACAAGCTTCTTAGCTGAAACAATATACAAAGTAAAGCATTATATAATCAAAATCATATTTAGTATATTCGTAAATGTATTAACGGTTATTATGTGAACAACTCGCCAACTAAGAGAAAGAAACAAAATGACAAAATATATATACATTTATAAATCCCAAGCAACTCGCACAGGCAGCTACTTAGCAGAAATAGATCTTTTAGATGCCGCCCATTGAATTTGTTCGAGACTTGGGCAAGATCAACGTAAATTACATATTTTAGAAGCGAAAATGCAAACGCAGTCGCAAATAACTGATAAAATATCATAAATATTATAAAAAATTAACGTAATATCTTAAAAAAACACGTATATGTATATGATATCGGAACTTGAAAAACCTTTTTTGTTTTTAACTATTTTAAACATTTTATAGAGCCCTTACAGATAAATTTCCCAGAAAAATCAACATAAGTAAATCGAGTAAATCGTAAAATCCTTAAAGATCAAAGCACGTTCTCAAACGATATCTTAAACAATTTACTGTGCACACTTTGCCGCGAGGCTTGCCGTTTCTCTTGTTTTTCTTTTTTTCAAATCAAACAGGTAGTTTGAAGAGTTTTCAAGAGTTACTCATTGATGTCATTAAATATTCATGATATTTATTAAAGTGCATTAGCATGTCTACGAATAAACATATACTTAAATGTGTTTCAGTGTAAAAACAATAAATGAAAAAAACTAAGACAAATATTCATAAAAAAAATCTATAGATGTGATTATATAATATACATAAGAGGAAAACACAAAATACAGCCAAAAAGCTTAACTAAAAGAAATGGAACACGCATTGGAATGAATCAAAATATTATTATAAATGTATTTACATATATATTGATGTACGTATATGCTACAGTTTAACAAAGAATTTAATGAAAATCTTATATGAAATATATATGTATTGCTATACAGTTCTAAATATAAAATATATATGCGAGGTCTCCCACACATCGTTTTGAAACTGCTACAAATACGAAAACCAATAAACTGGGTGTTTATTCTACATAAAAAATGTGTAAAGAGACCTCAAAAAAAAACACACATCCAAAATGCATTTTATTCCCTTATCGACGGAGAGCATCGTTTGTTTTATATGCTTGTTTTAAATATAAATATTGTGCGCACGGCTTTGCAACAGTGTTGAAAAGGTCTGACAACAATTGCGCAGCTGTTTTGAACAGAGCTGTCACTGCTTCTGTTGTCTAGCCCAGAGTTGTCAAGCCTGTAATTTTGCCACATCAGAGTAAGTTGTTTTTTGTTGTGTTCAAACAGTAACATCACATCAGGTTAAAACTTTTGTTAAAATAAATTAAGAGAATGTATTACGCATAAGTAGTCGTGATCCTTTGTCTGACTACAGTTGCAACTGCATCCAATGCAATTAAATTTGAAGTCTTCAATGGTTGAACACGTCAGATCATTTTGCAGCATCCGTTGTCGATAAAAAAAAAATACATTTATCAATCGGAACCGGAGGAAGTTGCACAGCTGAAGGTCAATAAGTTGACAATTAATCCAGAAATTAACCAACGTGTCAGCAATTTTCAACTGCTCCGATGGCAGAAACAAGCATTGATGTCAGCGGTGAAATGCAAGTGCCGCCGCCACGTCCAACCGGTGGCCAGACAAAATACGGTTTCGATATGCAAAGGTGCGTTTGCCTCGAATTGAAATTTAATCGTAATTAGTCACTAAAGTCCTCATTGTTGATTACAGCCTGCAAAGCTTGCCTTCACCCATGGAGTTGATACAAATGGTGCGACGCTCGTTGCGCCCTTGGACTGTGTTCTTTAACATTGGCAACTTCAAGAGCGCAGTTAGCATGCAACGCCTCAAGAACCGAGTCGTGCACAATTTATCATATTTCCAAAGCAACTACATATTCGTATTTATTGTGCTGATGATCTACTGTCTGTAAGTATAAATAAGATACACAGTTTCTCTTTTGCAACAGCTGCTGTAATAGATGCCGTTTATTTCAGTATTACATCACCGCTTACTCTGCTGGTCTTAGCCGCTGTGGCTTATGGCGCTCACAGAATTCGCTCCTCTAATAGAAATTTAACGATCATGGGACATTCGGTAACGCCAAAGCAGCAAATTATCGGCCTGCATTTGGGGGCGGCGCCTCTGCTCTTCCTAGTGGGAGCTGGGGCTGTGCTGTTTTGGACATTGGGCGCTTCCTGCTTTGTAATTTTCATGCATGCAGTTTTCTACAATATTGATGCAATAGTAACGGAGGAAAACGAAGGATTTTTAGCGCAAGTCGTCTAATGAGCGATGAGTATATGACCGAATATTATACATACTTAGCACATAGATGCTCGCTAATCCGTAGCGGGTTAATTGCCACACAGGGGCCTTATTAGACGATAAGTTGCAATATATATTTATACCGAATCCGAAATGTAGTTAATATTTATCAACACAGACGAAAATCGAAGAAATTCATTAAACAACAAGAAACGTAATTCAGTTCGATTGGTGTTTCAAATAATTCCATATAAATATGTATATGTATATATTGTGTACTTAAAGCAATTAGCTGAAGTATGGCAACCGTAGACGATGTGGAATGGTCAGAAATAGAATGCACATAGTCACATTGGTAAAGTATAAAAAAAAATAAATAAAATCGTAGAACGTAAACGTAAAACGTAAGAAAATTTCACAGAGGTATATCGAACTATAACTAGGAATGTTAGCTCTGTTGGCATTATAAAATAGATAAGTCTCTTGGTCCAGGTGTGTGTGGCTGGCGCCTAGGCAAACTGCGAGATCGCTGTCGTCTCCTGCTCCTGCTCCTCATCGCTGGCATTCTGATCGAGCTTCTCGAATCCATTACGATCTAGCAGGCCGCCCAGCTTGAAGCCCTCGGTCTTCTCCCAGGCATGCCGGCGATTGTGTGTGCCAAATAGCAGGCAACCTGTTGAAACGGCACCAAATGACAAATTAATGCTATAAAAACAAAACACAATATAATCACACAGAATGAACAACGAACATATATATCTGTTATATATAATAAGGATTATATACATATATGTACAGGACATGCAGTCGACACTCTTACATGCGAGCTATAATTGCGAATTTCATTCATGCGCTGCAAATCGAAACGAAACGAAACAACAAAACATTTAAGTGAATGTTAATTTATAAATTTTACAGATTTGTGTATGTATTTTGTATAAAAAATATATGTATGTATAAATGTTGTAAATAGTTGCACACAAAAAATGAGAGAGCAAAATCAGATCAGCACTGCACACTCCCGTCAGCAGTCCAACAGAGAGCAATGCAAGAGGAATCACGAAACTCAACTTAAGAGTTAATTTGTTAGCCACATAGACACAACTACAAAATGCAACTGGAGTGTGAGTGTGTTGTGTGTAGTGGAATGGTTAGCACAGACTTTGATTGGACGCGGCCAGCTTGCGATAGACCAAATCGCTAGGCGGCGTTGCGCTGATCGCTTGATTACCTCGTTTGCGGTGTCGCGCCATAATCAATGCCAATGTAAATGTGGAGCCGGCAAACAGCAGCATTAGTGATGCCACCAAGACGGCCTTGCCGCTGGGGTGGTGACGTGTCTGCGTCGCGTCCCCACTGCCAACAGCTCCAGACACCACTGGCACAGGGGCCGCCGCATCGACCTTTGACGCGGACAATGACATTGGCTTGGCCAGCGATTTGTGCAGAAATTTGTGTATGCGCATCGGACTCAGTTCAGCGACATAGATCGCATTGCCATCGTCGGTGACGGCCACATCGTGTGGATTCTCGAATTGCAGATTGTTCGGACCGAACTTGGATACCAGTTGGCGGGTGCGCATGCTCATCACAAAGCCATGCACTTCGTTGTAGTGTTGCGTTGCTATACCCAATTCGGCGGTGGGGCCATTCACAATCACCAGCTGACCACCTATCAAATGCAAGCATTTATCTATACACAGTTCGATCCAGCGGATTAGCAATACTCACCAGCAGCTGGCGTGTAGGCCATGCTGAACAGACGATCGCCAATGAGCGGATTATGGTATTGCGAGTGAAAGGTGCCATTGTTCGAGTAGAAGCACTGCACGCGTCCATTCTCACGATCGGCGGCACATAGCAGCTCGAGTTCCGGCACCAGCGTTAGGGCATGTGGTATTGCGAAGAAATTGGGGGGTGCAACATCGTAGGAGCGTCCGGAAAACGAATTCTGACCCCAGAAAAGTATTTGTTCGCCCTGCTTAGAATATTTCATAATGCGTGCATTGCAATAGCCGTCGGCCACAAAAAAGTCACCATTGTTGAGCACAGCCACTGCGGTGGGTTTGCAGAACTTATTTTTGCCATTGCCCGGATGAAAGGCATTGCCGAGCGTCAGCAGTGGTTTGCCGCCTTCGCCACGCGGTGGAAATTTGAATACTTGATGCAAGGCGACATCGGTCACCCATACATTATCTTCGGGATCGATGCTCAGGCCATGTGGCAGGTAAAAACTGTAAGCAAAAGGAATTTCAAATTAACCACTTAAATGGAATTAAATGCAATAAATTTCGCTTACATGTTTTTCCCCCATTCGTACAACACCTTGCCAGACTCGGGCTCGAGGCCCAACACAGTGTTCTCCATAATGGCACCCCTCCTACGCTCCTGGTATACATTTGAATTGTCGAATGTCGTTTGATCCCAGATGCGATCCCCTCTGTGGAACATGACCACATTGCCAGCCCGGTCGAAACTAACCGCAGTAACAGCGCCCAATTTGACATTATTTGCCGGCCAGGCATTCTGGTAAACATATGCTGGAATTAAATTGGGTTTATAATCAAGGATGAGTTTAAAATCATTTAATTCGAGCTGAGGGAGAAACTACGAGAAAAACGTGTGCACTTCAAAACTATGAATTGAGAGCTTTATATAAAGCAAGAGAAAAAGGATATGAGGAATATTAAAAGCGTACTTGTCTACACTTACTCGTATTAAGTTTGGCTAGCTCAGTTTTCACATCAGTCACTTCCTGCTTGGCGCCTTGGGGCCAATTGATTTCAGCTGCTCCAACACCTTTCAGCATTTGCTGAAAGCGTTCATTGTTGTTGCCGTTGCCGCCATATTGCAGATAGCGTTGAGCACTTTGATTCTGTGAATTGTTTGCATTGAAAATATCAGCGTATTTAATTTGTTTATATGTAGATTTCGAATTTGCCACGGGAGCATATATCTCAATACGAACAAACACACACACACACACCCACAAGCACACATGTACACCAGCACACACGTACACCCACACACCCGTATGGCTGTATGCGTCCGACAACAAAATCAATATGTAAAACATCTGTGTACCCATTTAAACAACATGTAAAACATATGTTGACTTGACAAATGGTTTGCGGACGTTATTTGTACGCTATTAGCAGGAAATAATCACCTCAGTCACCGCTGCAGAAGTAACCAAATTGAAGAGGACGCAAATCGCCAGGCAAAAATAGCAGCTACGTAAAACGTTGTAATTGTTGTTGCTGCAGGTCCGCGTCATGTTTGTTCATGTAATTTTAGTTGAAATCACTTAGAACTGGAATGCTAATTGTGTTGCTGGAATGTTGATTTATGCAGCGTCAAATCCCTTGCTATTTACAATGCACTTAAAGATTATGTATAACAATGAATGATTTATGAAGCTGAAGCAGCCATTTTAACTGGTTGATTGCGTGAACAGCTGTTAGGGTGCTCATCGTGAATTACCGAAATATCAAACTCTGGTCTCCCTATTGATAACAATTGCAATTCACAATAGAAACATATATCGACGTTATCGGGGCTATTTTCAAATTTATAAAAACTATTCCGAACCTACAATTCTAAATGGTTCTTCTGGTAATACTCAGCAGAATATGCTCAGAGTGTGCCTGTTCTTTTATGATTAATGGCATTACCTTAAATTTGGTGACGGTCAATTAGACTAAAAAGTTCCATCAAGCGTGTGTTCGGGAACACATTTTATTTTTGAGTTCTATTATTATTTATATCTAACATTCCCGCACTTCAATCAAAATCAACTGAAACTGTTAAATAACATTGGTAAAGTAATTTTACAGCACTAAATCGCGTAAGATGTCACGCTTTTCAACACTAGAACGCGCAACACACCCCGCTTCACGTTTTGCCCAAAAGCCATTATTATTTTTCGAGTTTCATCCATAGCCACAGTGCAAAATACGGCCGCACGTTAATAAATTATAATACATAACAATAACAATGCTAGACTAAAGTTAAAACCTAGCCCTAAACGTTCATCAACTTAATTTAAGTGTTAAAGTAGTTCTAAAGTGTATTCCAAGTTGCTGAGAAACGCAGCTTATAAAAAGGTTGCCATCGCATCCATCATAGTAGTTTTTGACGTTGTTGTTGTTGCCGTTGTTTTTCATAATTGCGCCTTCAGCTGCTGGCTGTTCTTGAAGAAGTCCCAGTCCAAGTCCCAGTCCCATATACATGTGCATTTGGATTCGCTAAATGTGTGTTCTCATTGCAGCGTTTGCCCTTCTGCATACGAACTAAAATACGAAAATAAATTCGCTTTGCGAGCTGCAACAACAACAATAAGAAGATACCGACTAAGGTAAGTGCGCCGTTGTGGCATCAATACAAATGCAAATATGAGACTGTTATGCCATACGTGCCGCAGCGGCGTCGTCCAACGGGGGTCATCAGACAAACAGACAGACAGATAGATAGATACAGATACAGATACGCACAGTTCAACGCACGACGCACAAGATGCGAACAGTTGAGAACCTGATTATATCAAATGCTGAAATGCAGCTGCATTTCATCGAATTTCAGCAGCAAAACAACCACACAAAAAACAACTAAGAAACAGCTAAGAAACTAGAAAAGTGCAACAAGAACATTTATTAAAAGAAGGGTAGAGCTGTTGAGCTATGTCGAATGCACATTTTTGCCTTTTACTGTTGCCTCTGTGGTGGTTGCTTCCATGCGCCCCTTTTCCAAGTTCCAATCACTCTCTGGGTCCCTCTTTCTCCCTCATTCTCTCTCACTGTATCGGTCTATCGCCTGTCACAATTTGATTTAGGCACGTCTGTCGAGCTGGCTGCATTTAAATGCAGTTTACATATATTTTGCATGTCGCTCGATGTACGCACAATTGCAAGACAAAAAGACACCCATTTGTGTGCATTGTGTAGCCAATAAAAATATTTGTATTGTTAACACTCCACCACTTCATCTACATACATACATAAATGCATATACATATGTGTTCCTGTTGCAGCTGCACACTAAGCAACCGCGCTCGGGAAGCAACATGCAACAGCATCATGTGCATACAGCCAGGGCAGCGCCCCATCTGCGCGCTCCACATCATCACAGTCACATTGCGATGCAGCCGCATCCCGGCATGGAGCAACATTTGGGCGCACTTTCACAAGCAGCATCAATTGCAACACAGCAGCAACAGCAGCAGCAACACCAACAACAACAGCAGCAGCAATCGGTGCCGCCGCCGCAACGAGATATTCATCATGGACGGTAAGCACTCGAAGATCATGGTTATAGTTTGTTGTCTTGGGGTGTTATCCCCTCATTGGGTGAAGAGGCGAAGACGCCGTTGAGTCTAGGCTTCTATTCTATTCTATACGTTGCGGCAATTATGTTAATTCCTGTCACTGACAATCGCCTGTGAGACTCATCATCCCATTTTCTCAACTCATAAATTATAATTTCAGTGGCTCTTTGTTCTTTAGCGCTCAGCATGACTTCCGCTCGATAACGGGTTTGCAGCTAAAAGTAGCAGCAGCAGCAGCAGCAGCAGCAGCAACAGCAGCAGCAAGAGCAACAAAAACAGCAGCGGCTGCAATTATCCTTGACGTTCGTAAGGATCGCAGTGCGGCCAGTTCTCTCTTGAGCACAGTTTCTATTGCCCTTGTGCGATCAGATGTTTCCATGCCCTCTCAGCTCAAGCTCCAAGCGAACTGTTCGCCTTTACCAACCAGCACCGGCCAGTTGCTATTCAGTCGCCTTTGGCCTCGCACTCGCACTCGCGCCGCAATTCGCATCCGCATCGAGTGTTGTTGAAACTTTACTTTATTTCGCGAAAGCATGTAAAATATTGGTGACAGGTGAAGATGCGAGTAATATTTGAAACTAAATGCCTACTTTCTGCATTACAAAGTGAGCTATGAGCCATGAGCTGTGAGCGAGCAAGTTTAGGAAAGTCCCATAATAAAGTTTTAATGTTAAATGTGAAATGTGAAATATGAATGTAAGAAAGCGCATACTTTTCCAAAAAGTAATCAAAAGTTCCCTATAAAAAGGGTAGATTGAAATGTGCAATCGAAAAAAAAGATATTTATTCAAAAACTTATACAAACCTCACGTAAACTGGGATATTGCTAAACCAATTCGACTTTAATTAATTTAAAAAAATCTCTTGTTTGAAGAATGTTTATTCAAATTCAAAAGTTCGTCCTATAAATATAATAATAATAATAATAATAAACAATTCAATATTAAATGAAAACGTGCCCTGAATTCCATAACAATGTTGAAAAAGATTGATCTAAAAGTCAATCTGTATTCTAATTATTTGAAGAACTTTCCATTTAAACCGATTTGTTTAATACTAATGCCCAAACAGTTTTAATAGTTTTAATAATTATAAATGAACACGCGGTCATCCACGGATTTTAAGGATTTGCGAGTGTAGCTCGCTCGCTTCCCCTGCTCCTGCCACCTCTGCTCTATCTATATCTCTTGGGTGTTTCGTGTGCGGTAGGTGCGTCTCAATTGAAACTGACAGTTGGCGAAAAATGACACGATGCGTAAAAGAATGCGGCTTTTGTGCTTTGTTAGGGATTTCTGCCATTGTTCGAGCTTTACCGCTGTTGTGTCTTGCTGCAACAACAACAAAAACAACAGTAGCAGCAGCAGCAGCAGCAAAGGCAACAAACAGCAACAAGGGGCATAGCGCAAAGGGTGAACCGTCCGCCGCTGGCATTGACCGTGTTTGGCTTTGTTGTTTTTGTTTTCGATGGCCACTCAATATGGCAGTTTATGTGCTTAGCTTCGCATTCTGTGTGCGCTCGAGCCGTCTAAGTTTATTATGGGATTCAGGGGATTCGATGGCCACCTAATTTATGTGAACAAAATTAGAAAATGTCTTCAAAAATTAAAAGTTATTTCAAGTTGTAGCTATAGGATTTAGAAATTATGATAATTGATACTAATATTTGTAAACCCTTGCAGTGGATATCATAATTAACATTTTGGGATATGTATAATGAAGGATGTCTGCGCCTCCATAATATATATGTATGCATATATATATATATGTTCTTGATCAGAATATTTGAAACAAACTAAAAGCATTCGTAATCAGATTAAATCAATTGAAATTTTGTAATAGGAAACTTTTAATTTGATCAAAATTATGCTTTTGGTGTTTTTAAACTAACGTCAGATATTATTTGTAATACAATTGCAGGCTTAGTCATCATCATCATCAACATCATCAGCAGCAGCAGCAGCTCCAACCGAATGCATACAACAATAGCAACAACAATAACAATCAAATGCAAAAGATACGACAGCAGCATCAGCATCTCAACAACAGCAATGGCCATTTGACAAAATGTAACCAATTGCCGCCACCGCCGCAGCAGGCCTACAATCATCCGGCAGCGATCAGCTACGGGCAACTGCCGCCTCATATGGCCAGTTATGGCAGTTATGCGGCACAGCCGCCGCCAACTATGTTAAGCGGAAAGCAGGCGCACTACTATCTGAGCAATGCCAAGCCCAAGTACAACAACCACAATCACAACAACAGTAGTAACGGGAGTGGCAACAGCAACAACTACGCGCATGCACCCAAAACCATACTACAGAACACATACCGCTCTGCCAAGAGCAATGAACAGACCACAGCGCCAACTGTTGAGGCAGGAACAGTTGCTGCTGTGCCAGCAACGGCTCCTGTCGAACATTCCTTGCCCACCACAATGCGTATTGTTGGCAACTGTAGAAGCAGCAATGGCGATAACCTAGTCATTGCCAGCGAGGAGATCTGCGAGTTGCCGCCCGCCGCAACACCCGACAACTGTGAGCCGTTGCCATTGCCAGTGGCGCCGCAGAGTGAGGACTGCAGCACCAACAGCAACACGGATCAACACGCAGACGCCGGCGATACATTGTCCAATGAAGACAGTAGCTCGGCACGCGGTGCCAAAGACAAGACGCCCATGTGTCTGGTCAACGAGTTGGCCAGATACAATAAGGTAAGCTGAAAATGAGCTTGATTATTTTGGAACATATGCAATAAACTCCTTCACAGATCACACATCAATACCGTTTGACGGGCGAACGTGGTCCGGCGCATTGCAAAACCTTCACCGTAACTTTGAAGCTGGGCGAAGAGGAGTATTCGGCGGATGGTTTTAAGATCAAGAAGGCCCAACATTTGGCCGCCTCCAAAGCCATCGAGGAGACCAAATACAAGCATCCGCCGCCCAAGATACGCCGCAACGATGAGAGCAACTCAACGCGTACGCACATTACACCAACCGTTGAACTGAATGCGCTGGCCATGAAGTTGGGTCAGCGCACCTACTATGTCCTGGATCCCACACAAATGCCACCGGCAGATGCAATGTTGCCGCCCGACTATGCCGCCTCATTGCTTCCTACACCAGAGGGAGGGTTGCCGCAACCCCCACCGCCGCCGCCGCCGCCATACGCACTGCGTCGCAATGGCAACGGAGCCGGGGGTTATGTGCTGCAAGCGCCACCCATTCATCCGCATCATCATGTTGCGCTGCAGACGCAGCGGGCCATCTATGGCCATCAGCGTCCGTATGCGCCCAAATATCAGTCGCGCTTTGCTTTGTCGCCAACACTGGCACCGCATATGTTGCCCGGTCCGCATGGACCGTATGTGCCCGCACTACCGGTTACACCCAGCAAGATAACACTTTTTGTGGGCAAGCAGAAGTTTGTGGGCGTCGGACGCACCTTGCAGCAGGCCAAGCATGATGCGGCGGCACGTGCGCTGCAGGTGCTTAAGACGCAGGCGAGCAGTGTAGCAGAAGAGGCTCTCGACGATTCCATGGATGAGAATGACAAAAAGTCCCCCATATCACAGGTGCACGAGATTGGCATCAGGCGCAATATGACGGTTCATTTCAAGGTGCTGCGTGAGGAGGGGCCGGCACACATGAAAAACTTCATCACGGCATGCATTGTTGGCGCCATTGTCACTGAGGGCGAGGGCAATGGCAAGAAGCTATCCAAGAAGCGCTCAGCCGAAAAGATGCTAATCGAGCTGCAGAAGTTGCCACCACTTACGCCCACCAAACAGACGCCGATGAAGCGCATCAAGGTGAAGACGCCGGGCAAAAGTAGTGTAGCGAATGCAGCAGCTCTCAGTGCAGCTGTAACGCCACTTGGCAAGCCGGAGCGACGAAAGCGTCTCAATGCGACCGTTAAGGAGAAGCCTTCTGTGGAGCTGGACGACGATGAGAATCCCATAACGAAGCTAATACAATTGCAGCAGACGCGCAAGGAAAAGGAGCCCATTTTCGAGATGATTGCCAAGAATGGCAACGAGTCGTCCCGACGTCGCGAGTTTGTCATTGAGGTCTGCGCCAGTGGCAACATAGCGCGCGGCACCGGCAACAGCAAAAAACTGGCAAAACGCAATGCGGCCCAGGGTGAGTTCTAATTCTTATTGACTTGGAATGCTTACTTAATGATGGGATGCTTTATTCGCAGCCCTGCTCGAACTTCTGGAGGCATCGGATCGAAAAAGCAGCGGAGAAGTGGAGCAGTCATTGGAACAAAATGTGTCCCCAATCGCTGTTGCTGTGTCGGCAGCTATTGAGTCAAACGCATCGCTCGATGTGCCCATGGTCTCGACGCCTGCAGGTCCTGTGCCAGGCATTTTAATACTACGGCAAAACAAGAAACGTAAGTCAATATTTTTAGATCGATTGCGGCCGTGTCTACAGCTGTATAATTATCAACAGCAGCTAAAAAGAAGGATGCAGTGATCGTGGTCAAAGCGAATGTGGAGTCAACTAAAGAGAAGGAGGCCAAAACGGATGCTATAATGACGGCAACAGCAACAGAAGGAATCGGTAGCAACAACAACACTTGCAACGAGTCAAATGTGAATGAGGCCAACAATGAGAGCAGCTTGAACACTTCAACGGGCAGCAACACAAGCGGCGTAAGCAGCAATAGCAGCAATGCACCCGCTAGCAGCAACAGCAACAATGTCAATGGTGGCGGCGATGGCAGTGCCACTGTTGGTGCTGGTGTTGGTGGCGGGGCGGCATGTGGCGGTGGTGTGCATATGAAAGAACAGTTACTCTATCTCAGTAAATTGTTGGATTTCGATGTAAGTTGCTCATGCACAAAATGTTAATTGCTGCTAACAATGTGTGACTGTTTTCCAGGTCAACTTTTCGGACTATCCCAAGGGCAATCACAAAGAGTTTCTAACGATTGTCACGCTCTCCACAAATCCGCCGCAAATCTGTCATGGTGTTGGTAAAGTCAGTGAGGAGTCGCAGAACGCAGCTGCAGGCAATGCGCTGAAAATACTTAGCGAACTGGGCCTGAACAATGCCAAGAAATAAGCCAAACTAATTAAAACTGCAATTTATTATTTTTTTTTTGTTGTGCGTATGCAAAAAGTAAATGAAAAACAAAAGAAAACAAAAAACTCCCGTCCACAAATCAAACCCTAAAAGGATAGAATGAAACGAAAAGAATGCGTAGCTGTGTGCAAATCGGAGAACGAGTCAATGAAACAAACAGTACTTTTTGAAATAGCAAATTATTAGTTAATACCTATTTATTTATTTATGCGCAATGTGCGTTTTGATTTGATTTCAAAAACCACTCGTAGATTGTGCTAACTGCTGTTATTATTTTTATTTATTTGTTGTTAAAATTGTGAAATGTTGCGAATTGAAAAGATCCGGAACAAAGTGAAAAAAAAAACAAAACAAACTGAAACTCAAAACATGTTTAAAACAAACAATAAATAAATAGCATTATGGAGGAAAAAATGAAAAGTTGCAGCATGTTGCACACATTCTAGACATACACACATTCACACTATACTTATAATTAAGATGGAATGCTCATTGGGCACTTGAATTAAATTGATGAACAAATGTAAACACTAACCGAAATATTTATTATCTGCATGCGGCTGTTATGACTTGCTTATGCAATGCTTTCAAAAAATAAATACAAAAATTTGTTTGCCACATTTTGTATTTGCCTCACAAATGACAAGAAAAAAAACCAAAAAAAAAAAAAAAAAATCTGCTCACGCTTGTGAAATTTTTAATTTATTTTTTCAAAGCCAATAAACGTAGCATTAAAACTGCTCATGCTTGTGGTCAACTGTATGATGGAACTCGTCGAATAATGAATCTACATAATAATATAATTAACCATTAAGCTAAGCCATACCAATTACAAATATAAAGCAACAAATTGTGCAGCCAAATAAATTTCCAGTCATCATTTCAATTTGCAAATTGCATTTCACTTGCATTTTGTGAATTGCAAAGTGAAGGTTGAAATTTGTTGTAGGCCAAAGCACAAATTGCGATAAATTGCAGCAGATCATTTTTGTTGTACATTTGTGGCAAGTGCGTTGGATATATATATGTTTGTGGTATGTAATGAAGAAAATACAATTTACATAATCGTTAATAATTATAAATAAATGTTTAAAAACAATTTTGTAAATGTTCAGTTTTTTGTCAACCCACCTAAAAACTGAGCATCTTTATGAATAACGTGTTGTTTAATGCCCCCAAACTTTGATTATTGTTTATATATGTTTTTGTCACTCTCAACTCTTTACTTAATCACACACATAGAATGTTTCTTTTATATTTGCATGTTATGAAATTTTTGTACAATAGTTTTAATTGCTTTTGCCCAGTAAACAGCACAGATTAAGCGTTAAGTTGCATTATGTCAAATTGTATTTTGTGGAAACGATTCTCGTCGCAACAATGTGCATGATTGCTTTCGATTGCGAAAACGTACGAAATCTTAAGTATAAGCGAATTATATAAACACTTTTAATAACACATCCAGTATTAAAAAGACACACACACGCATTAATACACACACACATACATTATAAACAAACAAAATACCTTAAATCGTGCACATTGTTTGCATGCATCGACCCCTACCCCTTAACTGCCCCAAAATCCCAAATTCATTTTGTTTGAAGATTTTGCAAAAACCTAACAGTTATAAAGTAAAAATGTTGCTTCTGAGCATACGTATTAAATTTATTAAATACACTTTGCAAAATCTTCACAAAATTAATGAAAAAAAAAAAACAAATATATATATGTATATATATATATATATATATAAAATATATTGATATTTATGTCTATAAAGGAAATAACCAACATAACTGTTCGTTATGACCAAAAAAATGAAGTTGTGAGTACAGCTAAATACATATTTATTAGATCTTAAGCGACCACAACAACAACAACAACAACAACAAACATAATAAAAACAGCAACAAGTGTTAACCTTTTAATAAATATCTTGTGTGTCGTGCGATAAATACATTAAATCGTAATGTCTATGTAAAATGTAATACTTGTAATAAAAATTCAAATAAAGCTCGATACAGTATTTGATTTAATGCTTATGTCACATAATTTTCATATTTACAGCTCCGAAATTTCTAAAAATACAAAAAACCATTTTATGTATAACGTTGAGTGACTCATGAGCTGCAAAGTCTGTATTTATGACACCTCTTAACATCAACCATAAAATGTCTTATGTAATCCATACCATCAAAATTATGGAAAATTATTTCTAAATTCGCCACAAAACTGGTGACAGGTGAGCGTGTGCGAGAGACGGGCACAAATTAACGCTTATTAATTTGACAACCATTTCGCAATCTCGAATACGAAAAAGTTCGAATGCTTTAAATGCCTAATATGCTTGTTGATCATAATACAGATTATATTAATTGTCTGATAAAATGATTAGATATGCAAAATATTTGCATTATGAAGGTTATGCATATGAATATATAAATCGATGTGGTAACAATCAGATATATACTCTCTTTTTCTCTATTTTGTTCTGTTTTCTACAGTTTGGTGACCTCTTTTTAATAAACGACGGCAGCCAATTTGATGACTTCTTATGCATCATAGCTCTTCGAATTTTCGACGATTTTTTTGAGGATCATTTACTTAGAATATGATTAAAATTAAAATATTAATCGAAATGATGCTATTTAGTGAGCTAATAATTTAAACAAATAAATTATTTTTAAATACTACATTTTTGATTATTTATAAAATCAGTAAGAAATTTGACATTTGACTTTTGGCACCACGCAACAATGAAGGAAAAATGCGTTGAAGTTGTCATTGTTTGGGTTTTGCGTGGCGATTGCAGCTACTTAAATAAATAAATAAATAAATAAATATATATATATATATATACATATGTAATATATGTTTATGTACCTATAAGTAGGCGCGCCTCTTGCAACGTTGTTTCACTTTCTCCCCTGGTATTTGGCTAGCGATTAAAATACAACTTTTAGTGGCAAATGCATAATAAATACATAAAACTAAATAAATACCTCAACTTGCACATGGGCGCTGTCCGCTGCGGCGCCCGATCCCGTTCCCGCTCCAGCTTAAATTTCGGCATCGGACCCGGCAAAATCAAAGCGATGCCCACATTTGCATTTGCATTTCTTTTGGAGCTTCCCCGACCACTACTACAACAACGACAACAACCGTAGAGTAGCTGGAGATGCGCAGCCGGCGCAATTTGTGCGAGTGTGTGTGTGAGTGTGTTGATTAATTTATGACGCTGATAATAATCCGGCACCGGCATCGCCATGTGATTATGAAATTTGTATTTTTGTGGTTTTTGCCAAAAGAAATCAATAACATTACGGCGGAGGAGTGAAAGACAAGCTGAACCTGCAAGACAAAATTAACATGTGTTTGTCAGCGCCGGCAAAGACATTAGTAACCCCATCCAGCTACATACGTATGTATGTATATATGTACATATATCTGTCACATATGATGTAATGACATTTGTTTGTTGTTTGATCCGAGTAGTTCGCTAGGGAACCGGGCTTTTGGAATTTCTGGGTCTGGCTGCGGAAATGGAAGTTTAACTCGATTATCGAGCAATTAAAAAAACCCTAAGTATAAAGTTAAGCAATCTTATATTGATTGTTATTGAGGTATGCGTCGCTTTTATTTACTTATATAAGCTTTTATATTCATTTCTAAATTATTTATAGCAAATGTAACCAAATGCCGCATTGGGTCGGACTCTGCCCAAAATTATTATGCCAAATTGGAATTTTGTTTTTTTTTTTGAACACATTCGAGGCGGTTAGTTAAATGAAAGTGAAACTTTTTTTCTTTATGATTATAAAATGTGGTGGTGCGGTCTGCCATTGACTTTGGCTGATTTTGATTTATCTACATATCTGCCATAAACGTTTTTTGAAAGCTTATCAGTAATTTGGAATTTGACAAGCATTTAGAAGCAAGAGCCATCCGTCTGCGTCGTGCTGTGGCAATATTTAAGTATTTTTTTTTTTATCGAATATGCTCATTGTTACAAACTAAACAAATTAATGGTGGCTGCCAAAGATTTTAAGTTAACTCACATTATGTTGTTCACATCAAATAGATAAGGTGCGTGCTGCTGCTGCAGTTTCGAATGGGCTTTGATTGATTTGAAGCATTCGACGCCCTAATCCAAAATATAATCGTTGTGAAAACTTTCCTGCGGTTAAATTTCTTTTAATCATCTTTTAATGAGCTTTGATTTTTTTCTTAAATTAATCGGTTGCATGCGTGTGCCGATAGAATAGGTATTTTGTTATATTTTGCCAGTAGCATTGTTCGCTGTGTCCATATTTGCATATATATTGGCTGCTGTTCGTGTTTCTCAATTCGGGTAATGATTAAATATATGTTATTATAGATTGTTATTATACTATTGTAGAAATAATTATAATTTCATCATGAGATGTGTAGATTTTGGACGTAGTCATCTCTGATCTGCAAAGTATATAAATATTAATAATAATCATTAATACTCGAGTCGATGGGTGTTTGACTGTATTGTCTCTTAACCTCTATATACTGATGAAACTTGGAACATACGCTGGCTTTAGTTAGTCAATAAAAATAAGACAGAGAAAATATATTTTGCTGTTGTTGAACAATCAATTCAATTTAGAAACAAGGGTATCTTATCTTCGGTGTGCTGCTGAACGCGGTTCTTGCTTGTTTTAAATTTAGTGTTCGGAACGACCCTCGCATTTACTTTTTACATGTATCTAAATTGAACGTCAGTTTCTTATTTTTCTTGTTTCTTTTTAAATAATAATCCCAACACAAATACGATCTACTATTAAAGGTCATGTATTTCATTGTTGAATACAATCCTATACATCAGATATATTTTGTCTCAACAACAATTCATTTTTCTAGTAAGTAGCAGCGTTCGAGTAAAGTAGAAGTCATTACCAAATATTGACTGCAATCGTTTGCAATAACATTTTGTTTTAAGTTGATTTTAATCTAATAAAATTTAGGCACAAAAGACACACAATTAGTGCAGTCAACCAACTCATAAACTCTATAATGATGACACATGTGCAGGAAGCGAAGTACATATACAAAGCCAATATAATTTAAGCGCCCACATTATGAAAATCAGCAATTGGCCACAGGTGGTCCCAAAAAAAAAAGAAGATAAATAATAAAATAACACATAAATGATGCCTAAAGAACGTGCTAACAATTGGATTACTTCGAATTGAAGTACAGAAAACACTTGACTTGTGCCAAGCACATAGACAGCACTTGGCAGGCGGCTCATTTATAATGCAAAATAATTGAAAAATATTGTACAATGATTTTTCATTGCAAATCAGCAGTATCATTAATATTTATTGATATAATAACAACAACAGAAATCGTAGTACAAGTGCTGGCATAATAACTATTAATATTTCATTGTTGATGAGTGGCTCGGCTCATATTGTGGTATTTTGCATAAAGACACTAGCAAAATAATAATAAAAGGCTCATTTATTATTTTAACAGCACGTGATTATATTTTCTATGTACCGGAACACGCTGCTTAGTGGGTGAAGCACTGCTCCATGGGTGGTGAGGCAAAATATATAATTCTGAAATGTTTTAAGAGACGAGCTAATTTTATACATATGGTTTTTAATATGTATTTATCTATGTATTGATATTTGCTTAACTAATACCTAACTTATAAATATTAGTATCTCTAAAATATATTTATAAGCCATTGAAATGCACTTAATCATTTATATTCAGTATTTTATGAGAATCAAAAACACAAGGCACGACACCTTTTAGTCAAATTAATCTGGCTAAACTACCCTTGCAGGTTTCTTTGCAAATATATATTGCTGATCAGTCAATAGAGATGAATAAATAGGAATACAAAAGATCTACGCAGCTAATCAAAATATAAAAGCAACAAAACACGCAAATAAATAAAATGACCAAATCACCAAGTCAAAGCAATGATGATGGTAATGAGAACTGAAGCGTGCATAAATAACTAATTCCCACTGTTTAATTAATGAACCCAAAGAATTCGATTGTATAATCGGATTTATTTTGCAAGGAATGCACAAAATATGTTTATTTTTTAACCTTTGCCATTATTATTGTTGTTGTTGCCTCTGATCTAATCCTTGTCAGTTCTTTAATGCTGCTGTTCCAAACCAAAATTTGCTGGCCTCCATGCCCCAAAAAGCGCGTCGCCCATGGTGATGTAAGCCTCGAAGAGTGCATCAAAATTAATTTGCGGCTTATCCTCCAGTTCCTCGGAGCTCTTGGCTTCAGTTGGCTGTAAGCCGAGCAATATGATTGCTGCCACTGAGACAAGCGTCGAGTACAAATGTATACGCCTCATCATTGCCACAATTCTAAATAATAAATTCGAATAATGCTGCTGCTTTTATAGGCAAATTGCTGGCGGCGACAATATGCATGTTGCCACAGTTGGTGTGCAAGTTGCATTGTGTTATGGCAAGGCAAATAAAACTGCGTCGATATGGCAAACATTTTGTTGATCCGCAGGTTAAACACAGCTTGGGAAAAGCGGATCATGGGAAAAAATGTTTAAGTAGCTTAGTTAACGCGTGTGGAGAGTTGACTCCAACTTATCTGCTCAGGAAGAACAACCACAAATCTGATGATTTGCATTTGATATGCGTGATTTTTATTTTGGCGTGGATAGGCATCACATAACAAAGTTAAACGCTAAAAGATAAACGCCAGCGCCACCTACTTCATTAATCATTTTGGCCAAAAAGTTCAAAATCTTCAACTGCAGCTAGTAAGCAGACGTTAAATTAGCTCTTAAGATGATTTAATTGATCGCATGAGCTTTTGTTTAATTATAAAAGTTAAGATTTGGGTCACACGATGCTCATCGCATTTGAGATGCGGAAATTGTCAGCTCCACAACGATAGACACCCAAAACACCTCCCAGAAAGCCTTGAAAATAAAGATCGTCATAAACTATTTATATACATATGCTCGTATTTATGTACTCGAGTTTATATACAAGCAAAATGAATATGCAGGGCTAAGCATTCATGTGTCACATTCTTCATTTTGGTCAAGTCGTGAGAAAGGTGCTCCAATGAAAATGAAAGTCCACTCATGCCATTTCCCACAAGCCAAAGGGCCAAAATGCAGCAGAAACAGCAGCAATAACAGCAACAGCAGCAGCAGCAGCAGCAGCAGCATCAGCATCAGGTTGTCACCGGTTTTCAACCGGAGTAGCAGCAACAATCCAGCAACCACAACATCATTATCATCATTTCACATAATACGCAATCGATTGTATTATTTGTGTCGTGCTTTTGTTTTTGTATCTTCTTCTTTTACGCATATTATAAGACAGTTTTTGGGTGCTGTTGTTGTTGCCGCTGCTGCGGCTGCTTCATCTTATTGTGGCCAAATATTTCGATATCTTTGAGTTTTCAGTTCAGTTCAGTTCAAGTTCGCGTTTCGAGCGGTTAAGTTTGGAATACACGCGTCGGCCAGCTAAGCGCATCAGCTGCAAGACTAAAAGGATATTGCACTAAAAGGATAATGCTTTTGTGTTACTTCGACTATTGTGAAGTTGTACACTAAAAGTGTATTTGTTAACGAAACCAAAAAAGAAAATAAATTAAATATTTATTAATAAAAAAAAGCGTGAAATTGTTAAACAAAGCAAAGGTAAATTGAACGTGTGCATGGATTAAGAATATTTGTGTAATACAAAATAAATAATTGTATTTATGTAAAAAATGTGAATTGTGCAACAAATGCAACGTATAAATCGTTAAGGACAATGAAACTCAACGAGAAAACCAAGTTTTACTTGATCTGAAATGGCAATTTAAAATATAAGTCAGACAAATATAGAACATTTTAATGAACTCATTTAGAATATAAAAGACTCAACATTTAAAGACATTATTATGACCGCAAAACAAATTTGACATTTTCTATTTTATTTTTGGAACTTACGATGAATTTGTTAAATTATATTTCTCCCACGGGATTTACTTCCCACGCAAATCCCTGTTCAGTCATTTCTACCTTTCAAACAAGATTTGATTTATAGATTTATCTCTGAAAGTCTGAAAACGAAAATGAAATAAATGCATATTGTGCTGTCAACTCATTTTTCATTCAGGTAACTGGAAACCGAAAATTTATAAAACATTAATCTTCTCAAACTAAACACAGTCTATCAACACAAAAGTATCCCATAAATGGTTGTTTAATTTATTTTCCCTCACAAAAGCCTGACAGTGAACTAGAAAGTAGGGAAACTTGAAGTAATAACTCTTCACACTTCAAATATCGGTTATACTTCAGATAAACCCTCCAATGTCAGTTGAAATTCTGTTAATCTTCCATAAATGGCCCAATAATATTGCCAAACTCCGTGCTCCAATCTATCCAAAAGTAAGAAGCAATGCGGATACAGATCCGATGATTCGAAGACTTTAAGTTGAGGCACACACACGATGCGATCAGCACAATTTGAAGTGGGAAACATTCTTCAACTTGTGTTACGCACTCAATTGAATCAGACCGTAATGACAGGCACTTGGGGTAAATGCCAAATTCCAGTCAATGCCGGTACTGAATGTCTGACAAAAGCCCCGAACTATCTATTTTTATGTGCGAGTATGTTGATACACGACATCTAAAGTTAAGTTTTATGCAGATCCTTTTTCTCATCCTCATTAATTCTATAAATTCCACTTGAATGATTTTGGAGTGGGTTTCTGTCGTTTGGCGTATAATTATTTGTTTGAACATATCAAAATTGGATTGCTATAATTAGATTCTAGAGTAGAGCGAAACCAGTTCCTAACCAAACGATGCCATTTAACCGACTGCGGTCATTTGACATCGTTAAACATGTATGGTTTGGGTAAGCTAAAACTTGCTGCTATATTGGCACCCTGGCAAAGAAGTACAGAAAAAAAATGATTAACCATTTAAGCATGTTTCTTAAGTTAATTTCCAGAATTCAAATTATAATAATTACAGATTACACAATGCGGAATCAATGTGATTACAGCATAGCAAATTCAAAAGCTAAACAAAACAACTTCATTTGTCAGCATTTGAAGTTCAAGAAACCATTCAATAGCGATTTAATAGACTTATCCATTCACTTTTTAGGCCGCAATGCAAAGCTGTTATCTATCTAAATATTTTTTATGGTTTCTTTTTCTTCTTCTTAGCTAGCTTGTCTCACTTTTTTGTTGACGGATCATTGAAAACAATGAGTAATAAAACAGTTTCCAGTCAAAATACGTGAAATGATGATGATGAAGATGATGCGGCTGAATTCGAATGCGGGAATGCTTCCTCATTGTCAGCGGGTATTACGGCGCACTGTTTTGACTCTAACTGCTCTTGATAATAACCCTGAATATGTCGAATGTACAAGTATCGTTTGTTACGATTTGCTCTTGGACTTTGCTTACAATAAGTTGTACAACATGAATTGTACTGCATTTGCATAATGTAATTGTAATTGTGTTTTTCTTCTTGCATATAGTTATTTCATACAAGTATCCGAATTGATCTGTGCCTTTGGCATTTGGATTGTGCTTTTGGCAGTCATTAAAATACAATTAGATGTTGGTTAGATAGTCATTATAAAAATTATATAGCACTAGTTGGCTTACAGTTTATTGACATACGCTGAGGTTATTGACTGCCTGACAAAATACAAGTTTATTATTTTATTTTTAAAAAGATTATTTTTTTCCTAAAAACCCACCATAAATTGTATCATAAGAAACGCGCCTTAAAAAAAAATATCTTTAATTGTCAACAAATTAGTTTTGCATAGCTTTATATATTATTGAATAATTTTTACATCATCAGTTGAAACCAAGGCAAATTATATAATCGATTAAGTTATCAAATGCTTGCCGCAGACAGTTAAAATTGGAAAATAATTAAATGCTGATTTTTTCATATGCTTCTTTTTGTGATTTTTTTTTTTGGCTTTTTGTTGACCAAACAAAGACAGAAATTCATCGCTTTTTGGCTTGGCAAATTGTGGGCAACTACCGTTTATTGTTTATTATATATATTATATATATATATATTACATATTTGTATGTGTATATGTGCTTATGAATTCAGCCTGCGTGTTTATTTATGGAGCGTAGTTCCATTCATTCAATCAGTTCTTCAATTTCATTTCGGCCCCTTCATTTGACATGATCTTCACAATGGGCCACTGTGCGACGCACAAGTGCTTTGCCTTTTGCCTTTTGGCTTTTGGCTTCCTTACACAACAAACAAGACGATTGCAGGCACTTTTCATGGCAAAAACCCTAGACTGACTGCACATACAAAACATGTCAAGTGTGCAGCTGGCAAGTTCGTTGCCTAAGTCTTTTGTTTTCACTCTGCAAAATCACTAAATAATGCCGCATAAAAATCGGACAGTAGTGTAGTCTACTCCAGCTAAAGTCTAATATTCAGACAGACAGCTTGCGCACTTTATCATTTCAAAAGATTATAATGGGCTGTCAATAACTTGACCTTAGATAAACGTTGCTCTCCGCAGCCCCTCAGACAACACTTTCAATTTAATAGCTTCAATATTTATCTTGTTTTTGAATGATTATCAATTAGTCGCATTCTGCTAAGATAGCTTGACAAGTCAACTTAGACTTTTGATTAATTAAACGATTGGCAGCACGTTGCAAATTTGAATAGGCCAATGACATTAGGCAAAAATTAATTAAAACTATTGAGTTCACGCACCATCCAGTTATATTCAGCATAAGGACTTTTTGGCTATAAATATGTACTAATAACATATATAAATCACTCTATTAATAAAACCAATTGAGCAGAAAACTGCAAAGCATCTGCCACAGTCTGCTCTGTTTTTATTAACCATAAAGTGTGTATACACATGTAGATCAAACGCAAATTGTGTTATTTGAAGGTCATTAACCAAGACAAATATGGACAGCGATTTCCTTTTATTGTGCTGCTGGTATCACGAATATGTGGCTAAATGGCGGATCGAATTTGACTGTGTGCTGAACCCACGCAGTTGCCGTTAAAATCGCCGACAGTGCCGTTAATAAGTTCATGCACGAATGTTATTTGGCATTTGTTTTGATTTAATAAATTAGCATTGAAAGATGTCTAACACTCCGCTTGATATGGTTACGTGTGTGCGTTAGAGCTGCGGCACACCCCAATGTGTTTGTGCTTATGCTAATTAAGTGGCTCGATTGCTCTCACGTCGCTTTATATTCAAATGTTTTCAACAGCATGTTCGTTTTAATCAATGAATGTTTATTGATTCATAATTTATCAATCAGTCTAATGCATAATGTTTTGTAAGCGTGCAATTTACATATTGTTTAACTATTGCTTATAGCATGCCCCGGTTACGATTACGATTGCTGCCACTGTTGGTGCCCCTGCTGCTGCTTTTGTTTGGCGCCGCCAAAGCACAAGGCAACTTTGAGGATGCGGACAAGGCGATGGATTACACCGATCAGCAGTTCGATTTGCGTCATACCATACCAGGAGAGCCCGGCGTTGACTATCCCATACTGAGCGAGGTGCCCAAGACGAGCTTCGTCTGCAAGGGCCGTCATGAAGGTAAGAGACAATATTTCAATTAAATTATGTAACATTTTGTCTTGTTAAGCTATTAACTAATTTTTTTTTATTTGTTATTTGTATTTTTAATTAAAATTTTTACTTTTTTGACTTTGCTCTAAAATTTCTTTATTCAATTTGAATAAATAAAATGAATTACATAACTTATGATTTGACTTTTAGATTCAGTTAAATTCTAAGGGAACTGTTAAGCTACATAACTGTATTGTTATTAATATACAACTTATATAAACTAGACCACTTAATAATTTGTATTTTTTTCTCTTTTTGAACCAAAACAAATTATTCAATTCGAATTAAATTCGCTACACACAAACGTTTAAATATTGTTGGTGATGAATTACTATGAAGATAAACCTTAAAATGCTAATCTTCTCTAAATTTTGATTGATATCCGTATCGCTCTCTAATAATTAAATTTACCAGAAATAATATCAATCAGTATCTTATAAGCACATGTTTTGTTCATGATATCGCGATTATGGCGCGACCTTCAGCAATTTACTAAGGCGGATTAGAGCCTTTCACAAGGTTGGCAAATTTGGAATTCTTGACAGCGATACTTTTCAATTAATGCGATCAATAATTATTTTTAAATCATAATAAATGCAAAGTGATACGAGTGATTTTATGGTGCTTAAACTTAAACCAAATTAACTGCAGCGAAGTGCGAAAAGCTAAGCAATAGAAGGGGGAGAGGAAGCAAGGGAGTGAAATTCAATTGCCCAACTTTTGCCTTAATTAGGCTGATCGGTCCTACAATATAATATAATATACATTGCCTTTTATTTTTGTATATTTTTAAATTTAAATCTCCTGTCATGCATATTATGTGTCACAACGAGTTACAAAACGGTTACCTCAAATATTGTGAATTATATTCATATGTAATGAATATTCAAATTTGTATTTCTTAATTATATGTATTTATGTACATAATTATTTTCGTTTTCCAGGCTACTATGCGGATGTGGAAAGTCGATGTCAAGCGTTTCGCATTTGCGCTCACACCGCACGCAGTGCTCAGGGTTTTGGGTTTCTGTGTCCCAATGGCACCATTTTTAGCCAGCAGAATTTTGTGTGCGATTGGTATCGCAATGTGGACTGCGATCAATCGGAGCGCTACTATGACATGAATCGCGACAATAGCGTCGGTAGCACACAGCAGATGATGGATCGGGTGCGCCAAATGATGGAGTATCCTACCCAAACTATAACGAAGGCGCTGCAGGAGCAGCCACAGCACAGTAAACATCGCACTCTCAGCAAGGATCTGAGCAGTGCTAGTGGTGTTCTGAACCAGCCCACTGACGTCAGCTCTGGCGTTCAAATACTGCATGGTGAGGATATCAAGAGCGAAGCTCTGCCGCCACCAGCTGAAGCAGTAGCACCTTCAGATGGCGACGACATCTATGTGAATAGCCTGGGTGAACTTTCATCCGATCCGGGCATTCAGTTCGATCACACAAATGCGCACATCATTGCCGAATATCCACGAGAGTATCACTACACGAAGCAGAAGAACTTTGCAGAGCGTGTCAATGCCGGCTTGGAGCTGCCTAGCGACACCCCAGCTGCATCCAATGAGCAAATGGCCCCCGACTACATCAAGCAGATACGCAACACCAATGAGGAAGCCACACATCTTGATCTGGTGTCCAACATTAACAATCTGCTGGAGGATGTAGTCACCGATTTGGATCCCAGTGTCTCCGGCTATCAATTAATGGCTCCGCACAAGGTAAAGCAGCCATTTCGATTTCTAAGTCGAGGCTTTTCCTCGCAAGCGAAAATTGATGGCCACAAGGAAGGCAGCTCATCCTATTTGTACAATAAACCCAAACAAACACCGGGCACAGTCAGATTTACGGTAGGTCAAATAAGTAGCACATCAAATAACTCAACATCTTTTGCATATCTATTTATAGCAATCTATCTAAGCTATCTTTTGCGTACCCCCGAAGAGAGTATTTTGGCGCCAAATAAATTTTCTAATCAGTCGTTTCATAGATACAGAAAGTGACGACATATTTTTTGATTCTCGACCAATTTTAAATTAATTTTGTAAATTTTGAAGTTATTATTATAAATCAAACAACTTTCTGGTTTTAATGCGATATTGAACAAAATACTATTACTTCAAGGGTATTAAATCTTCGGTACACCGAAGAGTAGTCTTCTCTCTTGTTCTTCTTAATTTCAATCTTAATTTCTTTATCTTTCTCTTTCTATTCATAACACTTTCGCTATTCTATCCAACTATCGCCTACAATTTCGTTTATCACGCACATATCCTAAACCACACAAAACCATCAACAACAATTACCACTAAAGCCCAATGAGATACCGATTGATGCTCACAAAGACTTTGAACACAAGCATAACTTCAACAATAACGATAAAACCACAAGCACCACAACAACCACTGAAATTCCCATAACTGACGAAATCGAAGGTTTGCTAATAGCACCTGCCCTGCCGCCAGAGTTTGAAGAAGACACCACTAGCTCCACAATTGACACCACAACTGAGGAAGCTTCACTTACTCCTACCTACATCAATGAGCTGCCACTTATAGAATCCATAGGCCAAGCCGCTGCACTGACCGCCAGCATAACGTTGGGCGAGAATCTGCAGCAGCTGCAGAATGAACCACAAAGTGCCGCAGAAGCTGATAAAACGGATGTGGATGCGCAGGCGGAGAAACTGCTGCTTGCGGGCGTCAAACAGACCGCACATGACGAGGAGTCTGCGTTGCGTACCAATAAACTAACACAGGATAGGCCAGTAAGCACCACTAGCACCACAAGAGCTCCATCAGCAGCAACCACACCAGTTATGCTCACCTCAACAGAAACTGTGACGGAGATTAGCAGCACTCAGGAGCGCATTCGCAGCTATCGACGCTATGCACAAAAGCGAGTTGTTGGCTCGGGTTCTGCTTTGCGGCGACAAGTGAATATTCCGCGCAGCACAACGCCCCCTACAAGTAAAAGTACCACGATCACCACACAGCGCTCAACCGCTGCTACACGCAGCTATTTGGAAAGACTGGCTGCAAGTCGTTTGCGTCTATCGCGCTTATCACTTGCCACTAACCCAACAACAAAAGTAACAACATCAGCAACCACTCCTATCCCGACCACAACTACAACAACAACCACTACTGGATCGCCTTTGTCCTATGTACGCCAAAGCGGTGATCAGGGTCCCAATAAGAAGATTTCCGTACGTGACATTGAGAAGGAAACGGCTCAGACGCAGGCCAGCTGGGACAGTGTGCAGAACAATTTGCAACGCTTTCAAGTGCAGCGAGGCAATCGTGTTTACACTCCGGCCCCACGTTCCACAAGCAGTAGCAGTAGCAGTAGCAGTAGCAGCAGCAGAAGCACCGCCAGACCCACTACAACGACGTCCGCTCAACGTGGCCGTAATCGTCATTCTAATTATCGAACTCAACCACAGCTACAGCGAACACGTGGCACAACCACGCCACGCAGCACTACAACAACACAACGCACCACTGCCGCCGCGGCATTGTCTACACTATCACAGCAAATCTCTGCTTTAGCCACCGGCTATAGTTATACTCCGCCACTTAATCCACTTAATCCACACATTCAAACATACAACCACAATAATGCACCCACAACCGCTGCGACACTAACTGCAAGCGCCTCACCACAACAGCAACAACAACAGATAAAGCTGTCACAAGCCACTTCAAGTCTTAATCCTTCCTCTGCCTTCCTGCCATTTGATAAGTTAACGCGTGCCATTGTTGATGACTCCATTTTACAGAACTTTAAGAGCAGCCACGCCCAGAGAACAACCAAAGCCAATGGCTACAGCAGAAATTCCCAGCAACCACAGCGCTACACGAAGCCAACAACAAGCAACAGCTATCACTATCCAAAGCCAGCAGCAGCAGCACCAGGTAATCGCTGACTAAGCAAATGACAAATATAAGAAACTGCTGAGAGTAGCTAAATTTTATTGTGGTTCCTGCTAAATCCTGTTAAAAAGCTAAATAAAATATATTTCATTTTGCAGCTCTTGCCAGTCTGAGCATAACACAGCGTCCTCAGCAACTGCAGCAGCAACCACAACGCCCTCAACAGCAACAGTTGCCTTCTATAGAGCTTCCCAATATACCAGGCATTGTAATTGCTCGTGCAGAGGGACAACGCATTGCGCCAAATTCAGCCAGCAGCATCATTTCATCTCTGATCAATAAGCCACAAGCGAAGAGCTCCCAATCCAACTCCTATGTGGCGCTTGACGATTTTCTCAATAATAAATTTGGACAGGCAACCACAGAAAATGTGAATGATGCAAGTCATGTGACATTGCAGCAACAGCGGCAGGAACAGACCGTTCAGCAACAGCCACAAAATCTAGTCCAACAGCAACAAGATCAACAAGCACAGCCAGTGCCACAGAAGCATCAGCATCAGCCATTGCAACAGCAGCAACATCAGCAACATCAGCAACAACAACAACAACAGCAACAACCGCAACAACAGCAACATCAGCAACATCAGCAACAACAGCAGCATCAGCAACAACAGCAACATCAGCAACATCATCAACAGCAGGTCCAACATCATCAACAGCATCATCAGCCAAATGAACAGCAACAGCAGCAGCTGAATTACATAACACAGCGTTACCAACAGCAACCACAAGAGCAGCAACACTTCCATACACAGCAGCTGCAGCATCAAGATCAGTCACGCCATCAGCAACAGCAGAATCAGCCACTTCATCAGCAACACCATCAACAAAATCATCAGCAGCACCACCAGCAACACCATCAGCAACACCATCAGCAACAACAACATAATCCGCAGCACCATCAGCAACAATCGCATCCACAGCAAATCAATTACCAAACACAATTCCAGCAACAACCTTATCAACAGCAACAACACTTCCAAGCACAGCAAGAGCACCGTCCTTCCATACAATCCATTCAACAGCCTTATCTAACGGCCAACATTTTTGTGCCCTATCAGCAGCAACAGCAACATTTGCCGCTTTTCCCACCACTGGCTGGAGCAGCAGCAGCAGCAACGACGCATGTTGTAGCTGGACGTGGCCACCAGGTGGATCATTTAAATGTGCCATTGCCGGCACTACCCAATGTTTTGATACCAGCGCCCACACTGCAAGTGGTGCAAAAGCGCAGCGATGTCAACATCAACCAGCTGAAATTGACCAGCAGAAAGAAGGATCAGGGTCAGGAGGTTGCTTTCTATGCGGGCCGCACATCCTACGAGGTGCCGCAGAGCAGCGTTGGTCGTCTGCCCAATGATATAACGCATCTGAGGCGAATACGCCAGCAACGCTATTGAGAGCAACATCAGGCGCGATGAGATTACTACTACTACAAAGCTATTAAGTTATTATTTATGTTGCTAAGTGTTTAGGTTAAGTTAATTCAATTGTATATTATTATTATCTTCGATTCTTTTGCAAATATTTATTGACAAATAAAACGACAATTTTGTTGAAAACGAATCTTTGGTGTTTGTTGTTGATTTTGCATTCCTTCATTGTGAGATTAAGTTTTATTGTTTAAGTGTTTAGAATTCTTTCTTATTGTAATGAATATAAATACAATACAATGTTTTACTTGTACATGTTGCTATCATAATTATTATTTATATTGTTTAACAATATAATCCATTTTGAATAGTTTTCGAATGTATTTTTTTTATGGTTTGTGTTGTTTTTGCTTTAATTGGTGTCAAACATTTTCTATTTACGGTTACAGGCTTACCTTAATTAATGCTGTGCACAATGCATTTATCATCATCATTATCATATTCAATATCATTATTATAATTATTATCATTATAAATATAATTAAACGGTATGGCATGGAGTATTTGTTTATACATACAAAATTGAACTAAATTATCAATTGGCATATGCACAAATTAAACATATCAAATGAAAAAAAACACTTTGTGATGTCGATTCTCTCGATGTAAGTGCGAAGCAAAATAGGAAATGTAAAGTATTCGCATATAAACATAATTACAACTAAAAAGGTACAAACATAAAAGTACTAAATATAATCCAAATAATTTAAATTACGTATAATATATAAACAATCATATGTATATATATATATATACATGTATATGTATATTATGATTGTTTATATATTATACGTAATATATATATATATATATATATATAAAGTCGCCCACTTTTAATGGAGCCTACATAAAATGTACAGCAGTTCGATTTTTACAAAGTGTTTAAAATGATTACAATGGATCAGCAATCGGCATTAAAAGCAACATGAACAGCAGTATCAGCGACCGCCTCGTTTCCAGTCTGTAGTCCAACTAGGTAAGTCTCGTTTTAGCCATTTATTGATTATATACAGAGCAGCCAGCTGGATCTAACAGTTGATTAGGATGCTGTTCGGTCCTGGATTTGTGTATCCGAGCGTGCGCTCAACGCGTGACGGCCATACGATATTTCTGCACGCGCACGCGTACTCAGGGAAGCGAATTGATGTTGAATACAGGCGGTGGCACAGCCGTTTGCTCGACAGAAATGGTCGACATCGTGGTCGTTGCTGCTGCTGCAGCTGCTGTTGCTACTGCAGCTGCTGTGGTAGCTGTTTCTTCCTTTACCTTCTGCGGCGCATGCAGCTGACAGTAGACCTTACGATCCTGTTCACTCAGGCTCCAGCTGGCGACCCGCGCGCATGGCACATGTGCGGACGCCTTGCAGGCACGCTGAAAGCAACATACATTGGCTCCCGACTGGGCACAATGGACGCACTGATAGCGCGTGCTATCCCATACCGCTGCATCCAGGCCATTCACATGGGCACCAATCAGCTGAATGTCGTTTGCCCACACAGCGCAATCCTCGTGCATCCAAATCTCGTAGCCATGCTCCGAAGTCTTCGACATTCCACGAAACGTTTCCACGAACTTTGTCTCATGACTGCAATCCAGCGGATCCTGTGAAGAGCACTGCGATTCATTCGGATCATCGCTGCAGGAGTAGACACTGTCGTGGGTTTGCTTGCGTTTTCGCTTGTGCTGTCGAAGATTAGAAAAGTTGTAAATTAAGTCGGAGAAAGCACTTAAAATAGTTTACATGGATTGGTTAAAATTATTGTCTCTTACCATGGACTTATGGACTTACCATGGTGATCTTGGGTGCCTGCATAATGTTTGCCAGCGTCGCTGGCACCACGGGCAGATTGCGTTCCTGCAGCTTGACCATGTCGGCGCGCTTGCGTTTGCTCACAAACAGCCCGTCGATATCGTTGGTGCCCGCGGGCACCTGCAAGGCCGTGCGATACTCCTCGCAGTCGATGGACACCAGATAGGGTCCGAAGAGATCGCCCAATCCGAGCTTGTGGGGACCACACTTGCAGAACACACAAATCCAACTCGAATCGGTGGTGTCGGCATCGTAGCGATTGCTCAGCGTTGAGCTATGCATGCCGCGCAGATTTTTGCGCTCGTGCGGCGCTTTTGTTTGCTTCTTCTTCGTCTGTTTCTCGTTGACATCCTCCGCGCTGTGCGTATTCTTAATGCTAATGCTGCCATCGGGCTTGATCATTATGAATGGTGATTTGAACCTGAGATCTGGAGGGGCAGCGACGCCATTGGGCGCCGGTGTGCTGTCCTCGTCCGTGCTGAAATTCTTGCGTACGCCACCAGCGCCACCTTTTTTGTTCCCATTTTGTTTGGCGCCGCTCTTCCCCGCTGGCTTTTTGCCCTTGGGCGTGTTCTTTTTATTTTTCTGCTTCTTAGCGTTGTTGTTCGCCTTGGAACTTGGCTGCGCCTTGACTGCTACAGCTGCAGCAGTTGCTGCTGCTGCTGCTACTGCTACTGCTGCAGCTGTTTCGCTGAGCTTACGCGCTGCAAGTGCAGCTGCTGCAGCTGCCGATGTGCTTGGCTTGTCATCATCACTGTCCAGCTGAACAATCTCCACTTCGGGCAGTGGTGGCGGCGGCTGCCTCTTGCGTGTCGGCGTTTTCTTCGGTTTCTGCTGCTCCTCGATGCTGAAACGTAACAGCGACGGGTCCATGCCCATCGAGAGTCGACGCGGCGGCAGGCAACGAGTTGGCGGCGCACGTGGCACTACTTTGGCACTCGCTGCCGTTGAGGTGACAATTGCAGCTGCAGCTGCTGCTGTTGGAACAGGTGATTGCTGCAACTCAATGGGCGCCTCTGCTGCTGCTGTTGGCGTGGGGCTGTGTATGGGGCTTGGCAGCGTAGACTTCATCGCCGCTTTGGTTGCAATGGGCCGCAGCTCAGGCGTTGGCGCCGGTGTTGGCGGACTGGGCGCTGGTGGTGTGCTGGCCGGTGCTGCTTTAGTGTGCTCCACAGCTTTTTCGTTGTTTAGTGACAAATGGGCGCTCAAGTCGTGCTCTGCGCGAGCTGAATCTGCTGTCTGCTCGGCGGGCTCATCTTCAATGCCGGCAAACATTTTCTCCAGCTTATCTTCCACCTCGTTAAAGTGACAGGGCTCTGTAGTGGCCGCATCAACAGCAGCAGCCGTAGTTGGTGTTATTTTTGGTGCTGTTGCTGCTGGCAGCGGCGATTGTTTGTCCGCTGGTGACGCTGCGTCATCCTCATCATCGTGCACACTGACCGCCGGGCGGGCATCAATGTCGCCCTGCTCCACCAATGCCGGCGAGGCGGGCGTATCTGTTATAGTCTTGTTATTGTCCATATGCTGTTGCTGCTGCTGCTGTTCCACTTTGCCGGATGGCAGCTCACTCGCATGACTGCTGTGCGTCGCAGCGCTTGAGCTGCTCGAGCTACTGCTGCTGCTGTTGCTCTGCGGACTGGGCGGTGGCATCGTCGGTTCATTTGATGCACTTGTGGCGGCGGGCAGCTGTTCATCCGCAACCTGTTGACACTGCAGGTGCTGCTGTTCAGTAAGATTACGTTGTAGTAATGCCTGACGCTGCTTCTTAGTCTTGGGATTGTCCGTCGTTGTGTCGTTGTACATCGTGGAACTGTTACTATTCTCGGTTGCAGCAGCAGCAATTGTTGGCGTTGCTGCACGTCCATTCTCCTGTGGCAGCTCGTGCGCGTGCTCCAGCTGTGGTTGCTGCTGCAGATGCTGTTGATCCTTCCTGGCTGCAAATGGCTGGAACTCGCCATTTTTGGGCGAATGCTTGGGACTGCAACTGTTGCTAAGCGGGCTTGGAGTGCTTTGCCTTTTCACATTATCGCTGGGCGTCAGGCGCATCACTTGACTCGCTTTGCGCTTGCGCCGCTTGCGACTATTGCTGCTGTTGCTGTTGGACTCCAGCGACTCTTCGTTCGAGGTGGTCATATACGGCGATTCGGGCGCCTCGACCAGCTGTTTATCCTCGGCATTCGTGCTACGATATGCGGCAGATGTGGATAGATCTGTAATGATTGGTTGTGGCTCCTCGTGCGTCGTCTGCGGCTGCTCCTCGTCTGGCTTGTGCTTCGACAGCATGTCGAGATTCGTCAATTGCGTGTTGCGGGAATGCATTTGTGCTGTATGTGTTTGCTGTGGCGATGTCTGCCGATGCTGCTGCTGCTGTGGTGGTGGTTGGTGCTGCCTCAGCTGCTGTTGCTGTTGCTGCTGGAATTGAGCGCTGGTCATGTGAGACGATGGCGGCGGTGGTGGTGCTAGATGCTGATTATGATGCGTTGGTGGTGGTGGTGCATAATGCAAATGTTGCTGATGCTGTTGCTGCTGTTGTTGTTGCTCCTGCTGCATATGCTGCTGATGTTGCTGCTGCTGCTGCGGCTGATGTGGTGCATAATTGCCAACGCTTGCATGCAGCTGATGATGCAAGTGCAGCTGATTATAGTCCAGCGACTGCGGCGTTGGCGGTGTCTGTGGTCCATTGTATTTTGGCGGCGTCATGTTATATGGCTGCTGCTGGTGATAGTTGCGCAGCGGCGAGGCTACAAATGGAAAGCAAATGATTTAGCACAATTTCGTATTAAGCATATAAGTAATAAACGGCAATATTTTAAGATAGTAAGAAAGGGTAATCCTAACAAAGAAATGTAAATTCAATTACATTCTGTTCAAACACTTACGCTTCTTGGCATGCTGCTGCTGCTGTTGCATGCTATGGGCGGCCAGTTTGCCTGCCGCGCCAGCCGCATAAGTACACTCCTTGCTGGTCAGCTCAGTGCTCTTTTGCATGTTCTTCAGCTGCGTCAACTTAAAGTTCTCGTCACGGTTCTGCATGTAGTGCGACGGCGGCACATTGTTGTTGCCGCTGCTGCTGTTGGTGTTGACACTACTGCTGCTGTTGTTGTTATTGTTGTGATTGTTGTTGTTGTTGGGCGGGGTACTCGGCGGTGGCGGCAACAGCGACTCGCAATCGGCAGCGCCATTTGCATTCAAATATTTACTGGCAGCGCTTGCAGGCGATGCCGACGCAGGCATGCCCGGCAAGTGTCCTTGCTGTGCTCCTGCGGGCGTATTTGTGGTCAGATTGTGACTGTATTCGAATTAAGAAAAAACGTAAATATAAAATTGATATGGAGTGTTCGTATGTAAAGAGCACATATTCCAAGTTGAAAACTAACACTACACACAAATCCAGTTAAATAAATCTATTATTGCAACAATTTTGGAATTTAGTTACTTTACAAATCATAATTAGCTTATAGCATAATACGCTTTTTGTACATAGCATCAAAATATAAAAATACGATAGAAATAATTGAAAATCTGAGAATATTTAGCATATTAATTCATAAGCGTGACAAAATTATAATACGCAATGAAAGTATACATAAGTTATACTCAGTTTTGAACATCTAAAAATGCTCTGGCTAAGCATATAGTAAATGTTGCTTACATCGTTGGGTAATTATGCGGTGCATGTAAATGTTGTTGTTGTTGCTGCTGCTGCTGCTGCTGTGATTGCTGCTGTTGTTGTTGTTGGCCAGTTTTAGTTAGCGCTGGCGCAGCACTGCGACTCGACTGCAGCGACAAATCCATGGAGTCAAAGGGCAATGTTCCAGTATATGGCGGCGCCAGCAACGGATTCATTTGATGATGATGATCCAGCTGCAAGACAATACAAAAGATTAGTTGCGATTGACCAACAACAAACAAGCCATGTCCATAATTGAAAATGCAATTGGGAGAAATAAAGAGAAAGACGATGGGGCGGGGAGTTAACTACGGGTGTTTGTTGGAGTTTGGTGGCATGCTTTTTTTTATTCTTTTTGTGGGATACGACGAATGAAAACTACGCTAATTACGTTTTTATGATTGGCCGACATAAAATTGTAAATGGCATCTGGAGGTGGCGGCGGCGGCGGCTGAGCGGACGCATGCCAGGCGAGGGGGGATCGCACCAGCGGCCGTTCGTTGGACATGTGCGCCAATTGCGGCTGTCGCGGTATATACGAAGGTATCTGCAGAGATGAGTTTCAGTTTGGAGTGCTTGCCTCTGCTGCTCGCCGGCGGCCAGATGAACAGCAGATACTTACTTGGAGGGGATTCCATGAGGGATTCTGTGCCGATTGACTCAAATGACCGTGCGGATGATTATTGTTGGACATGGTGTCTACACGGCGTAAAATGCTCAAAACTAACTGAGATCCTGCATAGAGAACAGCTGCAAATTTAAATTGGATTCTAAGTAATTTGATTGCCGACAATCGGGGCCAGGGGCGAGTCGGGGCGGAAAGCAAAAACACTGATAGGCTGGATGTGCCAGCTTCAACACTTCGTGCGTATTATCAACGAACGCATAACTAAATTTGGAATTGAGCGAACCACTGAAAGCACACTGTCTATGGAGCCATACGGCATGTGCTACAACAATGTCATGTCGCCCATTTGTTTACGTTAAGCGATGCGGCATTAAGCCGATAGAGATAGAGAGAGAGAGACAAAAAGAGAGAGTTATTCAATTATTGCAGCTGATGTTAGTTTGCAGCACAAACAAATTTCGCACGCACTTTTTTTCACACCAACCAACAACCGCATCCACCCACTTGCAAAACTTTTCAGCGAGCGGTCCTTGAGCGATAACGCAGACAGTCGATTAATTATCGACTGTCGTCGGCAGCGTTGTTTTGCATGCCTGTCCCTGGTTTATGCTGCTGCTACTACTTCTGCTTCTGCAGGGCGCTACGCTAGAAACACGCGGTCTTTGGATGTATGAATGAATGTTTAGTGTTATGGTTCATATAGTTCACGAAATCCCATTTATTTGTTTGCTTAAATGTGGTTAGCTGAATATGTCTGGCAGGTGAGTATTAGTTGGGAGTTTTGCTATTGATTAGCACTGATTGCACAAATACCTCAATCGCCTTCTCACTCACTCGCAAGTGCAGCGCATTGCAGATTCGGTGTGACTGTTTTTGCGAATTACTTGTTTTGGGCCGAAAAGGCCAAAATCAAACCAAGCCTTTGCCAAAATTACACAAATGCACGCACTTTGTTGTTAACTCATTGTTCCGTTGGCTCAATCAACTTGTCACTTATTTAACAAATGCCGGATAGACGTACGCGTTTTTTATGCGTGCATTAATTTGTTTAAAACAAAATGTAATTTACGTGTGCTTCTGCTTCTGTGTTATGAGTGTGTGTGATTGTATGCGTATGCGTATGTGTGTGCCTGTGAGTGTGTTTCTAATGAGTGGAGCTAGAGAACTACCGTTCTGGTTCCGCTTCCGCTTGAAGTGCAACATTGCGAGCTCACGCGTCACGCATTTATTTTAAAAATTAGAAATTAATGAAAATTGGTTGTAAATTAAATGGAATTTCGCTTGCATTCCAATTTATTTTTAATTTTTAGTAATGAATTGAGCGATAAGTTGGCAAAATGCCGCATATAACCGTTCGCGGGCAAAGCAATCAGCTTTTTGTCAAGTTCCCGCGCATTTGAGCACCTCTGCAGCCCTAGAATTGTATTGGTACTCTGAAAATCATTTTCCCGGCATTTTTGTTGCTTGCTCGTGCTTGCTTAGAACGAATAGATGTAACAATATGAGTCTTAAGAAACGTGGTGCATTTATAGTATTTGAAGGATGTGATCGAAGCGGCAAAACAACACAAAGCCAACATCTGTGTGAGTATAACTGTTGATAAATACAGCTGACATGCCAAAGAATGGTTTCAATCTCAAACTATTACAGCCAAGGTGTTGAAGAATAAAGGTGTTGACACAAAGCAAATCAATTTTCCGAATCGAACCACGGCAATTGGCGAGGTAATAGACGCATATTTGCGAAACAGCCAGGATCTGCGCAATGAAGTTATCCATCTTTTGTTCTCAACTAATCGCTGGGAGTTCGAGAACAGCATCAAAAGAGATCTGCTGGACGGCACGACTGTGATTTGCGATCGTTATGCTTACTCTGGAACGGCATATTCAGTGGCAAAGGGACTGGATTTCGACTGGTGTTGTGCACCCGACCGTGGTCTCCTCAAGCCCGATGCTGTATTTTATCTCAAAACCAAGCCCGATGAGCTCGCAAACCGTGACGGCTACGGAGAGGAGCGGTAGGTAATCACCATATATAGTTAATTTGCAAACTCTGACTTGCATATCTCTCTGCTACAGCTACGAGAATATAGACTTTCAGCGGAAGGTTGGAGAGGTATTTGATCGTTTATACGCAAAAGAGTCGAGCTATTGGTATCTGATCGATGCGAGCAAATCACAACAAGAGCTGCAGGACCAAGTTACCGCAATTGCTGATAAAGTGTTGCAGCAGGCGGCAGAGCAGCCGCTGTCGAACCTGAAATAACGTTGGATTTCAACTGATTTACGTTCTGCAGACAAATCAGTAATAATTTATAATGTACATAAATATATACATATATCAATGGATGACGCAAAACAAAATCACCTATGGGATTATGAATTGAAATGGCCGTAAATTTGTATCAATTGAATGCTTAAAGTTATCTGGCTAATACATAAATACAGATATGCTAACGTGTTGCGTAGCGTATGGCGTTGAAGAAAATTGATTTATGACCGCGATACGTCTGCATCTGTGGCTATATACACACATATTTACACATTGCATCTGTTAGTTGCTCCATTGTATTTAATTTGTCTTAATTATACATATTTGATCTTTACAAATATTTGAACATACAAAAAGAGTGTATTACGGCTAAAACCACAGCAAGAAAAATAATTTACGCCTTCAACTTAGTTGCTAAATAATCCAAATTTGTTGTGCTACCCATTGTGCTTGGCACTTGGTCCCAATTTGCGCGTTAAACAAATGTAATTCAATCAAATTCAATTCAATTCATAGATATCATAGTCAACATCCGCACGCCGACTGCGTGTACCTCCGGTTCCACTTCCAACTCTAACACCACCCCCGATGCCAGTTCCAGTTTTGGGGGCACGGGAGCGCAGCGTTACTTGGCGATAACCCACACCTGGTGTATAATCAATGTTGCCAACAGCACCGCCACGTCCCTGCAGATTGGTCAATGTCGTCCTAAAACGCTTCTGTGCCTGATGATACGAGGCAATGTCGCCATAGCTGTGCTTCGGCCACATGCACTCACAGCCCGAAGACACTGTGCGCGTCTCCGATTCCCAGCAGCCGCTGCCTTCGTTAAGGCGTATCAGATGTATGGTGCGATTAAGCTGAATGCACGAGAACCCAGTTGCTGAGCAGATCTATGATGCAGTATTTGGTAAGAAAATTTCATTGGTTACAAAAAGGCAAGGTTTCACTCTGACGGGAAATACCGAAAGAAATACGCACCTCACGCTTCTCACCGACCCGCTCGTTGAGGAGGGCGCGCAGCAGGGGCAGCTCATTGCTGCGATAGTTGAAGTCATAGTTGTGCATCCTGGCTGGCAATGGGGCGTAGTTATTGGCACAGGTGACCTCCACATAGTGATTGGGCCGATATTCGCCATTGTCCAGCTTAACAGTCACACGATTCGTGGGGCACAGCGATTGATAGATGACCTGCAAGTGTACAGTGTGTGAACAGTGAGTGGGTGACAATCCTAAGAATCGAAAATTATGTTCATGATCAACTTACACCATCGCCGCCTTGTTGTTGTGGTGCTGGTGGTGGCATAACACTGCGCACGCGTCGCTTGCGCACATTTTGTATGCCATAGGGCAGTTGTTCGTTTAGCTCGTCCGCATCATTGGTGGATGATACGGCATAGTCCTCCTCGCCCTCAAAGTCTACGTCACTTGCTGTTGCCGGATCGTCATTGACGTACTGCTCCGGCTGTCCTAAATTCCTGCAATTGCATACATATGTATATTGGAATTTAAGCTTTGGCAATGAATTAGCGCCGCTCATGCATCTAACGACAAACGCTACCGGAAACGGCGGCGGTGGCACGTAAATGCGCTCAGTAAAAAAAAGAAAAAAAATTGCTTTCTACGTTGTCTATTTGCATGGCGTTAGATACTTTTTAGCTCGTTTTTTCTTGCTACTTTTTTTTATTTGCAGCTGGCCAACAAAAGCGCATCATTTTGCATTCAACTGCAGCAAATGCCAATGAATTTTTTAGCTTTCATTTTGCGGCGTTTGCGCTCTTTGTCTGCCTGTCTGGAGTGGTGAACGAGTAGGTGATGTAGGGGTGTGGCTTGGGGGTCCTGGATCTGGTTGTGGACACAAAGCTCCCTTTCGTAACGCGACTGTCGTTGACTGCCAGCGGATTTCCTTTTTCGTTGTCAATGCTTGACGCTGAGCGGTAAAACCACCAGCGAGACCCACACCATCCATCCACCAACCGTCCAAGTGCAACCACTCGCCGCAGGGGTCGCTTACTTTTTTTTGAAGCGCACTTCGGGCAAACACAACGGCTTTGAAAGTTATGTCGCAAAGTTTGCGAAAATGTTTATGTACGAATGGATGCATTTTGGAATTGTTGCGTTCAACGACTGCGGTGGTCCAAAGCAAAACAGCAGAAAATTAAAGTTACTTAATACTTGTTGTTGCAAAAAAAAAAATGCAAAATAATAACGAGGCATTTAGGTGCGTTTTGCAGTTGAATTTTCAATTTAGTTGCTCTTTTTTTTTGTATATATTTCTTAGACTACATTTATGCCATATGCTTTTTTTTTGTTGGTATGAAACACTTACTAAATTGCAGCATTTTTCTCCTTTCTTACATTTTTTGTTGTGTGTATTTTTTTTTACTATTTCCTAGATTTAGGCATATAAGAATCAGTGCAAATTTTCTTAATTAATATTTACTTTTCTCTAGTATTTAATAAATGAGGTCTGAACTATAAGCTAATTTCATAGCTAAAATACTATATGTATATACGTATATCAATATATATATATTGATTTTTTTTAGTTAGCTATAAGTCTGTTAAAATTTATATTTCCCTATGAACTTGTCTGTAGCGCATTCAGCTGTTGACTTAACTTGAGCAGCAAATATATTTTGCATTCGGTCTTTTGTCTTCAGCGTTTTATTGTTGCTCGATGCTGCTTGGCGCCGCATTACGTAATCTTTGGCATAGCCATCGCCACCGCCTGATCCTCCTAAGCCTGATCTCGCATGCAAAAAAGTCGAAAATGCTACAAAGAGATAGGGAAGAGAGGGGGTGCGCGGGTAACGTCAGTGCAGCATAAAGTGAATCAGCTTAACTGCTTGCGTCTATGCTGTAGGTCTGGGATTTAGTTGATATGCAGAACAAAGCTGCAGGCAAATCCAGAAGCTATAGCTTGGAGCTTACTTATTGTCAAGCTGCTATCATATTTGGGGCACATTGAGGAATGTGCCAAATTCGCCTAGCTGCCCTTGCTGCAGGCCGGCCACATTTTGCCAAAACTTGCTAATTTTTTTTTGTGTTCAGACTTTTTTACAGGGGTTGTGGGGGTGTGTCTATATACCTGGACATGTAGTTGCTACTACGACTACGACGCTCCAGCGGCAATTGGTTCTCCTCTGTTTCGTATTCAGCTTCAGTTTGCCACACATTGTTGTCGTTGCCATTGTCGTTGCTGTTGTTGCTATTGTCGCTGTTGCTATTTTCGTTCATTCTGTTACTGCTAGGTGGGGCAGCAAACATGCCTACACCTTGCACAGCCGCATTTAAGTCGGACAATTGCAAAAGGAAGTCATTGCGAGCTGCCTCAGGATCATCAACAAATTGTTGTTGCTGCTGCTGGCGTTGGTGTTGCTGCTGCGGTTGTGGTTGTTGTTGTTGTTGTTGTTGCTGCTGCTGTTGCTTCTGGGAATTTCGGTATAGTTTTTGATGCGGCGGCAGCCATTTGGTCGACACTTTGTTGTAGTTATAGTTGTCATTGTTGTCATCAACATCGTTCTCGCTCCTATCTGCCATGCCATCAATGTTGCTGTAGCTATAATCATTGTTGTTGTTGCTATTGCGGGTTTTGCTATAGTAGCTGCTGTATCTATTGTTCTGAAGCGCTGGCGTGGACTCATCGCAGGCCAATGCGAGTGATGTGCGCGTCGTCGGGCCACCAAATCGGGCCGCAACAATGGCCACCAACAGCAGCTGTAATGGTACACAATAACAACAAATAGAAACAAATTTATACACACATGCACTATGAGAAATATTACATTCTGATATTAGAAACCATTTCTTAATAAAGTGTTCGCTTTTAAAGTTCTTACGGCTGTTTTTTCCTAACAAATCCGTTTGTAGCTCGGACTTTCGTCACCGAATAGTCTTCATTTTTTAATGTTTACAAATGTTTTTTATTCGTTTTTTTTTTTAGCTAATATATTTACGATGCTCAATATTCATTGTGTACTATGTAATTTGATTAGCATGTAAAATTTAATATAGGCGCCGAAGTTCCGTAACTGGCTTAAACCTAACCACTAATTCAAGTTAAAATCTTATAGGCATTTGATTGATGCGAAAGTAAAGCATAAAAGAGACGCAGACATAAAGTTCAATTCCCCTTTGGAAAGTTGACAATCAATGCGCTGGGATAATGTCAAAACCAAAAACCCCAAAAACCAAAACCGAGCCCAAACAAGTTGACTGAAACTTTCGAGCCTTGAACAGTGTCGTGCCGGCTGTCTGGCTGTGGGCCTATTCTGGGTTCGTTCGGACATCGAAAACTTTCAGCAGCCACCATTTGGACATGCCCCATGTCTGTAACTCTCCCCGTAACTGTGTTTGCCTGATGACTTTGATTATGTGGTCCTGGTACTCTTACTAACTTACTCTCCCTGTCACTCTCTCTCTCTCTCTCTCGCGTTGAGACTCTAATTCGAATAGAGCCATTGCGACGCGTCATCGCATTTTGGGTGTTGCTTTGAGTCCTGCCCCAGGCTGACAGCCTGGAAGGCTGCCTGGAGGCTTTTGAGGCCACCGTGCAACGCATGCGATAATATGCCGCACGCGTTGCTCATAGTTATATGGAACATATGTATATTATGTACTTTATAGGTATATAATCGTATATTTCACCACATTCATAATAAGCACACGATACGTGACCAAATAGTTGGCGCCTAAAAAGAAAATGCTCAAAAACTATGCAAAGTGGGAAGGGGCGATACGATGTTCTTATTGAATACCCTGGAAATCGGTTAGTTTAGGGTAACTCGGCTATACTATATATATCAATTACAGGAGCATATATCATATATCTATGAGTTTTTTTTACAGATGGAATGGACTTAAATAACTCTGAATTTAAGGAATAATCTTTCAGCAAATAGCAAAACAACAATAAGTCTTCCACTTTGGACCACAAGTTCTTTTATCTCGGGCTAGTTTTGCATGCATGCGATACAAAAACATACGTACTTACATAGATACATTGAGATGTATATCTAAATAGTATATACATATATAGGACTATAAGTTTCTTGTTGCTGTGGCTTTATAAGATTTCGTTTTATGTCTGCTGCTGTGGCATTTCCTGCCTATCGTCGCCTGGCTCAGTGCCTCCCGCAGAACTTATTTTATTTGTGCCTTTTGCCCCAGCCGCTCGTTTTCCCCAAGTAGACCAAGTTTGGGGCAAGTTTGTCAAACTATTTGTATGGAATTCACAATTTCTGTTGATGAACTTTCTCCCAAGCCGCTCTCTGCCTTACGATGTCCGCGTGATCTGCGTGTACAAGTGTTTATGGAATTGAATACTTGGAGAATAGGGGCGAGATAGGACGACCAATTGTAGTGTGGGGAGATGCATATTTATATTGCCTGCTGGTCTTACAGGTGGCTTTGTCTTAGTTTAAGGCAACTTCTTTTGATTTAAAGTTGTCAGCATAAGCCGTTTTGACCTTGGGTCAAGCTGGCCAACCAAAAAAAGGGTCGTCTAATCCAATGCGGATGTTTAGGACCGCACAAATCCCTGCCACACGTTTATGGAAGTTGTTTTTTTTTTTTTTGTATTTTTTTGTAAGCAAATTTAAATCTTTTTATGGCATTAAATTGAAATATTGTTTTTATTCTGATTTATTTGAATTAATGTTATTGCAACAAAAAATGTATCTGTTTTTTTAAAGCATATTTCATAGTTGTTTAAGCCGATTTCATGCCGTTTTTAATAAACATTAATTAAATAAATAATTGCACAATAGTTGTGTGTCTGTGGATTTTGAATTTGTAAACATGATTGCGTACGTGTCAAGGACAATTGAAATTATAATTTTATATTTAATGACTACATGTTTGCATTCGTTTTTCTTTGATACTGATATTTTGATATATTGTTTGGAACTATAACACCCTGCACAGAATCAAAATTCTAGTTGGGTCTTGTAACTTACTAAGCTCAATTGCCACCCATTTAATTGTATATAATTTACATATTTTTGTACATTTTATTTTTTCGAATATTATTTTTTACTTATAAACTGAAACAAACGAAATTTATGCATACCGGAAAGTGAGACTTGTTAGTCTCCAATCCAATGCTAATCTTGCTTTACAACTTTCTCGCCCAATATATCAATGTTTGTAGTAAGTTTCCTGCTAATGTTTATTACATATAGACTATTTATAAGTCGAGTGGTTATTAAGTTTATTGAATAGTTTTTGTTTTGTGGGGATTTTTGGCTGCTGCCGTTTAATAAAATTTTCAATCAAACAACAATTCGCCGGCCAATGTTCAACTGTCGGTACAGGTACCACAAACATATGTGGAGAGCCGATAAATACATATATTATATTCTACATTGAATAAATTTGTGACCTTTGAGTTTTCAATTCAATTTTGTGCATGGTAGCAATTGTTCGACAAAACTTTGTCCTTCCACCAAAATCGTAAAAACCGGCAACAAAATACATAAAAACACGCACACCCAACACCAATTTGCATGCATTGTTGCCTGGAAAGGCGGGCATGTTGGTTTGCATGCTTCACCTCGTAGCCGAAAAGAATGTATAAAAAAAAATGTAGAACATGAAAATTTTACATTGCTTTATTCGATTTGTTTTAATTGTTGCGAACGTCCCATGTTGCTGATGTTGTTCCTTTTGTTGTTGTTTTTGTTATTGCTGTTTGCTCTGCAATTCTTTGGCTTTAGCTGTTGTTAGTGTTTTGGCAATACATGCGGCTGCTCTGGCGATTATTGGCAATTGTCAAATATTAGTTTTTGTTATGGTTTCATCAGCATTGATGGCGATTTTAATTAATTTCAAAGTTTGCCAATTTCAAAAGCTGCCTCTAAGTTGGCTTTTTGTTAGTTATGTTTAAATTTTAGGCGTTGATAGGTCAATTTGCCAATTTGGCTGCTGTTTGTGAACATTTCAATGCTGCTGACCCTCAAAAATTGTATTTTCTTCTTCGATACTTTAAAGACTTAAAGTTCTTGTTACGTTTTTCAAATACTTCCCAACTCTGTGGTTGCATTCATTGAGTGCTCATTAAGTAAAGCTTATTAAGTCGGGTCTGGGAAGATATACGTATTGCCAGTTATTTTTTCACATCTACAGACTCTTTTGAAAGTCTGTTGAATGTCACGTAGCTGGAACTCAGTGTGTTTATTTACTTACTTACTTACTGGCTGTTCTGCTTAGCAAAGCTTTTTAATCACCTTGCCACTGCCGCACGTGTATCACCATTTTGCCACAACGCACACACACACACACACACACACAGAGAGGGAGCTCAATGTTGTCGTGGTTAAATTTTAAGCTTGTTGTTGGAAGTTGAAGCTTTAAAGCAACAATTAGTGGATGACTTGGCTTTATTGGTGGCCCAGTTGATGCTCTTTTTATGATCTGGACTTACTCTGTGCTCACTCTGTACTATATTGTTATTTTCCACTTGATGTTCATGCACAGGACTTTTCCACTTAGTCACTTCATTGAAATGCTATTTAACAATTGTAGATGGCAGTCGGCTAATGCACACACGCACGCACACGCACAGTCACTCACATACAGACATGTCAATATTGGCCACAAAACAACATTGGCTTAAACGATAGTCCTGATTATCCTTGACAGCGCTTCATGCACTAAAGCTCAAATGTACATATTATAATAGCCAAAGAGGGGATTAAAGCTGGCGCACTTTAATGATATTATCTAACTGCTCTTTAATACCATTTAGCGAAAGGTGAATGTGGCTAATGATTTTAAATGCCTAATTCTAGCCAAATATACAATTTACTTGTTACAACTTAATTTGCTATAATTAATTTAATTTAATTTAATTCGAACTAGAGTTTAAGTTTCTAAACTATATATATTGGCTGTAGGGTTTTTTCTGCGTTATAGTGAGTAAAAATCTCCCTGGTTTTGTGCTTTTTATTGTGAGGGAACTTCCACACTCACTTACACACGCACTCACAAAAAAAAAGAGAAAAGAAGTGGCCACCAGTTCGCGCGTGCTTTCCATATTGAATTATATGATGCACATAATGGCATTGTGTGGCTGTGTGCCTGTATGGGTGTGTGTGTGTGTGTGGGTTCGTGTAATATGCAACAAGTGTCAATGTGTTAAATGCATCTGTCTATATGTATGTATTTATCGAGTGTTTGCCTTGGGGGCAAGTATGGAATGTTGCAGCACCGCACTTACTTACGATTACTCCACACCAACTACACTTGGCTGGTGCCATTCGAGTCAGAGTATTGGCATGCCGTTGCATCTGCATGCGTGTGTCTGTGTGGGTGTGTGTGTGTGTGAATGTGTGGGTGTGCTGGTGTCACAGCATATTGAAATTGTTGCCATAGCAGACGTAATCCTTGCCATTATTCTCGATTCAAAACATGAAAAGGCCAAAGAGTCCGCGTACGCTTGCTGATAACAAAAATGTAATAAGCGTCAAGCAAAATATTTGTCAAATCAATTTCAATTTCAATGTAGTCTAGTGTTCATGTCAAGGGCATGCAAAAAAACAAGTTAGAATATACGAGAGAACTCGACTAGGAGATACCCTGCACCCAGCTTCTAGATGTTTAAATATGGTTCGACTTGCCCACTGGTATTGGTGTGCTTAATATGAAATATGGTTAGCAAAATCTACGATGTTAATGGAATATTTACAGTTTATCAATGGGAGGCGATATCATATATTAAATGGTGCATTTGAGTGCTTTGGGAAATCGATTTGTGTCTAAAAAAAATATTTGCTATCTATAATATGGTCTGTGTACACGTCTTTTGATGCTGACCAAGAATATATATACCTTATGGATTCATCTTGCCTATTGCATGCATTATACCTTTTTTTCAATTATTAAAGGGTGTTGAGCATAATAAGAAAATAAGAAATAAAGGTTGAATAAGTTAAGAGCGACTAGCTGTGTGCTCCAGTTAAGGTTGGGATATTTTGCTGATTTCCCATTTTTTATGCATTATTTGGCTTTCGGCACATACAAAAGCAACACACTCGACCATCTCCCCCCCGACACCACCCACACACACTCGCATAACACTTTTGTTGAGCGACGCTTGGGCAAAAGTTTTTGGGGTTATGTCGACAAACAAATGACACTTGAATCCATTCTTGGGCCATACACACTCTCCCAATGGGACTATCTATGATTTGTTAAAAGTTGAACTTGTTAGCGCAGAGAGTGTCAATGTGGTTAGCTTAAGCAAAATAAGTTTTATTCTGGTAATTCTGTTATGGCCATAATTTACTATTATAATTACAAGCAATTCTTAGTTTTATTACCCAGCAATAACTTTTTAAATGCAATAAATTAAGAGCAAGGTTTTTAAATAAAATTATTAGCTTTAATTTAATAATTAAGAAATTGGGTGCAGGGCAAGAAAATTTCTTTTTATATAGAGAAATAATTGTTTTAAATTGAATGAACGGATTATTAAAATTATTTGAGAGCGTATAACTTTTTCGATCTTCAAGCCAGTTTTGCTTATCCACTTTGTTTACGTAGAGCAGTTATTTTTTATTTTATTCCTGATATGCGTGTATTTCTTTCTGGTTTGCCGTTTTTCTCCCTTGTGCCTAACGGGAATATAACATGACAGTGTGACAGTACAGTTCGCCTGTTTGTCGGTGTATGTGAAAAATTATTTAAGTCACTGTCGATAGACGCCGCTTTGGGGCCCCTCTGCGATTGTAAGCGACATGTTTTGATTGAGGTATACCACAACAACACGAACCACAACAACAATGCGAAACAAGTCTCGGGAATCTTCACTTATTTATTAAATTTACTGCGTCGTTTGGTCGCTTGGGAAACGGCGCAGGAAAGCAGGCAACAGTAAATTTCGTTAAAGGCAGCTTAGTAAAAGGGCTAACAATTTACCCACATACCAAAATAAAGTTGACCAACTGTCAACGGCCGCCAGGCAGCAACACAAGTGCTGACGACTTCAAGCGAGTTCAGGGTTGCGGGGGGGTGGGGAGGGGGGGGGGGGAAAGTTGCGACGATTGCTGTGTTATAAATTCGCATTAAAATATGTCAAAATGACAAAAGTCCCTCAACGTTGCCGCCTTTGGTTATTTTACTATTCCTTGCTGCTGTCTTCTGCCTCCAAGCTTGGGTGGTTGGGTGGTTGGCTGTGGATTTTCATAATTTGTGCACACAATACAATTGGGCTTTTGTTGTTGTTGACACTGTGATTGCTTTTACCCCAGCTCGACTGGTTTGGTGATAAATTGATGCTTTGACACTGGCTCAATGCAAAAGCTTAGTCCCTCATTGATTAAGCTTGATTCCTTACAGTTTGTCAAGTGTCTCCGAAAGCATTGGATACAAAGACACTTAAAATACAAATTTATAATTCTTTGACAAATCTTAAATTTCTACATCTGAAATTTTTACTTCCAACCAAATAAAATACGCAATATTGTTTGGCATTTTTACATCGGCAATCCTATTTAAAGTAAGAGAATTCTATGTTTGATATCCTTTTTGTATCTATAATAATTAAATTATTGTCTTATATGGATGCACACTTGATTGTACTTAACATTATTCTATGTTCAGTAATGTGAGGACTTGATGTACATCATTTAAACAGCGTTAAATTATCAACATGACCTTTGCACAATGAAAATGTCTATTTTGTTGGATTTGCAGCCACAATGAAAGCATTTACTTTTTCTTGAAGTGTAAAAGTTTCATCTACTTGTTAGACGTTTTTTATAAAGCTGTCGCATTTACACTTATTGCCTTGGGGCATTATGCAACTCTTGTTTTGTAACAATTTCTCACTTATTTCTGTGAGTTTACAGTTGGCACATACATGAGAGCATTTCAATCAACCGACCATAGGAAATGGCCATAATTCCGGCCGAGAGTTTCCGGAACTTTGTTGCACAGCAGCTGTCGCAATGTGACAACAAATTTTGCAATTACACTCTTGCAGTTTTGCAAACAATTTTTAGTTTGGGCCGAGCGAAACAAAACAATTGTGTACCCTGCCCTCTTTTGTATCTTCTTTTTGTATTTGCCTGGTATTTTTTCTCTCTTTTCAGAATTGTTGTGTAACGTCTACGTCTTCGTTTTGATGGTCGAAAGTTTTATTACAGGCCTTAACTGTAATAAATATCATGTGCATTGCACTTCCGGTGGTTCTATTTATGGATGTGTTACTTCTTCCACACATTATGGCCCAGCTCTTTGTTTTCTAGCATAAACACAAATTGCAATTGAAATTCTTAGCTTGTGTGTTCGAGCAGTTGTTGGGCTCGAATTATTTTTGCTAGAGATGGAAACCTGACTCCAACGTGCGTGACTTAACATAGTTCCTGCTCATCTCTAGTATGATTCATATGAATTTTTGTTATGACTATATCGACCGGCTAGATATGCTGGTCAACTATATATATATACTATCTATCTCCTCAAGATGTGTATATAAAGAAATTATGAAGAAAAAAAATCGAAATAAAAATGAATGTGGATTCGTGTTCTTTTGTTTTCATAAGAATCGCCCATCTTTGATTGTGATGATATGTGACGAAAAGTTTTGTAGTATGTTCAAAGTATGTTGTACCATTTGTTGTTTGGTGCCTGAAGCAAACCACATTCCAATTGCCAATTGTTAAACAATTGAAGACCACAAATGCATCAAGTTGTGCTAATTTCCTGTGTTTCTCTCTCTCTATCTCTGCTGGGCAATGACTAACTAGTGTTTGCTGCTGAAATTGCACAATTGATAACTATTTTCATTGAGTGTAAACAAGTTTTGAAGAAAACTTTATTGTTTTTGATGAAAATTCTAAGAGGATTTAATAAGAATTAAGAGTTGCTCAGTTAAGCGTGTCTGATTACTCACATTTAATGGCTACAATAATAGCTTACAGATTATCGCAGCATCAGCATAACATACAAATTTGTTAGTGATCCAAACAAATGTTGAGAGCCTTATCATAAATGCAGATATCTGAAGCTCTTGTTATGTAAATGCTGTTCAAATCGAAGTTTTTTTTATACATATACTTTTTTTTTTATTTTTGTGAAGCTTTTCCCATTTAAGTTGTTTTTCAGTTATTATCTGACTTGAATTTCAAATTTATTTTATTTTGTTTGCCTCTCAACAAATCAAAAAATATACAAACAAATATAAATACACTAGCCAAAGTTGAAAGGCTCAATAAGTGTGTGTGCGTGTGTGTGGATGCGTATGATTGTGTGTGTCCTACTTAAATTCTAACAAATAACTTTCTTTGGCATTAAGATGAGAAAAACCCTTTTCACATTTCAAATTTGGTATACTTTCGCATTATGCCTGACTTCCAAGTGGACCAAGTATCTATAAGATATAGTATTGTGCTTAGCTTTATTTACATGCAATGCCAACCATATTGCACAGATACAGTTCTGCCAGGTTCATGTGTGAGTGTGTGTGTGTGTGTGTTGTTGTTGTTTGTGTAGACAACGGTAACTTGGCCGCAGTACGTTTGAGTGGCAATTTGTGCGTGCACCGAAGCGAATAGTTGCCAGCAAACACTCGAGAGACACAGAAAGGGAGGCACAAAGTTAGGGTGGGGGTGGGGGGGGGGTTGTTTACAGATATATTTTTTGATACATTTTTGTCTATGCAATTCCGACGAATGCAGTTTGAAGGGGCTGCTCAAAAATATAATCGAATACTTAGAGTAAGAATTGAGAGATGCCGAATAATTGGTTACCATATTCATAGAAGATATCTGCGTATAAAGAACAGATAATATATCTCTGAAAACAAAAGAACAGATATTCAAAGCTCACACCAACTATCAACAATTAATTGAACGAAAGAAATGTGAGCTTGCATTATTTGTACTTATTTGTACTTACTTTGGTAAATAATTGTAATATTCTGCCTTAAGGAATTTAGACATTTTTGGTTATGGATTAATATTTAGATAAATTTTAACATTGAAAATAAAAATGGTTTTTAATTTTTATCTACTATTTCTTGGTAAAAATAAATCATTAAAGGTAAGAGATATTTGAAAACTGTGGATTGGATAACCATACACTGTGCAGCAGCTGCTCAATAAAATAATCATAGCTTTTGGTGTGGCGGAAAACAAATATGCATTTAATATTCATGTGGACAATAGGATGAGTGGTCAAGAATCAAGAGGCCAAACCAATGCAACAATGCAAATCCTGGTAAGGATTAAACGCTGGACCACTCGACCACCGAAACGCTGTTCCCCGGACTGTTTCCCAATGCTGGATGCTTTCTTTTGCCAGCACGTTATGTAAAGTCAGCCACAAAGTCATTTCACTGGGTCGGATGCTTGCGGGCAAATGAAAGGAAGCACAAACGGCTGTCCGGTTGCGACAGGGAGAGAGAAAGATAGAGAAAAAAGACAGAGGGAGATATGGATAGGTAGAGAGAGGGAGCGCGGAAAGGGACTTGTCTGGTCGCTTAGCACGAAAAGGTCATAAATTTCAGCTGCAGCCTTTGGACAGTTTAATTTCGATTTCCCTTTAAGCCAATGGCTGCGAAAATGGCGCGTGCTCTGTGCCAAATGAAAAATGACCAATTCGGAATTGGGGATTGCGAATTACGGAAACGAAAGCGACAACACGCAGACGCAGGCCAGAAAGCATAAGTAAATTGCGCTGAGCAGGACATTATGGATATGCCACTACAATCGAGGCGACTTCTGTGCAATAGCCCCTGTGCGATAATTACGTGAAATATCAACTGTCAAATATACAAATATACTTGTGTAAGTACAAATACATACATATATGCATAGACATGTGTAGATGCTGTGTGTAATTTCATTAGCACACGCACGTCCTGAGTGTGTTCTGTGTCCTTTATGTGCTCACAATGCCTGTCAGCACTGGGAAGCTGCATGACATTTAAATTAGTTTAGTGATTGTGCAATTTATTTTGATTTACATACGCGCCACTGGAAATATTTGCATATATACTTTACTCAGTGCTGTAATGCTACGGTAAAAAAGAAAACAATGAAAAATGTGAAAAGATGTCGCAACGATGGCTGGAAGCGCAGCTCCAAGTGATTGACTACAATATACCCTGCACAAAAGAGTGTGATTGATAAGGTCACAGCATTCAGCAACACGCTGCGTGATATTTGCATACTATCATCTCGACAGCGATGACTACTACCAAGTACAGAAATGGCAAAAATATGAACCCTTATGTTTCCTGCATCAGCATTTACTATTATTCATATATGCAATTTTGATTTTATTATATTTGATATATTTCTATTTGTATGATGCGCATTGTGCATGACCTGTTAACTGCATTGTCATTGTTTGATAATTAATTACAGCTTAAAGCCTTCATCAACACAAAATGACCAACTGCTGCCAACTATAAAGTTGTTTACCATATCGAGCGCAAACTACAATAATATTTTGCGTTTTTGTGTGGCAAAAATTGCGCATACACAATGTGGCCCAAGGCAACTTTCTATGGCTGCTTAATAATAAAAGCCAAAAATTTCCGGCCAAATGCTGGCATATATAATATATAATATCAATCAGAACCAAAATATGAGGCATAGCACGTGCGGCTAAGCAAACGGAAATTTGACTCAAATGAAAATGAATGAATTTATCTGCAAATGAGGAGCACAAACGCACTGCATACATATGTACATATGTGCCTGAGTGTGTGTTTGTGTTCATGTGTGTGTGTGTGTGTGTGAATGTATTAGTGTTATGTCAGATTATATAGCTTAGCTCACAAAGCGTCACATACGAAATTGCGGTGCGTGATTTTGATTTATAAATAATATAATAGAAGCATACTCCGAACATTTTTATGTGCTGCTCGTTTGGCAAGGGTTACAAACGGAATTCGTAAAAATATTTGTGAGCTGCCATTGCTGCAAATTGTTGATATGCGACCAGAGAGTAGCCAAAGTCCATGCGCTACAAGACTTTGCTTGTCGAATGTATATAAATCAATTGCCGTATGGTTAGTGAAGAGTGCAGTCTGCAGTTCGGCTTGAAGCTTCGGGGCTTCGTGCGTTTAATATTTAGCATTTTATGTCAAACTGTCCCACAGTTAGTCGGGCTCTCCCAACTTGTGTTTGGCATCTATAAAAACCTTTACTGTCTGCCTGCGTCACAAACAATAAGGCAGATTTTTTTTTTTTTTTTTTTTGGTCTCTCTGGCTTGGTAGTATCCTAACTCATTTTAGTGGCACCTAAAAATTTTTGTTTGCCAATAAAAATATATAGAAAAGGGTCAAGTGGAGGCCAAACATAAATATTGCAGTACTATATGTGTATGGACTGAACAATATAAATTTTTATGAATGCCAACACACACACACACACACACAAATTATTTAAGAGTGAGTGTTAAGAACTGTGTAGGCACTCAGTCATTTGATATCTAAACTTATACAAAGACGAATGTGTATTTTTTTTTGGTATATACTGTGTGGATAATTAAATAATTAATAATTCCAATATTCTGGCTATTTTTGAGCAAAGGACAACATTTTTTATATTTATTTTTAAGAATTTTAAAGAGTTGAATGAAAGATTAGCTTAAAAAAAAATGTTCAATTGTTTTAATTTTCTTTTATTCAAATTTTGAATTATAATTAATAGAGCTAAAGTATATTTAAAAAATAATTGAAAACCCATAAATAAATGCACAAAGTACAGATTTGTTTTATTTTCTTTAGTACTGTTTTAAGAGTTTTCAATAAAGTGTTTTTTTTTTTTTATTTACAAATTGTAATAATTGTAATTACAGTTAATTAATTAAATGTGCGAAAATTGCAGTAATTTCAGTAGCAGTGTTTATGTTATGATAATAAGTAAGTAAATAAGTTTCAGTAAATGTGTATTAAATGTGTTAAAGTATTTGAATTTAAGATTTAATAAAGTCGCTAACAAAATTATAGCCAATTGGAAATTTAAATTAAAACTCATTATATAATTTATATATTTGAATGTGAATAACAAATGGCTGCCAAAATCTTATTAATTTATATTCTGTCTAACACTATACATAATGAACGTGTAACGGCACACATCAGCATTGATATTGGCTAATGAATATGAATTGCAAATAGCAACAATTGTAAATGGTTATTATTTGTTGTATTTCAATGCATTTCCATTTTGGGCACTTTGCGCTTGCTTTATTTGTGATTTATTATTCGTAAACATTATACATGAATCATAGTTGAGAGAAACGGTATTGTGGGAAACGTAATTTCCAATTAAGGCACTCATGATTGATGTGCGATAATTCGGCTTATATCATTTTTGGCTATTGCTCGCAAATAAGCTGGCAAATTGATTGATAAAGTCAAAAGCCCTATAATAAAGCTATTTATATGAATTCTTTAGGGTATTCCTACCGAGCAAAACCATAAAAATTCTTTCATTTTATTTGATTATGATTTAACTTTCGACCGTCATAATCTTACACACAGCAATAAAAAGAAAGAAATGCCCAAAATCGAAGCAAACAATAATTGGTCAAAATTAACGAACAAAACCTGAAATTAAGCTTTTCATTCGGGGCTATCGAGCGTCTGAGTCTGTGTCTGTAGTTGCTTTTCCATTTAAATACCAATTTGAGCATTTTCAAATTATTTGGCAAAAGTTTTTCGATTAACCTGCTCAGCCATGGCAGCAAACAAGGACAACAACTATTATGGCAAACAGACGGCAGCCATGAAGATGACTGCTAAGAGCCAAGAGCACAATGCCATTGCTATAAATACACACACACACACACACACACACACACATACATATACACTTAAACATACAAGGGCAGATGGGCTTATTGAGTTTACTTGGCCAGCTCTGAAATTTGTGGCTCAAATTTTGTTGGTCGCTCTTGTGGCTTGCTTTTTACGAGTGAACTTTTAATGATTTACGAGTTGCGTTACATTCCTTGCCGGCTCTTTGCCTCTATTCCCGAGTACATTGCTATTGCAGCAACTTGTTCAGGGGTTGTCAACCAAAAAAAAAAACCAATTCTTTAAATTTAGCTAACAATTTGTAAAGACAGTAGATTGAGTAAATGATAGCCTTAACAAATTGTTAAACGTATTGCTATTAAGTTTAAAGATCAAAGCCAAACATTTTGTCAACAATTTCAATGCCAAGTATATCGGATTCAATACACTAAATTTACACTTTTAAGTGCCTCCAAAAACAGTACAGCTCTAAAATAAGTCAGAAAAGAAGAAATAGTAGAAAGCTGGGTTCTCTCAGTAAACAGTAGCACTTTCAGCTCGTCTAAGCATTTGCGGACGAGTGCACAAACACAACAACAAAGTGTCAGTTGCCAATGAGGCAAGGCTATCAGCACCACACACAACAATGTGAAAGATGAGTCTGGATGTTGACGGTGGGTGTGGAAGTGTTATTGGAAGTTGTTGGAGTCTGTATGACTTTTATTGTCAGCATTCATGCTCAAAAATGGGATTTGCGGCAATAAAACATGAGTTAAGTCGCTGCCGCCGTTTTTGGGCGTGGCAGGCGCATAAATACTAGATCCTGTCATATTGTAGCAACTGAGTAGGAGTATGTATTGGCCGAGAGGGGGTAGTGCAGGCGAGACGACTGTTTGGCATTGAGTTTTTGGGTATAGGTTTCAGTTGAACGGTGTTGATTGAAATTTACGATTTTGGGGGCTGGCATCTTTAGGACTGCTCGCTATTGTTTGTTGTAGTTTTTGTTGCTGCTGTTGTTAATGTTGTTATTGTTGCTTATGTAGCTGATCGCCTTGTCGTCTGTCGTCGCCCTTAAGCGGAAACAGCTCCTGCCATCGCTGGGCGCCATTTCGCTTTGTCGCGCGCATCAGCTTTATGGCAAACGGAAGTCCTTGCGTTATTTATGGCTATATATATATATATATATGTAGACATATTTATATACATATGTGGGTGTGATTGTGTTTGTATTGGTGCGCGGCAGCTCAATTATATTTCAATGCATTTGATTTCGGCTTTTGGGTTTTCGCTTATTTAATAGCTTATTACGGTGCAAACGCCTGTGAAAACCCAATTAAATGTGACATCTGCCTTTGACCAGAGCATGGCGTGATTTTGATAAATGCCGCATATATGTATACTAATATATATATATATATATATATATATATATTTGTGGGCATGGGTGGCATAATCAATTTTTGTTGCTACTTCGGGCGATCAGCAGCTCTAATTTATGACACTCAGCTTTTGTTTCAGACGTGCTATCGGATTGCCAGTCTATGCTGGCGATTCCCGCTGATTCCTGATGGCGCATTCGATGCCAATGATAATTGACTTTTACAAACGACTCGGCCAGCCCACAATTAGTCGAGCATAATGATGCGTCATTATAGCTGTAATTCATCAAGCGACTTGGCGGCATTTGGTTTGTTAGTTCAGCTTTAACGAGCATAAATCATGCAGCCAACACTTGAGGCAATCACAGAAGGCACTGTGCCTAATACATGCCCACTGTGCGTGTGCGTGTGCGCAATGTGATAAATATTTAAGGCGCTCACTTAGCATGTGTACTATATATAATCAGCTAAGGCGACAGTTTTGCATGCGCTGCTTGTGGCTGACAAATGCAAATTTAAATGCGACATGCAAATGACAAGTGCGAGCGAGATAGCAAACAGTGAATTAGAGTGAAAGGCAGCTGGTAATTTTTTATTTTTTTTTGTGTTGCAGAGTGGTGTTGGGTGAGGGCTTACAGGCGTTTATTTATTTGAAAGAATTTCTCACATTACCTACAGGAAAATGGAAGCAGAACATAAATATGCGCTGTTACATAGATTTGAGTGTGGCATTTGGGTTTCTATGAATGCGGTTATTAGTAAAATATAATAATAAATAATAAAAAAATATATAAATTGTTGAAATATGTTTGAATTTTAACGGCAACGATTAATATCGCTACATCGATTAATATCGAAGCTCTGGTCACACATGTATTGTGCTTAACTTTCTGCATTCTATTTAGTTAGTTGCTCATAATTAGTCCGCAAGTAAGGACGCACTCGCGCATAATAAATACCATTTATAATCAAAAACTGCGTTTAACCCTTCGTTTGAACTATGCCATATTACAACAGGTTATGGGAGAGTAGGAGAGTAGTTTTGCTGTGTGCTATAATAAACATGAGTTCACCAGGATATGCCATTAATAAGTTGCATGGCGAAAACTATGCGGCGTGGTCATTGCATATGAAAAGTGTGCTGGTGCAAATTGACCAATGGCCAATTGTTTGTGTGAACTCGGAAAATGCAACTCTGGCTGAAAAAGCTGATACGCGTGACGAAAAGGCATTAACATGCATAATGCTGGTTTTAGAATTTTTCGGCAACAGAAGCTTGGGATACGCTATCCGGTGTGTATTAGCCACGAGGACCTGCCACGAAAATGACATTGTTTCGAAAATTGCTTCGGTTAAGGTTGACCGAGTTTTCGACGGAGCAAAATGAGAAAAAATGTCATTCATTAATAGGCTCTTTAATGTATTTGGCCATAACAACGAGGCCAGATATATTACACTTTGTGGCAAAACTGGCGCAAAGGAACGCAAATCCTCACAAGGAACACGAAATTTTAGCGAAGCGTGTGCTAAGGTACCACAAGGGCACAGCGAATCTGAAACTTCATTATCAGGCTACGGGAAAACTGTTACATGGCTACGTTGACGCGGATTGGGCAAATGATACTGTAGACCGCAAAGGCGGCTCGATTTCGTGGGAGTCTAAGAAGCAAAGCCTGGTATCTTTGAGCAGTACTGAAGCCGAGTATATTGTACAATGTCTAACTAAGAATCCTAAATTGCATAATCGTAGCAAACATATGGATATTAAGTACCATCATGTTCGAGAGTTGTATGCTAACAATGAGATAGATATTGAATATGTGTGTACAAGCGATATGACGTCTGATGTACTACCCAAGAATTTGCAAAAGAACAAACATGTGAAATGCATTAATGAAATGAATTGTTATTAATCTTGGTATGCAGTTAAGTATGTAATCATTGAGAGTGTTGAAATATGTTTGAATTTTAACGTCAACGATTAATATAAATAAATAAATAAGTTAAAATTAATTCATTTAATTATTTTGAGTATTATTAATAATAATTGAATGTGATAACAACAATTAAACAATTAAACAATTTATTTGTTCCAGTGTTGTACTGTATCAGGCGTTTCTACCAAGCCTCTAATAAGTTAACAGAACCTGATTTGATGAGCCCATTACCCAACCTTACCTTATTTTAGTTTACTAACAGACTGATTGACTGACTCTGACTGCCTTTCAACTTTGCTTGGCATATTCCACGTTGTGCCGCTTAGATGCAAAGCAGCTTTCTAACTTGTTTAATCTCATTTCTTCCTTTTTGGCCGCCGACTTCTGGCACACTCATTTTATCAAGTTTGTAAAATGCAAAAGGCAACAGCATCAACAAAAAGTGTGGAGAATCGTAAGAATAAGAATAAGAATAGATGGAGCAAAAAGGAAAAAGTAAATGTATAGAAGACACGCTAATAAGTCTGCAACGTGACACTTGGTCTCAAAACTTGGGACGGACAGCCGCGGGCCGCAAATGAGATGACTCTATCGAGTGCGGGCATCAGGCTAGAGAAATGGCTGACATTTTGCAGCCCCAGCTACTGCTTTAGATTGGTTGCCATTGTTGTTGTTGGTGTTGCTGTGATGGCCAAATGTAAATAGCAGACGTGACGCCGTGAACTCCAAGCAAAATGTGACAATAAATGCCGGCGGTTATGTATAAATTGCTAAAGTGTGCGGAAAGATTTACGGTCGCCCAATGCTCTAGTGAAACGGAACCAGGAGCTACGCCAGCGCTAGGGGCTGCGAGGGGCCGCGAGGTATGGCGGGTGTTGCAGCCGTAATAACAAACAACAAATAGGCAAGGCACTAGGCAGTCAAACAGCAACAACTACAGTGTCAGGTTGTGCTTTTAGTATGATTGCTAGGCCAAGCAGCAACAGACATCTAAAAAAACACAATAACAACAACACAAAACACTCACAATGATGGTTTGGCCAACACCAAAAAATACTTAGAGCCAAGTGGACAATTTCTAAGGCAGCACGAAAGGTTCTGGCAACTAGTGCGGCTCAACGCGACGACAATGAACTACAGTTGTTGTGCCCTGTAACTACAAGACGGTGGTAGGGTCGAACAAATTAAGGCAACTTATTTAAACAAGCCAAATGGGCAAGTCGTATGCAAAGACTCTCCAACATAAAAACAAAATAAGGAACAAGTTAACGCTCATAGCGACTATCAAGGCTAATTACTAAATGGTGTACTTAACGTTTGGTACACGTGTGCTGGAGCATGCCATCAATAATAATTAAAGGAGCTGACTACAGGGCATTTCCGAGCCTGTTAAGCTCCAACTTGGTGCTGAAGTAGTTATTGTCAGTTTGCCGGCTCTTTGACTGTCACAAATGCGGCACGTGGCGCGGACTCAATCATTTGCATAGAGCCAGTCGATTAGACAGCTAATTCGAATTCAATTAGGCACGTTATTAAAAAATCAAGGTTTACATCAAAAGTCTGGCCCAAAGCAGAAGACCGCCTGCTAGCGTGATAGCCTGTATGCCTGGATGCCTGCCAGCAGCTGCTGACATACTTCCATAATTTTTCATACACCGTGTCAGTCAATTTTCTGCTTCCTCTTCTACCATTTTATTTATTTATTTTTTTTTTTGGTATAATGAGCTTTTCCGTCAACTTCGACGAACACTTATGCCATTTGTCGCCATATTTATTTTAATGGTTGCTCAATTTAAGCACTTTAACAGCAAGAGCAGCGAAGGCAGGGAACGTTTTGATGTTGCCATAGAGCTAACAAACTGATACTGTTGGCTAGTAATAATCGGTGTATATATGAGATATCTTTGAAAGTGTAGTAAGTCATCGACTGTTGTTATTTGGTTGAAAAATGTTGAAGATTTCGCAACATTTAATTAAGCGCACAACTTTTCAAGTTATTATGGGACGCACACCCAGCTATCGACACGCACAAGTGCAGACTGTATTTGTGCGGCACTTTGACATGCCACTTTATTAAATTGACTGCCTGCAAAATACTTTGCAAGTGAAAATTTTTGAAAATTTATTAAATCAAGCGGCTTTTCGCATTCATCCATCTGTATTTATCAACAAAGAGCTGGCGTGATACTGTGGCTTCTCCTGTTGCTGTTGCTGGTGCAACATTATGCGCTTGCCCGAGTGAAATGAGCTGCATCCGGGTCCCGGCCACGGCCACGGACACTGCAACTGCAACTGCAACTGCAAGCGTTGCATTCTTAACGCCCGACCACTTTTAGCCTCCAACCAGTCTGCAGAATGTAGACTATCGGCTACGGACTACGGACTACAAAGTACGGACAACCGCTGCATCCGGGCGTGTATGTATGGCACGTAATGTATACTTTATTCCTGTTTCTGCTGTTCCTGTGCGCTGGTGCATTTCCTCACACAGGCACACACACAAAACACCCACACAGAAAACATACACTTCTCACACACATACGCAGAACTGTAACGAATTTTGATGCATTTCCGGGCGAACGCTAGAGCGCGCACGCGAAAATTTATGTGCAATCTTAGAAAAATAATGATTATCTTTTATTTTATGGTTGAGCTGGTAGCTTTGCCTCCTGTACAGCAGGCCATTGTGTCATATTATTGTAAGCGGTAAGCGAGTCGTAAAAGCGCATAAGCTTCTAAATATTTAAAGCAATTTTACGACTGCGTGTCTCGAACACGTGAGCGCCACAAATATGTGGTAAACGGGCAGCAGACCGCCCACAAATTGATTGGCAGGCCACGCCCCAAAGCACACAGCAATTAGAATGAATGTGAGTGTGTGTAAGAATGTGGCATGTAAGTGAGTGTAAGTGAGTGGCACTCGAGAGTCATTGATTCGTTCAGTCACTTGAGCACCTTATTAAGCTGACTAGCTGCAACAGCTTCCCCTCATTTGGGTTGATAAAAACATTTCTCTCTGCGGCTTTTACAGCTATTCAGCATTGCTTAATTATGCAGCATATTATTTAATATTTGTTGTTGCTGTTGTTCTTTGATTTATTCAATGAGCTGTCTGCATAGCAGAAGGGCAACAATTCTTGCAACTTGTCATGGCAAAGCTGCTTTCCGTTAATAGAGTGAACTTAAGCCGATTGCAAAGTATATGAAAATTAAATGAAATGGTAAGATTTGTTTTTGGTTTGCTTTAATTGGCATACAAATAGCCTACGATTTTGGTTTATTTCCAAATAATTTTCAGGCAAACGTTTTGACGGTAGTAGTAAGTGAAAAGCTTTAAGCTCAAGTTTATTTACTTGATATACTTTTGCCTCAATTATGTTAAAATGTTTTAAAGGAAAATACTTTTGCTTGGAGCTTTAGTAGAAGAGCTGAAAACTGATTCGCGTTGCTATTTAGATAAAATATTTTTGTTATTATTATTTATTTTCACTATGCAGGCAACAGTTTTTGACAGTAAACTAATTAAAAGCTGAACTAAGATTCAAAATGTGCGAAGGAAATTAAGTATAAATGCCTGATAAGATTTATTGGTCGATATTAGAAAGGAATTTAAATGAATTCGATTTTCTTCCACGTGGAGGAACAGAAATAAGCTCTAAAGCTGTTATAAGATGATATATTTATTTAATTGTAATGTATGTAATTAAACCAACTCATTGTTGGTATTTTAAGAGTGACCACAACATAAGTGCTTTGTCCGAGTTGTCAAATATGTTTTGAGCAATTAATGAGCAATTTTAAAATGTATTTTTTTATGAAGTATTTGAATACACTTAATGAAAAGTGGCAAAAGATTAGCTTAGGGACTTAAGGACTAAGAAAACCTCTATTTATATTGCCTTAAATTTTCCGATGAAATTAAATTTAAAAAATTGTTGTTAGATGATGTAATTAAACGAATTTATTTCTATTTTGAATGTTGCGCAAAAAGATAAACACTTCGTTGTGAAATATGCTCTGATTTTTGAAATATTTCTTTAATTTTATAAGCAATTTGAAAATGTAGTTTTCAAGTATTTTGAAATATGCACGTTTTCTTGGGCGCACTAATGGTGGAAGCTGTGGCCTTAAGCTCGTGACACGTAGCGAATTGCCATTGCTGGGGTGTTTGGACTGGTGTAGTGATTATGAAATGTGTACAGCAGGCAACAGCATCCTTGGCATGCCAGTTAGCCGCCGCCAAGTAACGTTGCCCTTAACACAAACGAATATATCTATGTAAATACAAGTGTGTGTGTGTGTGTGTGCATGAGTGTGGCGCGTGCAAAACTTTCAGCGGATAACGTCACTCAAGTACGCATTCGAGCATCACAAATTACGTAATGTGGCACTTTAGCGAGCATGTGGATGGTTAGTCAAGATGTCGAAGCGCAAATGGTCTGCTAAATTTACATAACTAATTCAAAATGTTGTTAAATTTTAAGCAGTAACTGTGTTAAATGCAAGATGCAGCTGCCGAATGTCAACCATAAATTCCAATTAAACGCTGTGCAAGTGGAATGCAGCAAGGCCCCCCGGCGCGTCTGTTGTGGTTTTGATTAAGTATACGCCCCGTTTTGGGAACTCTGGCTTGCAGGCATCCTAAATGTGGTTAGCTTACCAGCAGATCTGCTAGCATCAGCATCACCAACAGAATCGGCACCAGTCCCATTTTCATTTTAATTTCCATTTCCCATTTTGTATTCCAATTCATTTGGCAGCCGATGCAATGCATTGCGAGCCATGTTTTTTTCCGCTTCTAACTTTTTTATTTTTTGGCAATGTTTGAGTTTGCGCTTAATTGTTTTATTATCCACAAAGCGTTGGCCGCCGCGCACACAGACAACGCCCTTTCCGCACAGCCCAGTTCAGTCGAGTGCCCAGTTTTTGGCATTGCTGTCGTTGACCTCGTTGACTTTGGGGAACATTCTGCAGCTCCTCATATATCCTGTAGATAAATCCGTACATACCTACATGTATATATATATATTTATATATGTATATCTATATATACATTTTTTTTTTCGCCTGCTGTCTGATATATGAGCGTGTGGCAAGTTTCTGGCTGCTGCACAAATTATGCCAAGTGCATACTTGAGGCGTGGCCTGACAGCCACAGCAACAGAAGCATTGGCAGCATCTGCAGCTGTGGCATCCACAACCGCACGCAGCCGTTCTTTGGGCTACGCTATCAACTCTTAATAATGCCACACTTGAAGCGCAACGAACCTACGCCGCCTGCTACCAATTTTAATTAACTCTATGAAAATCTCATCATTCTGCATTCCGCCAATTGTGTGTTAACCTTCTTATTATTTACGGAAATCATTGTAATTGGATTTTCTTGTTATTTTCATTTTTATGAACCTGCTAGCGATCGGTACATGTCCGATGTACAAAGTTAAGTAGGAAGATAACTCTCAACAATGGATTTACTCAACTGTTGCACATGCCAAGTAAGTATTGAGCTCACACACACACACTATAAAAGTTGTTCAACAAAAGCAGATCCCAAAAATAATCCAAGTCAAATTGTGGCATCTCTGCTGCGGTTTGGCAACAACTCAGATGAAAACAAAACAAGTTTATGGTCATGTTATGAACTTTGAAGTAACACAATTCATTTATTATACAACAAACAAGTCTTTAAATCTGTTGGAATCCAGAAATCAATGTTGTTGCTTCTTTGAGGAAGTAAGGCAATGAAAATGCTTGCAGCAATGGCAAATTAGTTGAACTTCTTTTATTAGAAAAGCAACAGTCTGGCCTGGCTTAAGAAATTTTATTTTATTTGTGGTACAACATCCTTAGGATTGTATATGTGTATGCAAATTAGAAATTTGATAAAGTAAAGCAATGAAAACGCTCTCAGCAATTGACATAATAGTTGAACTTCTTTTATTAGAAAAGCACAAGTCTGGAAATTAAGATATTTTGGTTTATTTGTGGTATTAAATCCTACAGATTGTATTAGAACAATGCAAGTACACTTATTGCTATTTTAGTAAGATTTAATCAAATCATGTGCAGATTCAATACAATTATCTTTCTATGGCAAGCTTGGGTTCATAAGTTTACCTCTATTGTGTTCACCAGTTAGAGCTGTCAAAAAGGATTTTCAGCTATACAGCTCCCTATGCACAATACCTGGTTATACTGAACAAGAGCTATTTAAACTATTTTGAAGTCATGCAACAATTACTTAGATACATCGTGTTGCAGCTGGTGTGTGTGTGTGTTGCAAATGAAAGTCTGTGTTTGGCCAGACCGGAAAGTGTGGCAAAAACTTTGTGTGTTTTGAAAACAATGGTTGAATTTACTTTAATGGTCTCGCATGTTGCGCATACTTAAGGCAGGCTCTTCAGGTGGGTAGTCTTTGGAAATGGTGTGCGTGTTGTGTTTATTAGTTAAGGAAAATGCATGGAATACATAAATTTAGGCAATCTGGTCACATAACTTAGGCTGGGGCACGTTCACTTCAATACAGTTGACTTGTCAGCGTGTTAATTTGCTAAATAATTTTCGAATTTCTGCTGAAGCGAAGGCGGAGGCTGGACAAAACAAATGGCACTAACTCACCGAGGGAAAAACACTCAGCCACACACAAACAAACGGTCGACACGCCCACTTAGCCAGGATCTGGTCAGGGCAGGACGAGAACGAGGCGCAAACGTGCCAAATATGCAAGCAACAACGAAACAAACGAAGTTAAGGTGGAAAGGGCTAAAGGACTAAACAAAATATGGGGCACCCAAAGAAAGCACATCAACATATATGGATAAGAGCTTGTGTTTGGATGTGCTTGAGTGTGTGGATGTTTGCCCAATTCAGAAAGGATACAGCGTGGGAAAAAAAAGAGAGCTGTTTATGATTTCCTAACACGATTTCAGTAGCTTTCACAAATTTTGGTATACCTTTGCCGCCCGTTTATTTGTTCTGCTTTGCTGACTACGTGAGAAATGTTTGTATTTGGTTTTAGTTTTTTCGCAGCAGGCGCTGAGTGGCAACGCTTAAAAATGCCTCGGCAGGACATGTTGCTACACACGTTCATCAATTAGGGCTGAAGATTTAATTGTGGCACGTGTGAACTTACTTAAACGGCATTAGTTTTGTAATTGTGCAGACGGGCAATTCACACACACACACACACACACACACCTACAAAAGTTTGTGTGTATAGGTATATTTATTTAATTGGAATGCAAGTGCTCCCTCCCCTCCCCCGCCAAAAAGGAAATAAAATTTTGAAATTAAATTGCAGTACTTTGTATGGAAACGTATTTGCATTGCAATTATTTTTCGAGCATGCGTGCAATATGCAGTTTTCAGTTTTTCGGAATATTAACATACATATGTGTGATGTGGCATATTCGTGGACTCCTAACACCCACCAACAACAAGAATAGACGGTTTTTTTTTTATAATTTTGTTTACCCTTTTACTTTAATTAACAATGTGCCCATAATGTTGGGAATGGCCAGCTGCACTTAATTAACATTATAATTGCCATGGTGTGACTGCCACAACAAACCTTTGTTGCACCTCAATGGGATAAATATACGAATCATATTAAGATATCATGTTAAATGATTATAGCTTGCAGCTATAGCTTCAGGTTGACTCCATATTTGCGACTCCTGACGATCAATTGAAAATATTTACACAAATATGGTTTAATGAGGTTAAGATCTGTTTTTAGATAAGATTCTATTCTGAAAAATGAATATCAGATATACAATTATAAAAATGTTAAAAATGTTTTTTGTATCATTCTTTATAAAACTAGCCAACTTTTCGTACATATATTTCAACTTTTGGGGTATCTAATAGTCGTTCATGTGTCAAATATTTACATTTAAAAAATAATTGTATCTGTCTATGCCCGGGGTTCCAAAAATTATTCATGTGACCTTTCCCGGAACGTGTTTTAACGGAAACATGTGTCGAATTTAGAGCATACAATTTGCATTTGCTATTGTAGTTTTGTTTGTTGCAGAAGCCGCACACAATGTTTCGTTTGGAGTGCAGCCCACGACTGCCAGCCATACCGAAACTAAAGCGAAAATCGAAAGAGATACACTTCGCCTACCACTTGAGCCCGGGGTGCGGGTGCAGCCTCACTGCAACAATAATAGCAAATAACAAGCACGCTTGAAACAAAAAAACATTCGAAAATGTTGCCCACAGTTCGGTCAGCGTGTCGGTTGGGCAATGGTATGGTATGCAAGAATGCAGGTAAGATTGGTAGTGTTGGTGGTATTTATTACAAAATTACCTGAACAACAGCATTTTGGATGCAAATAGGTGCCTAATTCATTTGCGCGCCGGCAGCATGGTGGCATTTGTTGTTGTTGTTGGTTTCTGGGTCTCTGACATTGCACTTAAATAATGTAAATATAATTATGCAGCTAGGCAACGATTTAGTTTCAAAATATTTGTATGCATTCTCTGCGTGGCCATTTTTGTCTATTATGCCATTAGTTTTTGGATGTAGACTGGCCCAAATGACATATAATAATAATTACGCTGCACAATGGACTATTCAATGGAACAAAACGTGCCACAAATGCAAGCACAATTTGTGCATACTTATGTGTATGTGTGCCATTGTCGGTATATTAAGTAAATCAGAAAGTAATTAAAACAACATGAAATGCGAGCTACACTCTAGCGGAAGCAACGTCCCTGACTTTCTCCCTCCACCTCCTCCACACCTGATTCAACAAGCGGACACACACTTGTCTCCACGGCTGCTGCTTTCTATTTAGCAAACAAAACAGAAAATGCGACCAGCGGACTAACAACACCCAAGAAATAAACAAAAAAAAAGAAAGAAAAACAGAGCAGAGCAGAACAGAGTAAGAGCAACAAAAACTGGCAACTGGAGGAAATTGGGAAACAAGGTAAAGAAAATTTGCGCAACGAGATGCAAAATAAACTTAATTTACGTTTATTTATGTTGACAAATGTTTTCGAAGGATTGCAACTTTTAATTGCAAAATTTATTTGATTTGCCAACGCGTCCCCCTGGCATTGGGCGGATGCTGTCTATTTGCTCTTTTGATGATGGTAAATAGATAACGATTTTATTACCTCACTTCAAGGCATCTATATTCAAAGAGTTCAACAAGAAATTATACAAATTCCCCATTATATTTTGTACTTAATTCAAGAACTAATTGAATAAATAAGCCGTGATTTAGAAACAAAAATGCGCTAAATAAATGAACTAAATTACACATTATAAGAAAAGGCAGCTATCTGTGACATTATCAAGACTAAATGATGATTTTTGTGCTGTGTTTTAATTGAACTTTTAATTTGTTCCCTTTGGCAGGTTGCGGTCTTGAGTTGCATTCAATTTTAATTGCTGCGGCAGACACACAGTTCACCATTCTTTGCAGCATGACCGCTTTTGTTTTTTGTGTTTGTTCTGGCAGCTGCAATGGAATTCATGTTGCCAGAACTCCAAATGGACAAATGGACAAATGGACAAATGGTAAACGGTGCGCCTTTATGTGGCGCTTAGTTTGAACATTTTTTGGCAGCAAGCGCAAATTGCGGTGGATCAGGTGAAATGGTGCACTATTTGTGCGAGCGACTGTGCGTGTCTGCCAAAAAGTAAGCCATAAAATATGCGCATAAACACATGCATATTGTAACAGTTCAAAATTGTTTATTACTATTATTTTTGTGCAGCAGATTTTGATGATTTTTTTTTGTTTGCGCACAACTTTTAAATATTCGGTGGAAATCGTGCAACTATGCAACAACTGTGTGGTGAATGTGCCAATTGCTGTCTAATTATTTGCTTTATACATCGTCTATTGCACTGGAAAACTTTTGTGAAATTGTGCAGTTTTGCACAGCATTTTGCTATTCTATCTATCTATTTTCTATTTTTTCGCAATCGCTTTTTCCATTAAACCATTTTTGATTTGTAGTTTTGCATATTGTTGTGCACAGCTGGGAAGCCGAGAAGTCATCGCTTTTCTACCAGGCGACTGACACGCTAAACATTCAAGAGATTGCATGCTCCTCACTTTCTCATTTTCCGCTACACACTTTGTTGTCAGTTGTCGGCTCTTAGCTCAACTCTGATTTGAGCCAAGTGTGCTGGCTTTTTGTGTGCGTTTGGCCTGCTTCTTGTTGGGCAAACTGTCGAGTAGAAACACTGATTCGTATTCATCCTAACAATAAATACGTATATGCATGCGAAAACTCACACACACACACACACACACACACACACACACACACACACACATGCACACAAACTTTTTGTAGGATTTTCAGCTAATTTTGAGCCAGCTCAAGCTAAACGCCTGCTTTTTGTTAATTTGCAATTTTCTAACCATATCCATGCATGTGTGCACAGCTGCTGCTGCTGCTGTTGGTTTTTGTGTGTATGTGTGTGTGTGTGTGTGTGTGCGTGTGCATGTGGATAGATGTCCGACGGCTTCGGTAGTTAGCAATTCGCTTGATGCTTGGCATTAATTCAATTTCTGTTTGCATTCTGCCAGCACCTGCCATTTCATGTACCACTGCGCCGATTGTTACGATGATATTTTTCGTAGTAAGTCTAACTTTTAAAGCCAAAAATTGATGTTTTCAATTGAGCCTTGTATTGACCCATTTAATAAATGCTCATTCATTTCGTGGGGGAGAACCAGCACTGCGACCTATTGTGGTCTATTGTGCCCCACTATGCATACAATGATGAAATTAAACTACGTTTCTCTAGCTACTTTGACATATTGGAGTAAAGCGTTCACACTGTTTCCAATTTGTCTTTCTAAACAAACAAAAACTTAATAGCCGAAAAAATCAACAATACTCACTTAACTGTGCTATATATTTCTCTCACCTAAAAAAAATAAGTTTCTTTCTGCAGTTTTATATCTGTTTTCCGATTTGAAAAATGTTTGGCAAGAAACTTTTGTACGTGTTATGGCCACTAAGGTTGAGGTTAAGACTTACCAATGGCTTGGACACCATGGCGTATGTGTGTCACCTGTTTGGCTTGTCCGAAATGGAAAAACTTCTGCTATAGCTCTTGCTTCAGTCTCTTCGCGCTCTAGTAAAAATCTTAACTTTTTTTTTTGCAAATGTTTTACTTAATAATTTTACAATTATATTTTCACACACACGTTTGCGACGTGTGATCTTTACTTGAATATGGAGTTGGGATCGCGCACGAGTTTTTTGCGGTATGCTTGGAGTGGCGCGAATGAGTGACCAACCAGGGCGAGTATGGCCCTTTATAATGTTGCGCTCGTTGACGCAGCGCAGCGCATCAAAGTAGGCAGCAACTTTTATATTTATATAAAAAAGTGCTGCTGTCTATTGTTGGGTATGCCACCTGTGTGCGGGAGCTGGGTGTGTGTGTGTGTGTATGTGTTTAGCATAGCTCAGTTGTCACTGGTAACCCGTCACTTTGCTAGTGGGAAAAGCCCTTAGCCAAATGCGAATTTGTTGCTGCCAACACGCAATTATTTAATGCAATACACGAATAGCAGCTGCTCTTATCTCGCTGGCTATATAAACGTCAGTCAATATACAAGGAATCTCCGTAGTTTCCATGACAAATCGACTACGCACAGATCCAGCGAGCAGGCGCAGAGCACAACAACTCAACTCATTTAGCTGCAGAACAAACACACAGACACAGACGAAACTTATTAAAGAAACTGTAGTATATAGGAGAGCCTGGTGCCGCTGCAGTGGCAGCAGCTTACTGGACAGCAGCCCGTTTGCTTATCTATCACACTGGAAAACACACATACACACTCATAAATATACATTGCGTTGCCCCTATTACGTAGTTTGGAAATATTCCGCATACTGATAACATTTGAATTTTGGCTTGATTTATGAGGCATAACATGGAACACTGTGCCGGGTTTATCATAACCACAACAACAACCGTGTAGCGTCAACGCAAATTTAATCACTTCCATGCTAATATGCTTTGTACTCTGCACCTTTAATTCAAGCATGATACTACACACAATACTTATACGTATTTTAATTATGAATTCAAATGATATGGGTCACTAAATTTTTGAATAATTTATTCAAATCGAATCAAATTTGCTTATCGAATGCCTGTGAATTCATGGCATTTGTTTAAGCTGCTTATTGCCGTCTGCATGAAAGTCTTCAAAGTACATTAGAAAAAATCTTTAAGTTTCGTTTTGTTCACAGATGAAAGCTGATCTTAGGCAGGCTTTATTTCAAATTTAGTTAATGTATTCAAAATTCTATTCAATTAATATATTGACTACGGAATGCATTTCAGAAATGTTTGTATATTCATTTCGAAGTACCAGTCCTGAAGCGAAACGGTGTTATATAATATTTCGTACCAATACCTCATTTTAAAATTTTTTGTAGCACGATTAGGACATTTTTTTTTTTTAAGTTAAGGCTTGCAACCTATTGCACAATACACGCACATAAAACAAACATGTGCATCATGCGGGAACAATTATGCGAAACGCTGAAATATTATTGTGTAAAATGGTATAACTTTCAGCATTTAATTTGATTGACAATTCGCTTGAGAATTGTTAACACTTGAAGCATCTGTCAGCAGTGTGAATAGCCTGCACATCTTGAGCGGTATTCCGGGCCATCCGATGCGACAAGTAAGTTATGAATATTTGATAGCTTACAGTAATAGCAACTGGAGGAAGTTGGAAGTTTGTGATATTTATATGTATGTATGTGAGTTTCAGTTCAGCTCATCAGCAGCCATTCTCGAGGTCGCATTTTGTATTTCTAGTTCGCTGGCTGGGAATTCAACTGGCTGCCGCTGAAGTTGCACATAAATATTTGCTTTTCCTGACTTTCGACCTTTTGTTGCATCTGTGATTTACGGCGATGGGGTCGGCAGCAGTTTGCAATTGACCAAGTCTCGACTACGAGCTGGTAAACTATTTTTATGCAATTTTTGTTTGAATTTTGAGTCTTAAGCACTGCCCCATTTCGGACACATTCCTTGTGTAAAAGTATGTTGAATTTTTTGGCGCCAACAACTCACTTCCTGTCACCAACATTTTAGTTAATTTCCTCTTGCTTGGCGGCTTTTGCTTCTGGCCATGCTGGCCAGCTCTATGGCAGCCGCAACCTCTTTGATTTTTTCACATCGCTCATCATTACCCCTGAGTAACTGCAGTCGATATCTTAAAGATTCGTTTTCTTGGCAGTTTTTTACTATGAAATTTTAAATAAATCTTAATAAAACATATTTTATACATAGGAAATGTCTTAATTCATTGCGTATTCCAATTGTAATTTAAGTTTTTGATGTATGAAATTTTGCATTTTTTTTTTATCGATTAGTAACAGCAGCAATTACACGCAAGAGAGGCAGCAATTTGACAAATTTTTCACCAAAACTAATAATGTAATTTTCTTGCACTGACTCCCAGACTGCTAGCAGCAAGCCAGGCAGGAAGCCACTTGGCAGCTGGTCATGTTATGTTCGTAATGTGCAACAAGGCGAAAGTTTGCATTATAATGCACCTGTCCGTACTCGTTCCATCAGCAGCTGTACTTTATGACAGATGACTGCAGTCAGTTGGTATTTGCTAAGTTGGTAGTAAGTAAGGTTAACGCTGCGTTCGCACTTGGCCAATAAAACTTGAAGTGCTTTTACAACAAGCTGCATTTGTGGACATTTTCAGCTTTGTCGGGCGTGGACAAGTTCATTATATTTTTCGTACCATTATCTTAATTAATTTTGCAAAGCCAGCCGAATTGACTGAATGCTATATAAATACATTTATATACATACATATATACATTTTTTTTTTTACCTGTTATCTAATTACAACAAGCATATAATCTTTATAGACAGCATGACTGGGCGAAAATTGACGCACAAGCTTTAGCAAATCAAACGCCCACAAAAACATTGAACACATAAAAAACTATTGACTATCGACTGTTGCGCATGACATTTACATACAATGCGATTGTACAATTGGTGTACGTGGAAGATATCGTGATGATTGGATTACCTAGCTTAAATAACATAAATCTGTAATTTCCCTTAACTAAGTTTGGTTTTCAATTTTCCTAGTTAGCACAAAAGAAGACTACTGCTTTTACAGTCCCCATGACTCTTAAGTTCAAACTTAATTTAACTTTGTAGAATGTCAAAGTGGAAACTAAATTCGAACAAGACATTTTAATGGATGAATTTAGCCACATCTAAAATTTGAAATTCTTCCTAGAGTTATAATTAAAGTAACATAAATAAAGCAAAAGGGTAAACATTTCATAAATTTCTTGAAATGGTATAGAAAACTGTGCGAAACCGCCAGCAGGAGTTGATCGTAAGTGACTGCTGCTGCTGCTGTGTCAGTTGCTGTTGCTGCTGCTGAAGCTGCATGTGTTGCTGGTTGTGGCTGGGTTGCCGATGCCCTTCAATAATACACAATAAACTGCTTTATGACTTGGACAGCAGACACGCTAATATTGAGCACGCGTTTTAATTGAATTTCACGCGCACTAATAAACTCGAAGCGTGCCACAGCGCTGGTAAGTTTTATGGCCACCACCCAACTAAAATTGCGATTTCTAATTCTATTTCAGTTTGTATGTGTCTGCTTGTAACTCCATTTCTATATCTGTTATGTCGTTTGCTCGTATTGATGAACGGACAGCAGCCAAGCCAAACAGCAGCGACCACCAGCTCACAAGCCAGCCACATCCATCCACATCAATTCACATCCATCCACATCCATCCAGTCACATTGATGGCCTGTTTAATTGCGCGCACTTCTTGTTATTGCAATCGTAAAATCTTTTGTTATTGCAACAAAACAATTTGCACTGTTGCGCTCACGTTCGCTTGGCAGTTGAGTACATAGAGAATACTATATAAGAATAGGAGTGACATCAGTGTGTATATGTAATGCGAGTAGTATAAATAATTATCGTAAATTATATTGGCTTCGCCGTGGTTCATTAGAAATTACACCACGTATGTCACCCGATGGCTCTTACCTGCTCTTATGAAACATATTAGCCCTTTTTTAATAACCAGCTGGCAGTTATGAACTTAATATCAAAGTGAATATTCCTGATAACTAAGGAATATCGTATTAACAATAAATGCTGATATAAAGGTGGAAAATTCTAGATGCCACGTCACGTGTGTGTCAAATAGATATACTTCTATAAAAATATTGGTATTTTAATTTATAGATGATTTTCTCTATCAAGTTAATGCTAAAATCAGAATTTAAGATCAGGAAATATGGCAATGCTTACATATATAATAAAAATGTACCCAATTGTAAATTAAATTATAAATGTCATAAATAAAAAATCAGCGCAAAACATGCTACTTGATCAGAACTTAGCTATTGCTCATATCAAAAATAAAAACAGGAAACTCATAAAACACACTCCATAAAAGTCAACTAATTATAGCTTGTCCAAATCAATTCCAAATCAATGATTGAGAGTTCTCTAAGGTACTTTACTTTTTATATACACACATGAAACTTATGGGTAATCAGTGGGAAAAAATCACATTGTGATAAGAGGAACAATATAAATTAAAAATAGTGTATTAAATGTTATCGTCAGAAGGTATTTCACAAATTATGCAATTTGATTTTATTCTGTTTAAATTGTGGCCATAGTTACAGGAGCGAGCGGGTAAGAGATCACACAAGAAAAACAATCGTTTCTATGGAATCTAATCTTAAGGTCGTAAATATTATTGCTAAAGTGTTTTTCAACAATATTTTCATTGGGTGTTCCTTAAAAACAATACGGTAGAAACTTATCGCTAAAGTGCTGCATTATTATCGGTAAATGATAGCGCAAATTGTATGTTCCTCATAACACTAATTCTAGTTATTGTGTTTTATAATGGGTTTGACACAAAAATGTCATAAATGAATTTATTTCTAATCAGATTTCACCGGAACTGTAATTCTGTGAATCACTTAGACAACTAAATGTTTGCGTTAATTTTGTGTGGCTTAAGGCAAAAAGTGTTTTGATCATTCATTTTGGGTGCCAAATTACAATTTGAGGAGTACTTAAAGAGAGTTAAACGCTCCGACGCTCGGTTGCCAGTTGCTTAGTGCCCTGATGTCTGAGAATCCATCAGGAGTTAACTCAACGTAACTCAATGTCAAAAGAGCGGTGATGCATTTGCCACAACTTAATTTCCGCTGACAGCTCTTCCAAGTGGCAGCCATGGGCGCCCACTGCGGTTGCAGACGCAATCGTTGTGCAGCTCCAGCTTCAGCTCGGGCTGTATCTAGAACGGCGCTTAGTATGCAACGAAGTTGGAGGGCATTGCATTTGCCTTTAAGTAAATAAATTAATCATTCGCCCGGTAGATGCGGCTGCTGCAAACGAAATGGCGCTCGACATGCATCAAATAGTGCAGAGCGCTGAAAATTTGAAAATTGAAAATTCATTGTAAGTACAGACAGCTGCTGGCCAAAAGAGATGTGAAGAGAAGAACCGTTGCTGAAAAATGGCTGGCATTGTGCAAAAATGGGAATGAATTACGCTTATCTTACCAATTTGTAGGTAAGAAAATGAGGAATGACGTGTGGGTACTTTGTTTGCTACTTATGAGATACGCATTATATCAAGTGCCTCACCATCGATCTTAACTTACCTTACCTTGTTTCGAGTTTAAAATTCGGTTGAATAGACCTTATCATTTCTACGAAATCGTCTAGGAATCGATTTTAATTGCGAAATCTTTTATTATTTACAAATACGAAAGGGGTGTGTTTAAGAAATTGGTGCATATATAAAAATTCGTCAAATGCGGCGAAACGGAAACGTTTGGTTTCCTTAGTCATCCACGCATATAGGGTTCACCGATGTCGATTCAATTATTCGTTGAGTAATTGCTAATGCCCGACAAATGTATTGTATTGAATAGCTTAGTTCGATAAGAAAAAACAAGACATTTGAAGATTAATTGGCATTTGAATTTAACCAATTGAAATTAATGTAAAATGAGCACAACTTGCCCAACATGTGCGGTACGCTACTCTAATAAATTGCAAATTGAGAAAAACTAATAGATCTACATTTATATTATATATATATGTATGTGAAAGCTGTTTTAAAAGTCCATTCCATCTATTGTTAAAATAAATTGTGTTCGTGTGGGTCGCACAGCTACAATAAAATAGAATAATATTATTCTCATGGAATGTAATAATCAAATTTAAAATATATTTGAAATCTCATGTAAAATAAAGCCGTTATGTAATTTGTGTCTAGATTTAATATTATCTTGGTTATAAGTTTATGAAAAGGGCTCCAAATTGCCAAACATTATGTGTAGTTTTTGGCATAGCTAATTAACACACATATGACTGAAAAATATTAGATATTAGATACAGGTAGGGTAGTTTGATGTATATTTAATATCAGCTTATCATATCTTAAGAGACTAAGCCCAAAAAGCATTTCATTTCGTTTGATATTTCGACAGTTGCCGCCTATAAAAGAGTGTGAACCTTTAGTTTACACGAAAGTCATTAACAAACGACAGCTCCATAAGGGCCACCCAAAAAAATAAAGTTCTTAATAAAGAAGAGTTCAAATAATAAATAAAAAAAACGAAAATGTATTCCACAGGACAAGTTATAATATTGATTGCCAGTGTGGTTGCCAGTGCCTGTGCAAGTCCAACTCATACATTGGGTGAATCGAGACTGCTGCAAGCAATGCGCAGCAGCAGCGACTTACAGCAGAGTAATCCTTCACGTTCCCTGCAATGCTTTCAGTACTACAGCGGGGTATTCGATCAGCTGCTGGAGCAGTATGAGCAGGAGTTCCAAAGTTGCCAAAATACGTCGCAGCAGATTGCGGACCTGGATGACAGTTACAAACCAGTGCTGAGCACTTTGGTCAGCAATGCTGAATCCGCCTGCCAGCTTATAGAAAATTGTAATAATCAATTGAGTAGCTTGCAATCTCTGTCCTGTTTCTCAGATGTGGTAATTAAAATATTGAAATAGCTGTATGCATTCTTTTATTAATTAATATTATATAAACTACTAATTTAAAAATAGGGCAACGATGATGTCAAGGTGATGTACAACATATCCAACAGTGCCAGCAGTTATTATGGCCAGCTCGCGCAGAGCATTCAAATGATTCAATTCACTGAGGAGCAATGCGCGAACACCTCAAAGCGCAACTATGAACTGAAGACAGACAATGCCTATGTCCACCTACAGAGTTGTCTGATGGGCGACGAGACAGTGCCAGCAACAGATTCGACAACAGCTGCCAGCGAAATCACTGACATAGTTATGACGACGCCAGTTCCAGTTACAGCCACATCTGATCTAGTCACAAGTCCTTCAGTTCCAGTCAAGACTTCACCAGCTGTGCTTACGACGACGTCGGACTTATTTACAACCTCTTCAGCAGACAGCCTGAGCTCTTACCTCAAGAAGTTATTGATCTCCCTCAAACACTAGCTTCCCTGGTTTAAACATATCGTACTGCTCAAGCTCTTCATTAAACAGATAACAAACTGACATACATTGGCTATTATTGGTAAGAAAACTTTTGTAATCTTGTCGTGGCATGCAAAAGTTTGCACTAGAGTGTTTGACCTCGGTCAAGCTCACTGACAACTTCCCTATTAAACTAATCTAAAACAATTGTAATTTTGCAAGTGTAAGTTACATAATTAACGGCTTCAGTGCAAGCAGTTCGGATCGAGGCGGGTGCCTCACTGAAAGATACCCTACAGTCTGAAGAACTGAAGAAAGCAACTGTCCATTCTTTCTTTAATTACTATCCGATTGTTATGAACAATAAGCACAAAAAAAAATGTATGTTTAAAATAATAGCTACAGTTATTTTGATATTTGATGGAAATTAAATGCAGTCAACGAGTCTAAAAATATAACATTTCAGAAATTGTCTTCCGTGACTGAGAGACTTTTTCTCATAAATTTTCCTTTTGCAATTGCCAAATCCATTTTGAGCCAGCCAAATTTATTTGATAGCTTAAAGCCTGATACACTACACATTTAAGTAAACAGTTGCTATCTTTTGGGCCAGCGGCGATTTTCATTTAAATTTAATTGCGTTTGTTTTTGCTTTGGCTGTTGATTGTTATTATGGCTGTTTTTCTTGCCTGCGGCATTGTTGTCACTGCAATTAAAACAAATTAGAAATGTGGGCGCACAGACATTCACTCGCACACACATACATATATATGCACACACACAGCCCTCCGCACACTCTCACGCACTTGTACCCCTAAAATCTAGCTAATGACTGTCGACAGTGTCGGTGCGAGTCCTTGCCGCAGGATGCAGCCAACGGCTGATTTAATCCGTTGCCTAGGTGTACTCTTCAGTGTACGTGTGTGCATGTAAAAAGTTAATGCAGTTGGAGTTCTGTTTGCGTGGCTCAGTAAAAACAGGTTCACACAAAGAACGCAATTAAGATATGCAAATTAGTAGATGCCACGCCCCTCGCTCCTTTGTGTCGCATAGCAGCCGCTGCAGTTGAGCAGACTGATTATATTTTGCAGTACTTGCGATACCGATTCAGGTACTGATAAGGAACACTTGATAGTTGAATACATAGTTGATAGTGAAAGTTGAAAATAATAAAGCTTTGTGTCTATCAATGTCAAGACATTGATAGAAATACTATATGTTCAGTTATAAATATCGAGTTGCTTTTAGATTTCAACCATTACGAATCCGACGTCCGTAGCGAACGAACAACACAAATTAAAAGTGCCAAGAATCTGCAATATGTATACAAAATTGTGTGTCCTGCTGTTGGCCATTGGCCTTAGCCAAGCGAGTCCTCAGAAGTTAGTGCCAGAGATGGGCCTCATGAAGTTCATAATGAACTCCCGAGAAATTAGCCAGAATAATCCCGTCCGTTCGATCGACTGCTTTAACATCTACATACCACTGATGAATGAACTTGCCGAGGAATACAAGGCTGCATTTGCCCAGTGCGTGAGCATCGCCGATCAAAGCCGTGAGGGCGTCGATGTGAGCACCCAGGCTGACCGGACGGCGATCGATAGCTCCGCGACCGCAGCCTGCGCTGCTTTGTCTAGTTGCAGTGAAAATACCGGATCAGTTGAATACTTTGAATGCTACACGAATACGGTAAGTTGAACACGCTCTTTCTTCTCCTTATCTTCCTGATCACACACACACATGCAACTTACGTATTTACGTGTACTTTACCTGAATTACTCATATATTCAGGCCGGCAACAATGCCAAAACCATGTACGAGATTTCGGCTAACTCAAGCGAGCTGCTGCTTACTGTCCGAGAGGAATTCCGTTTGATTGATACCAATCAATACAAATGCACCAACGCTTCAGAACGCGTCTATGTGGAGAGACAAACTGCCATCTATGAAGATTTCGACAGGTGTAACAGAGGCCTTGAGCCATTGACAACCCCAACCGCTGCGCCAACTACTACTCCAACCACCACTGTATCGACTGAATCCACCACTGAGTCGACTGAAGCTCCAGCCTCCACTGAGCCGACTGAAGCACCATCCTCCACTGAGCCGACTGAAACTTCAGCCTCCACTGATGCTCCAAGCACCGTTGAGGAGACTAGTGAGAGTTCGCCTGACCCAACTGAAACAACTGAGGCTTCTAACACAGGATCACCCAGCGGTGCTACAGAAAACGATGCGCCCGAGGAGGATCTTAAACACCTTTTGTTGAACTTAAAGAAATGGTTCAAGCGTCATTAGACATTAGACAATAAGTAAAGTGCAAATATACATATATAACAGTACTTAACCATTGAATTACACATAGTATTTGAAAACAACTTCACTTTTTCTAAACCCTCTAAAATGATTTCAATAATTGTACTTCAATTGTCTTTAATTACATAGCATTCAATAAAATGTATATAAATATATATATATATATGTTTTAAATAACTAATAATACTGGAATAAAGTTTCTTTTTTCTTTTCTTACAATATACATTTATTTATTCACATCGAGCGCCTGCAAATACCAATTTTATTTCTTTCTTGGAAATTGAACTCCTTAGATTAATGTAGTACAAATACAATACTTGATAACAATGGATTTGCAATTAATTCATACTTGAGACAATATCTTTAACAATCGCATTGATAAGGTCCACTTTCAGCAAAATCAAAACCAAATCCCTTGATAGCATCGTTTATAACAAAAAGAGATAATTGTGGAGGTGCGTAACCGACTGCGACATTGTTTGATACAATAAGTAATACCAGCTGATAATATGTAGCAAAAACCAGGGTTGGTATAGCTGCGAAATACCGATCTTTGGCGTGGCAAAAAACTTTCCTTACAAGTTTGGTGACTGCAGCTCTTAAGTTACGGGATCTATAGGCGTTTGGGGACTGTGTGCGCGAGTGGGCGTGTGCCAAAAAAGGGTTAGAGGACGATCTTAGTAGTCTACGTTTCAAGCATGCTAACTATAGTTCCAAAGTTCCGGTAGATATAGGCTTATATCGTTTTTAATTTGGGGCGTGATAATTGCCGATCTATGCAGAACATCGCCAACAATCTACCAACCGAATTTGGTGACTATAGCCTTTAAATTGTAGGAGATTTGTGGCTTTATCGATTTGTGATTAACGATTTTATCGATTTTATGGCCTCCTGGTGGACGTAGCACAATTTTTACACAGACGGACAGACAGACAGCATGACGGACATGTCACAAAACCAATATACCTTCGATACCAAAGTATAAAACTAGCAACTACACTCTTACGTCGAGAGTCTTGAACAATTGCGCAATGCAGTTAAACTGGTAGTGATCCTTATCAATTACTATCTTTAAACGGCTATTCCTGATTAAATCGAGGCTAATTGTGAATTAATTCCATCAATGTCTTACAACACGTGTCTGCTCGTTCTGTTCGTTTGATCTGCTTTCAAGCAGTTTAATGTGAGCAACTGCGCAATGGCTTAATCTCACAGTGCCAAGCACAAGAATTACTTTATGAATTTTTTGATCCACCAAAATTTTTAATTGCACTACATGTTTAAAAATATCACAAAATCCCCCCAATTTTGAAGAATATGCAAATCATCTATAAAGATTTCTAGGAAGCACCGTGTGTGGTTTTGTTTAAGTGAGAATAGTTTTACCACACTTTGTGACCGTCAGCTAACGATAATGTCAGTCAATATTGATAACGTGAATGCTGTCATAATATGGCTTGTTTACAACATACAATCTTTTATTTTTATAGACCTCGTCACTTATAAATATCGTGACGCTTCCATATTTCAACCACAACGATTCCGACGCTAACAGTGAACGAACAAATTAAATCAACAAGTGTTGAAAGTCTACAATATGTATACAAAATTGTGTGTCCTGCTCTTAGCCATTGGCCTTAGCCAAGCGGTGCCCCGAGAGATTGCGCCAGAGATTAGCCTCATGCAGTTCATAATGAACTCCCAGGAAGTCGCCCAGAATAATCCCGCCCGTTCGATCGACTGCTTTAACATCTACATACCGCTGATGAATGAACTTGCCGAGGAATACAAGGCTGCATTTGCCCAGTGCGTGAGCATCGCCGATGCATCCCGTGAGGGCATCGATGCGAGCACCCAGGGTGACCGGTTTGACATCGATGCCTCCGCGACAGGAGCCTGCGCTGCTTTGTCTAGGTGCAGTGAAAATACCGGATCAATTGAATACTTTGAATGCTACACGAATACGGTAAGTTGAACACGCTCTTTCTTCTCCTTATCTTCTTGATCACACACACATGCAACTTACGTATTTACGTGTTCTTTACCTGAATTACTCGAATTTTCAGGCCGCCAACAATGCCAAAACCATGTACGCGATTTCGGCTAACTCAAGCGAGCTGCTGGTTACTGTCCGAGAGGAATTCCGTTTGATTGATACCAATCAATACAAATGCACCAACGCTTCAGAGCGCGTCTATGTGGAGAGGCAAACTGCCATCTATGAAGATTTCGACAGGTGTAACAGAGGCCTTGAGCCATTGACAACCCCAACCCAGCCGACTCCTGCTCCAACCACCCCTGCGCCAACTGCTACTCCAACCGCCGCTGAGCCGAATAATGCTGCAGTCGATTCACTAATCGGCGACGATGAATTTGATGCACGGAATCCCGAGGATCGCAAGCAATTGGTGGACACCATTAAGAGATCGTTCAAAGGCCTTTAAAGTTTATTAAACCATTTACAATAAATTCCTATTGTTATGGATTGATTCAATAAAAATAACATTATATAGAACAGATGAGATAATATATTTGTATTCAAAAGAATTATGTCCATGAATAATTCTTAGTTTCACTTTAATTTCCTTATAACATAAAATTCTAAATGCATAATTTGATATTGAGAGCATTAAAATTTCAATATTAGCGAGATCCCAGATTAGCGATCGATCCATATATAACTTTCTTCAACATTTTCCTTTCTCTCGGTCAAAGATAAGCTATAATATTTGATAACTGGAGTTATTATTTCACAATCGCATTGATAAAATCCAGTTTCACAAAAATCACATTAAAGTCCCGTGATAGCAATTGTTATTACTCATGGTTAACAAAAATATCAACTACAGTCTTACCTCGTGTAGCTTGAACATTTCCGCATTTATCGATAAGCTGGAAGTTAACCTTATCTATTGCTTACTGTTTTGCGAATAGGTGATAGCGTATTGGCCATGATAACTCTGCAATAGATAATATAGACAACGTTCAATGGGTTAGCGATATGATAGTTATTATTTTTTCATTAGATGAGTTAAAAACTAATTAAAATGTAGACAATCTCCATGATGGGAATGAGTTTTTGATTAATTTTGAATAGTTTCTTTTTATTAATTTTGTCTGGTCAGCTCTCAATATTTTCGGCTATATAAGCATTGCCAGCATATGTTTGCGGTCAGTTTAATAGCCACCCTCACGGATCTCATATTGTGAAATAGTGTCAAGTGCAGGATAAATGATGAAATTCGCGATTGCTTTGTGCTTGGTTTTAGCCGTTGGCTGCAACGCATTTTTCTCCACCAAGGATGTGGACTTTCAGCCATTCCTGAGGCTGCAGCAAAAGTCCATGCAGTCATTAATATCGGCCCACCGTGACGCCAATGATCCCAATCTAATCAACGATTGCTTCGAGCAGTACCTTACCGATCAATCGGCAACGTTGGGCAACTATAACAAGGTCTTCACCGCTTGTATAGTGAAAGCCCAGACAGACAAAAACACCCTGACCGCTCAGAGCCAAGAGAGTCGCAATGATTTGCTATCGCGAAGCGACGATATGTGCAGTAGTCTGAGCTCCTGCGAGTCGTTCTCTGATGGTCTCCAGTTTTTCGATTGCTATCGGGTTGAGGTACGTACTCAGCAATTGGAAATCTGTGCGTTCCACCCAAATTGAATTACATACATTAAGGAATTCTGTTCTAGGCAAAAGTTAATAACTTATTTTATGGACATTCAGAAACAATGCATTAAGATTAGATATAAAATCGACCAGCGGGATTCTCTTAGAATCTGTGCATGGGCACTATTTTCGAAGTGATCAGGGTAAAGCCCGTTTAAATTTTGTAATTCTTCAATTAATAGAGAAACTGAAGCATTTTAATAATAAATTAGAAAATATTTTTGAATAGAAGAAGCATGTATAAATAATAGTCACAGCTCATTCAATGTTGTGGCAATTGGAATATTTTGCGACTTCTGCGAGAACATTATTCAAATTGATACAGATATGATATGCAATTGTCTCGAACAATTATAAACTTGTCTACGTTGAACTTTAATTATTTCCAGTCGGCTAACAGCTACAAAGTGGTGTTCGCATTGAACAGTGACGCAAACATCCTCTACAACAGCATCAGTAGCAAGTACAGCGTCATCGATTCAGATCTGGGGATATGCACGGATGATGCTCGCCTGGAGTATGCTACTGGATTGGATAAATGTGATGCGGATTTCAATATCTGTATTTCTGGGGGTGTGGTCACTACTGAGAAACCCGATGATTCCACCACCGAGGATGATGACGACTCCACAACTGATGCACCTATTAGCTCCACCACCGAGGATGATGACGACTCCACAACCGATGCACCTATTAGCTCCACCACCGAGGATGATGACGACTCCACAACTGATGCACCTATTAGCTCCACCACCGAGGATGATGATGTCTCCACAACTGATGCACCTATTAGCTCCACCACCGAAGATGATGATGTCTCCACAACTGATGCACCTATTAGCTCCACCACCGAGGATGATGATGTCTCCACAACTGACGCACCTATTAGCTCCACCACCGAAGATGATGATGTCTCCACAACTGATGCACCTATTAGCTCCACCACCGAGGATGATGACGACTCCACAACTGATGCACCTATTAGCTCCACCACCGAGGATGATGACGACTCCACAACTGATGCACCTATTAGCTCCACCACCGAGGATGATGACGACTCCACAACTGATGCACCTATTAGCTCCACCACCGAGGATGATGACGACTCCACAACTGATGCACCTATTAGCTCCACCACCGAGGATGATGACGACTCCACAACTGATGCACCTATTAGCTCCACCACCGAGGATGATGAAGAACCAGTTGTCTCCACCGAGGAACCAGTTGAGCCCACAGATGCACCTACTGAGGAGCCAATCAACACAACTGAGGACTCTGAGTCTACAACAGAGAGGTTGCCAGAGGAGGATCTTGGCAAGATGTTGCCAGAGACCTTCCGCCGCAGACTGATCAAGCTCTCGCGTTTCTTCTAAACTTGTTGTTGAGTGTAAAGTGAACTAATCAGCATGGAAGCAAGTTATAATTGAACAATATCAACCGATAATTGATAAATAATTGAAAAAAATAAATTAATGCATGCAAAAAGGGTTGCATACTTAAAGGGAGCAGCCACCAAACCAAATTAAACCTATAGAGCCCATTTTTAAAAAAATAAAATTTGCTTATATTGATTCACAGAATGGTCGTATTTTTTTTCGTTTTTAAGAACTGGAATTCAAATAGTTTTTCAAAAATTAAATATGGCATTTCTAAAATGAAAGTCGGGAAAGCACATTTCGATATTGAAAACTTAAACTTTTTGCAAAAATTAAATAATTTGTAATCGGATTTCATAACATTTCAACTACATATGAGTGTGAAAACCTTTGTAACCATCAGTATGTTTCATAAACGTCATAAAATCAATAATAAAGCATGTAATAAACTTACTAAAGTCAGTTAACATTCGGACTCGGCCACTAGAGAGTTAATTAATTGATTAAGCTTATCAGAATTGTTAAAAGTGATAAAAATACATATGTACTATGTACATAAAATGTTTAGATATACATACTTACACTGTTTCGTGAGTAATACGAAAAAAAAGGCTTTCCAATCGATTTGTTTTAGTGTAGCATCAGATCAGTCATGCTCGCAGCACCATCGAATCAACTGGATTGATAAGCACTTAATGTGCGCACTGCAAATAATTTACACTTATCTATTGATATACCAATCTAAGTCAGCGTCTAATACCTATCGCTTTATTATAAGGAAATGTTCAATTATATATCTTTTCAATAACACATCCAACTGTCGTCTGGTCAGTCGTAGCGCCATTCAAAGTTTATAGCTAAATGTGTGCGGTACGAGTTGAAAAACATTTAGGTTGCGAGACCCAAAGTCGCCGGTGCCACCTATATGTTATGCTGCTGCTTCTAGGTATTTACGTGCATGGGTCAGACTGCTCTGTTGTTGGCACAGACAAGACTCTGGGCGTGCCAACTGTCTGGCCTGACGCAACAGTGGATGACTGCCACGATGACTATATGCTGGCCGGCATGAATGCCTCGAGCACCTTTGCCGCAGAATACGAGCGGTGCGAGCTGACTGCGAACGAGACTCAGATCGATCTGTCCATCGATGAGAATCTGGAGAGACAACAAATCGAAATGGGTACCAGAAGGTTGTGTGGCAATTTCGAGCTGTGCGCTGTAATTGATGACCATCTCGAGTACATTGAGTGTATCATGAATAGTGTAAGTATTATTACAACTACTACTTTTTAAATGTTCTACTTCATCAAACAAATGGATTTCACATTCACGTTTTGCATATAACGAAATCATAGATAAAGGTGTTGAGATTGCAGCTATCTTAACACGCTAATCGCTGCAGCAAATAAATATAAAACTCTTTATAATTATATGTCAAGATTAAATGGCGCGATTTAAATTCGTGGAATAGTTTGAGTGGATTTTGTTGGCCAAAACATAGAAAAATTATAATAAGAAACTTACTGGAGGTCTTATACATATGCAATAAAAACCAGAGATATGAACTATCTGAGTAAATACTCTTGCAGTGCTATTAATAAAACCCTTTACAGGGATATATAAGCAAATCGAGGCATTAAATAGCGTGAAAAGCTCACCAAATAAGTTTCTGTAGAAGTTGAAGGCAATCCAATGTAGCTGCAGTCGTAATCTGCAAAATGACAATTAAAAATCTTTATTACCCTATTGCCATAAATTGATTGGAATGTGTTCGGTAACACTAACAAATTCGCTGTCTATTTCTCTATTGCAGGGCAGTCAAAATATGGATCTAATCGTGGAGATTAATCACAACGCAACTAGTGCACATACTCGCCTGCGCCAAGACATAAATGCAGTGGAACAGACGCTCGCACTGTGCACCCTCGAGGCACAGGTCGTTTATATTGGCAGCATGCGTTTGGCTTTTGAGGAGCTACAAGAGTGTCGCTACCAAGCCGAGGACTATCCGAATAGACCACTTCTCTAAACTGAATACTACTATAGAAATAAAAGCAGTATTAGATTTTAGTGAAGCATTTGAAAGACTTTAATCTGTGGCTTTGGCCAAGGTCGCCGACTGTTCTAGGCATTTGTCCAAGGCATCAAATAAGCGTGCTGTGCCCAGCACATAACTGTCCTCAGTGCGATTCGAGCAGATATACCGCTCCACAACGATGGCATTCAGCTGGTGATCGAGACTCAATGCAATCTCTGAGGCATTTACGGATATGGAATACATCGAGACCAGTTGCTGTTTGGACTAGAAACACAACGGTGCTCATTAGGCTTTGTCAGTTCGTCTAATAAGTGCTCTCTTACCAATTGGGCAAAGCAGTTGAAGTAATCGGAGGCATTCTTTGTGTTTAAGCAGCTGTCTATATAGCTAACTATGCGCAGTGCCTCCTTTCGTATGGTTTGCTGGAAGTCGCCAACATTGCTTTGCACAGTGCTACGCGCATTGGTCGCATTCTGCTGGCAGTCACTGTACTCCTTCGACCAGGTGGCGGCCACTTGTTCCAACTGTGGTAGATATTTCGCAAAGCACTGTTTAGTATTGCTCACTCCGGCCAGATCATAGCTCTCCAAATAGTTCATTAGGTTGTCCAGAGTGCGCGGCGGCAACTCCGCCAGCTAAAAATTAGTATTAAAAGTGATACTTTTCAATTCAACTAGTTATTACCAGCAATTGAGTTAATAGCAAAGTTACGAATATAGTTTTCATGTCTGTTTTGGTTTGTGGCCAACATAAAACTGTGAAAATTATGATGAGTTCAACCTTAGAGCTTATTAATTAAACTGACATTGATTCATGGTTTGTTTGTTTATGAATTGTTGCTGGGGTTACTCTTATCTAAAGCCAGAAAAAAGCTCAGTGCTTCGTAAACTGTAGTACCTAAAAATATGCTGCATTACAAATTACAAATTAGGAAATATATCTGGAAAGAACTGAAGGAAAAAAATAACTCTTTTGGTGGTGCTGAGCGGTTTTCTTTGTACTGACCATCCCTACCCATAAATTGTTGTAAATTTAAATAATCATATTGTTGATCTCGAACCTGTATCTGTGATTCCGGTTGCCAAGGGTAGGAAAACCGTACAATGCCACAGATATTTTTTTATTTTTAGTTTTGTTCAATTGGATATTATGATTATTATGATATACAACATTTACTTATACAATTTTCAATTCAAGTATTTAAATATATTAATTGATTAATATTACGAACCATATATTTTCTATAATGTTCGATTAAATCGATAAGTTATTTGTGCTTGATTGTTTTAATTATCTATTTTTTATGCATATAGAATCTATCATCTGAAGATTCTCATTTAATTAAATAATTGTTTGGCTTTGTAAAGATTTTATTTTATAATTCATCAAATATAATATGTTTTCGGACTGGTTTATAAATGTTCACTCGAACAAATTCGATTAGATAAGACACAAAACCCAAATATTCATAAATTTCCATGAATTCATTGTTAAATTATTTATAAACATACGTACATGTGTATTTCCAAATATCTTTTCATTTGTTGACGTTACAGCATAATAGAATTTTCGGCATAGTTTCGATTATTTATGAATGCGATAACGCACAATGCCAAAGCCGATAAGCCAACAATCGAGTAGTAGACAATTTGGCGCATATATTGGCTTAATAATTCATTAGCCAGGCTAACCAGGCGAACACACGCACTCTGCCCTTGTTGTAATAAGTGTGAATCTGTTGGGAGCGCTTATCAAGGAGTTGGCCTGTGTGGATGTGTTTCGACATTGAACGCGTTGTTGTGTTGTATGCGCGTTACGTTGGCATCCAATTGAAATGCACATGCAAAGCAATTTGAGGCCTCAATCATAACTTAATGCCACCTAATTGATCGACGAAACTAACGGGACTCACACCATTCACCTGATGAGTTACTTTTAGGTTCTTCGCCTGCTAGAAGCAATTTGCAAAAAATTCACTTGCAAATATATCAATCATTTCAGCGAACCAGCTCCCCGCTCTATATAAAGCATTAGCGTCAACTGGAAAACACAGACAGTAGTAATTGCGAAACCCAACAACAGCCCCAACATGAAACTAGTGTGCAGTGTTCTAATCCTGGCCAGCGTCGCCATCACTATCCAAGTAATTGTGAAGTGTATTTAACTAACGAACAACAAGTCCAAGTGAAAGTTGAATTTGTTTTGTACTCTAGGCGAAGCCGAGCTCCGTGCAACTTCAGTTGCAGGGTGCATTGGATCAATATCTGGTCAATGCCAACAATCTGGATGTTATGTCAGCGGATGTGACCTCTCAGTGTTTTACCCTGTACATGCCCATGTTGACTGAGGTGGCTGCTACTTTCTCCAGTTCGTATCAGGACTGCATAACCGCATACAATTCGCAGCTGTCCAATATCACAGCTCAGGCATTGCTGGATCAGACAACGTATAAGCAGGAGGTTACCGCAATGTGCAGCGCTTTTACCACTTGCGACAGTACCGATGCCAACGACACTACTAGCTTCTTCAACTGCTATGCCAATGCGGTAAGTGAAGCAATTTAATAATGCTCATCTAACCACAACAACTTGCCACCAGGCCCAGGGCGATGTCTCTGTCATCTATGACATTGCCACGAATGCGGCTAGTGAGGCAAACACTCTTGCCGAGGCGATCAAGGTCAACCAGGATACGGAATACCAGTGCACCAATACCACGGAGAGCAACTATGTCCGCGACACGGCTGCCACTTACGATCTCCTCGACAGCTGTCTGCGAAACGGCTTGCCCACAACGGCAGCTGCTCCGACTACCGCCGCGCCCTTTAGTACTACCCAAAGTGGCCCTACAACTTCTGCTAGCGTTGTTGTCGTCTAATCTGCTCCAGCTGTGATCGCCTCGACGGCAGCTAACACTGTTTAACTGCGATCTCGGGCAACCAGAGTTCAGTCAAAATAAATAAATAAATGAGCATTTAGCAAAAAATGGTTATAATGAAGTTAATTATTCTTCGGGTCAAAGCTGTTGTCTGCTGACAAGTTGTTAAAATACGGTTTCCTTTACTATTGCTAAAGCATTTTTTGTAAGCCCGTAATGTATAATTGTTGTTTACTTATTTTCCAACGTGTATACGCATCGAATTGGTTTCAGAGAATCACTTGAATATAGCTTTCTTAATTGTATTTTTTTCTTATTGATTTCAACTGAGCCGAACAACATGTTAATGTTTTTTATAACTTTGCCCGGAGTATATTAAGATTATTTTGAAAGAAGCAAATGGGAAAATTTCAATTTTCTTTTTATGAAAATGTTATTTTTTTATCACTTTACTATTAAATAAAATAAAATTGCAATATCATTTCAATAATCAATTGAAAGTTTTCAGTTTTTATCAGCAAATAATTTGCGTTATATGCATTTTCCAGAACATAATTACAGAAAAAAATGGCATGCGCACTGTACATTTTTAAATCAAAAAATCCCATTACTTATTTGTTAACAGCGTATCTAAGTCTTGAAAAAAATAAGAAAAAGATACCGCCTTATCGAAGCGCTTTAAAAACAAGTCAATCAACTATTGAAGAGTTAAAAGTTAATTATCGTAGGATCTTATTACTGTTTCTATGTATTTTGTAAGCCTATAAAGAGTGTTGGCTCGCCAGTCAGTTGACTCAGTTCCAATTGTACCGGCCAATAATGTTGAACATGAGATTCATACGCAGTGTCTGCCTTCTGGCCATGGCCATCGTCTTGTTGTCCGGCGTGCATGTAATGAAAATTGACTAGCAAACTGTGCTACAGTCATGTGAAACTTTACCATTGAACAGGCATTGCCAGTCGCAGTCCTCTGCAGCAATGGCAGCAATGGGTCTGGAACTCAAACCTCGGCGGATGGTCAACAGACGCAAACACAAACTGGACCTGGCTGCCAAGAACAAGTCACGGGAGATGGGCGGCAGAGCCAGAGTCAGAGCCAAACTGGCAATGGCACCCAGACTCAAACGCAATGCAACGGTTCAGACTGTGAACCACTGTCACCCCCCTTCACCATTAAACCACTCGAATGGAATACCATGAAGCCCCTCCAATGGAACACCATGAAGCCCCTCGAATGGAACACATTCGCGCCAATGCAGCCTTGGAATTAAAGCCGATCAAGTGAAAATCGATATATTAAAAAAGCATGTGGTTAATTTATTGCTAAAGAATATTTGTTGTTGCGCTTGCAATCATTTTTAAAGATAAATAAAGCAAACAGTTATCAATATACTTAAACAACGTGTAATTTTTCAAATTTTTAAGCTGTTAACCTTAAATGATGAAAGCTTATTTAATAATACAAAAATATTAAAAATAATATTTATTATTTTTATTGATAGATAAGTAGGCTTAAGTAAGAATATCGAAAGCTTAGTTTTTTTGAGTCACAACGAGCATTGAGCTTAAATTCCCACTTCGTGTGATTTAAAAATAGAATATTTAAGAAGCCGTCATATAATGTTTGTTTTCCAAGTTTAACATTACTTTTTTTAAATTTGCAAGCTTGTTGGATATCTATAAGAATATATGTAACATAAAATTTCAAAAAAAAAATTAGTTAGACAAGTTTCTCAGTTTCTTTTTAAATTTGAAATTTTTGTGCTTAACTAGCTATATTCGCCAAATATTTGAATTTTGAAACAGGTGCCGAAAATACTTAATTGTTTGCATAACATCACTCCGCCCACTTCTGTGCATTTTAAAACTTCAGATAGTGTTAGAAGGATATGTTGCATAAGGTTTGCATCAAGTTGCTCCTGCGGCTAATGCAATTTCTCGCTGCTGCACATATAAAACTTTTTAATACGTTGAAGTTTTAACCGAGCTGCGAACCGTCTGCTCCGGAACTGAAAAGATTTTGGCAACTCTGCAGCTCATGGACGCTTCTGACGGCGTGTGCAAGTTATTGTACATAAGCGCCACAATAATCAAAGCCAGACAGGGAGAGAATCCTAGTTGGGAATTGGGTGGCATCGTCAATGCCTCTGCCATGCTCCAGTTCCAGTATGGTGCTTGCCTTGTCGAATTCAACCAGCTGGCTTTCAACACATTTTTACTGATTAAAATCAGGGCCATTAAGCGTGCGCGCTTAAATCGGACTAAACTTTTTTAATAACACCGACAATAGTTACTCCGGGTCTGGTCTCGTTTGGTTGGTTACCAGTCGGGCCTGGCTTTGAGGTAGACAGGCCACAAAACGACGCGCGAAAATTGGCGCCTGCACTGAACGACATGGCGCTGATTTCGGGTAAAAATTAAATTAAAACTGTCCACGCAAAATGAAAAAAAAAAACACATATATATATAGAGCCCAGCTGAATAAGACGAAGTTGAAACTGTGAAAATATTTTCGCGAAAAATGCTTCTCCTTCTATCCAAAAGGTTCCAAAAGGAGCGGCAACTGTCAGTGCTGCCAGAGCAACGATGTCAATTAGTTTTTCAAACGACACTACTCCTCGTCCATTCCACTTTCTCTTAGCGCCTTGCTAGCGCGCACTTTCCATTGGTTCAAGTCAAGTTGGCCTTAAGTTAATTGCATAAGATTTCACTTTGCACTTTCCGCACGCCTACTTGACATGCGTAGATGAGGGGGGGGCGAATGGTTTCTGCTGTTTCCTTCCGCCTGTCACATTCCGCTCGTCGCTTGTTGTCACAGTTTTTTAATCAAGTTAAAAGTTATTTTTAAATGAAGTGCGAATAATATAAAAGGGTGGTGGAAAAAATGCTTTCTCACCAACATTCCTTCCAACTTACCACTCCGCAGAATTTCCATTAATTTCTCTGTATATATTCTGTTTTAGGCGAGCTGATTAAGACTGCATACATACATGTATGTATATCAACGTATCCGCCTTTGCGACCTTGACTTGCATTATGAATTCATTTAAATACTTTTAACAAGCACAACGTTTATTTAGTTTATTACTAAATAATCGCGTATTATTAAAAAAAGTGTTGATTGTGACATCATTTATATGAAAAAACATTCCATGAGCATATCACGAGATATCATTTACGCAAGGCTTTTTATTTTACATATTACGATAAGATATCTCAAAATAAATTAATTGAGTGAGGGCACAATCTATATTTAGACGTATTAAATATGGAATACCCTACCTTACATTTCCTAGTCTTTTATTTATAGAGTATAACTCGAAAGAGGGAAACAGACCAAAACTATTTTAATAGACAATCAATTGTTGAATCTAGTATTGACATACTCTTCGTATAAAATAAGTTCAACAGTCATGTTGGCTAAGTTGACCATTTTCATAAAAATTCAAAATCCAAATTTCGAGCCTTGACAACTGATTACATTAATGGGCACCACATTTTATGACAGAATGTAAACACCTTAAATATGTATGGAAAACCAAGCATATGCATTCGATTATTCTTCTCAAACTCTGAAGTTGTGTATATTTGTGTATTAAGTTAAGGGTAGTTCAAAAATCCATTTATTTTTTATACACTTAATGCCAATTTAAAGGGAATAGTGTCAAATAAGTCTTTGAACTCAAGCTTAAAGTTTTCATGTGCCTCAAAAACTGTTGTTATCAATTTAGCGTAATGATTAATTGTGATGACTTCTTGTATTGAAGATAAATAGTTTACTTTTGCAAAGATTTAATAAGGAATTCAATTTATTTGATTTTTTTCTAAATGTACAGGGTATTAGGCAGCCAAGCAATAGGTGCCTGTAAAATATTTTTAGGGTGCGTGGTCCTCACGCTTGTTGAATTTCATTTATCATTAGTCAGATCTCTGTTTATTTTGAACAAATTATGTGCGATGGCAAAGCAGACAAGAGTGCGATAGACACACAAATAAACACAAGCTAACACACACACACACACACACACACAAACACACACACACACACACACACCCATATATAAGCATTAGTGGGTGTTTTGCACCTGCAAAGCCGTTGATTGATGATGTGAGCAATTGATAATGTGCTCGGTGAGTGAGGGCCGGGCGTCGGCGACGCTAATTGGCGCCTCAGTCGTCAAGGGTGAGCGGGTGTGCGGGTGTGAGAGGTGTGGGGGTGGTTAGTTTATGCTTAAAAATGTAAAGCATGCTGTAGTGTCATTTTTTTTCTCCTCACATTTTTTTCGACGCTTCTTGCTGCCTGAGCTAATTGTGCGCTTAAAGCGGATTTCGACGCGCGTTTCGCATTCTTTTGCGTGTTTTTTTCCCTTATTTTTGGGATGGCTAATTAGAGCGTCTAAAGTTAATTGCAATTTGCGGCCCTTGGCTCGACTGTTTGCTTGTCACGTCTTTTACTACACCATGACTTTATTGGCAGCTGCAGCTGCTCTACCCAATCTTAAGCAGTGTATGAAAATTGCAATTTAAAAAACAGGAAAATGCTGTCGCGATGTACGCAGCTATGTGTTGGATTGAGCCTTGTGAAAAACGACCAACTCACTCTCTCGACTTGTCAGTTAGGGCTTTGCTGGCTGAAACAGGGAACAATTCCCTAATTTTCTACTGCAGTGATTTGGCATGCAGAGTGGATGACGGCAAAGTGCGAGACTGGGACTCTGACTCGATCTCGTGCTTGCCGACTCCGAACTCGATTCACTGATTTATGCGCATCAATAAGTTTTCCGAGTGCGATACTTTGGCGAAATGTGCCGCAATGAGACGTGGACAAGCAGCATCATGGCCCCAAAACTGTGCTGCAGTGAGGTGGACAGATAGACAGACACCCGAGAGCATCAAACACGTTCGCATGCAGCAGATGCAGCTGCTGGAGCTGCAGCTAGCCAAAGTAATGATTTGCATTTTGGATTCGGTTTTCGGATTCCGGTCTTGTAGATTTTAAAGTGCGATTTGGCTTATGAGGTAGCTCTGCGATTTCGTTGCCACCCACAGCTGAACGCAGCACCTTCAAGATCTACGGTCGCAACTTGCTGGCCGCATAAAAAATGGCGAAACTTTGCCGACGATTGTGGCCGTCGAACCCGCGCTAATGAGACTCCGACACAAAAATTAGCTGATAACACCGAAAAACTCAACTGCGAGTTACTCTGTGTATCTTGGTAGACGAATTGGTTTAAGTACAAGCTGAACATATATTTATATATATATTAATTGATATATTTATGCTTCTGTAAGGGTAGAAACTTATAAAGAGATTGTGATGAGCGGAATACAAAATAATAAAAAATAAATAAATAAATAAAACTAAAAGATCGAAGACGTAAAAAATAGTGTAAATGACCATAAAGAAAAAGCGATAAGCATATAAATTGAGCAATAAAGAGAAGGGTATAGAACAAAGTTTGGTTAAAATTCGTGAGTGTTCCGTTCCGATGACAAAAGATTCAAATAATGGATCTTTAAAATATTAGGTAAATTTTTTACAGTAGATTTTTAAAATATTTTTCTATATAATGTGCTCAGGCAAGGAAAATTACAAATTAATTAGTATTTATTTATTTTCTTTAACTTTGGGGACAGTCTGTCATACCCATTGACTTATGCACATACAAGGTATCCACCCCATGGCGAGTCATATAATTCATTTGTGCGCTTTTGTTTGTCAGCCAAGTTTTGTGTCCCGATTTTTGTTTTTTTTCGTTCATTTTCTTCTCGATTTTCGGATGGTCTTCTTCTTCTCTTTTTCCTTTTGCAGCGCCGCTTATCTTAATGGTTCAAAGGTTACACTCAGGCCTATGGAGGCATCATGCGCTTCCGACGCGATGCGTCTCCCGCTGAGCTAACGGTCAACCTCACCTACACTTACAGTTACAGTCGGAGACAGTTCCAGTTACAGTTACAGTTACAGTTCCAGGGACAGCATCAGAATTCAAAATGGCCGCTCGCCCATTAAAAGGAGACCAACTGTGCACAACAGTGTGGGTCCTCGCCGAGATTAGGTCTGCTTATAAATGGGCTTATGAAATCGTCTCGATAAAGCCATAATCTTTTGGGACAATTAAGCAAAAAAGCCGCAAAACTTATCGCAGTCTTGCGAGTGAAACTTGAGAGAATTTCGAGTGGCACGATATAAATTTTGTGGCATAACTCAATTTGCCAGCAGTGAGAAGAGACCAGCGAGAGAAAGAGAAGGAGAAAAGGGATGGAGAAGGAGAAGTATAAGTAGAAGGGGAGAAGGAATGTACATGAAACGTAATATTGTGTTGCATGCAACATGCAATTAAAATCGCACAGGCAACGCGCATTTAATTAATTTGAAAATTACGTTTTAGATGTGCTTAGTGTTGGGTTAAGTTTTAGAGTGGGTTGAGTGAGTTGAGTGCTTGGATGCTCGTCTGTTGGCGCTGCTTCAGGCTCGGCACTCAACTCATTTGCTAAATCAAGCATGCAACACTTAAATTTTCATTAGACTGCTTTCTTTGACTACAACTGAGTCTACGACCTGACGACAGCGCCGGCCCCTAACCTCCTGACTTGGCTGCGGGGGCGCACAAGCCTGGCAAAAACCGCAAGCAGCGCACTTTGTCTTAATGATGTTAAGGTGAATTTCAACTTACGTGATTTTTACGTGCAACTGCAGTAATTGCAGCTATGGAGCTAACAGCGGAAGTAACACCAGCGTCAAGGATCGACTGCAACATACGCTATAAACATGTGACAAATGTGGGTCAACATATACTCAGTTAGGGATAAATTCAGTAGAAACGATATAGTAATTAATAGGGATGGAAGTATACATATAAGAAAAAAGCAGACCACGATCTTGTGGATTAATATAATAATAATATATAAAAGGATAATAATCATTATAAAATCATACGTCTGAAAGATACACTTAGCAGATTTATATTAAGTCAAAGTCAAACCATATTTTGCATTTTAAATAAATCTACCAACTCAGTGATATCGCTTCTAAGCATATTAAAAATGTACAGGGTGTACAACGTAGATAAATCTCGTCTGAATATAGCCATATACCATAAATGCTGGTCAAATTATTTTAGCTGGCACCGCAAAACGCACATAGATGGGGGAAGGGAGAGAAGGAAAGATACGGAGAGGAGGAGGCGAAGGGTTTTGCTGCTGCAGCTGCCGAGTTGAAAGCCAACAACCTGCTTAGGGCCAAGAGATTCAACTTTGTATGTATGAATGGGGCACATGTGCGCACGTATTAGCCATAAATATATGAGACACATCGGGTTGTGGCAGCAGAATGGACTTGGGGAGTGGTTAGTGGCAAGGGTGCAGAGACTGCTTGGCATATTGGCGCTGCCAAAACGAAATCAAACCATAAATTTAACACGTTTCAACATGTGCAGCAACAGCAGCCGTTCCTCTTCAGGAGAGTGCAGTCGACGACCCGAGGCTAGATCGATGCTAATGCCAATGCGGATGCTGCGTACCCAGAGAATGAAAGCATTAAAAGTGCACAAGGTATTACATATACGCAGAGTTTGCTGTCACTGGCATTTAACTTGATGATGATAACAGCGCGAGTGTCATATAACAGCAGATGATGGCGTCTCGCCTGCCAAATGAATCACCATTTAATATCGCCAAGCGCCAGCGGAATGTGGCCATCGGAATGTGCCAACTGCCAGCTACCAATTCCTTCCACTGCACGCACGGACGTGCGTCTGTTTGCTATTTCATCAGCAGCAGTAGCAATAGTCAGTCTAAAGTTGACCATATCGAATGCGATTTTCTGCAAGATTCCGACAAAATGTTGGCGTTAAAAACTGCGAAAAAAAATCGTTGTGATATTTTAAAAATTGAGATGTCATTTTTTTTGATTTCAACTTGGAAATACTCGTTTGCAGGAAGCGAGATGCTCTGATAAGGGATAACAAAAGAATACTTTTTATATGTATAAGAAAATTTGTTTCATATAAATCTAGAAAACAGAAACTCTTTCCAATCAAAGGCTATTTTCTAAAATTTACGAAATCATTTTTTCTGAGTGTAGTTTGGCTAGACCAAACCGCAGAGGCAATTTCGGTGCTGTCAGCCTGGAAATGCTCTCGCCTGAAGTCTGTCAAGGAAACGCAGCCTGGACGACGAGCGCAGTACACCGCATCCTGTGCGTCCTGTTTCTCGCGGCCATCAGCACAAGGCTTAGCAAGTGTGTTTTGATTCTATGTGTGTGTGTGTGTGTGTGTGTGTGTGTTTGTGAGTGTTTGTGTTTTAGGTGGGAGAGTAAGCGCCGTGACGCGCTTAAATTGAATAAACAGCAAAATCAGTACTGCGCAGTCCAAAATGTGAAATAGCTGGCTTTATCGCATGCCTCAAAGCGGATTTCCCACGCTCACACACATACAAACACACGCAGAAACACACTCGCACACACACACACACACATAGGCTGTGTACGGCGCACACGCTTAGCAAGCCTTATCGAATTGCACACATTATCGTTAGATTTTAGTGGGCCAAGGAAATTAATTTCTTGAGTAAACCCGTGTTCAAGTGCTTAAGCCAGCTGTCCGGACATGTAATTTCGTGTTTTTGGCTGGGAGCGGAGTTGTAGTAGTGGGGTGGGGGGCGTGTCAGATAAAACATGTGGCGCCCATAATCATCACATGAGCCAAAGCTGTAGGGGCTGGTGGCGTTAGTGGGTTATTGCTGTTATCGACTTGGCTGCTGTCTCAAAAGAACGTAAATATATGCGAGCGTAATTTGAAATTAAATTCAGCGCCCTTCTCCCAATCGATCCACTTGGAACGGCACTCAGCGCCAGACAACAATCTCGTTAATATTGCAGAAATTCACATTGCACATAATTAAATTTTGCGTGCCTGCGCTCCTAATGGATATAATGCGGCATACACTATAACATTCAGCAGCAGGATCAGCATCCATAGCAAAAGCAATAAAATATAGTTGATTTCGGTCCTTTTGAACATTGAATTCCCTATCAAACATAAGGCAGACGGACGAATTAATATTCATGAGGTATTTTGGCGAACGAAAGGCTTTTTCAAGAAAGAAAAAAAACCCTCACATGGTAGATAGAGCTGAAATAAAGTCAGTGGTGCAAAATTGACTTTCAAGATATCTTCAGAAGAGTGCTGCTAGATATACGAGCTCTCACATGAACACAAGTGTGGTAGTAATTGTTATAAAGAGCACACATGCAGCAACACTTGGTTAAATGCGAAACATTATCAACATTTTCTCAAGCAGAAAGATAAGTTTGCATACTCCCGACTTAATTCAACTGTTAATAAGAACAACAAATATATATATATGATTTTATGCCAGATTTTAGAATCATCTCTAGCATGCACTCACCGAAACAAGGACATCAACAATATATTAACAAGACTCAACTGTAAATCGTTAAACTTGACAGCCGCCTTAAGCCTAAAGCAATTAGTTTTCATTGACATCGCCAAATCTGTGAAATTCTCTGCCTTCACTTTCTCCCCCCTCCCCCCCAGTTCCTTCCTGCAACCCACTATTTCTCTTTAGGTCTTGCTCTAGTTGTGGACATCATAATATATGGTTTGTGTGCGGCATTAAGCACATAATTTCACATTGAGAATCAGTGGTTGTCAATAAAATGCCAAATCGCATGACAACAAGCGGATTTAATGTTAGCCAAAAGCCCTAAGACACACACTCTCACACATACATACACACAAATACGTACACTCACACATGTTAACAAGTAGCTCAATGTGAATGATTTTTAGAAATGGGGCCTCGTATTAGCTGTTGTCGCTTTCGGCTGCTTAGTTACTTTAACCAAATATGGGCATTATTATTATTATGGGCAATGGGATGTGTTCATGGGTGAGGAAGTTATGGGGGGTGTGTTTGTGTGTTGTGTAGCTTAGAACTTATGCTAGACCGAAAATCAAAACAAATGACGACGATCAACAACAATTGTCATTTGTTATCCTATTAGCCAGGCCAAGAAATTGCCGCAGCTCTTTACATTAATGCAAACGCTTCTAATGGAAATCAACACATTCGTCCAACTACTACAAAGCCCATCTGTCTGTCCGAAATTTCCAAGTAATAAAGCAATAAATGCTTAACAGCAAACTCGACCACAAAATCCACCATTAAATCCTTGTAGGCCTTCGTCCACAACTGATAAATATGGCCTCTAATAAATATTGAACAAATTTATATAGATAGGCAATTCCCAACCTAAATTATGTGCGAAGCAACTTAGAAAGGCTAAGTGCTTCTAAGTATGAACTTGGACAACTTAATATTGATTTAAAAGGAAACACACACATATAGGAGTAAAATGTTCATATTTCTACACTGTTTGCTGTTTGTTTAATCCAATAATACTTTTTCAACCAAAATGGGCTGAAGCATTCTTCAGAACTTGGACTGCTGTTTCAGCTTTAGATTTTGAATTAAATGGTTTGGTAGTTGTTAAAGCCATTTCTTTATGCCTTGTATTAAAATGTGAGTGTGAAGAGAAGCGCCGCCTTTTGCTTTTTACCTTTAAAATACTTTAGTACTCAATCTAAGAGTTGTTACAAAGTTTCAAACTCACTTTATGAACAATAATGTTTGCAATTAGTATGTAAATCAAACCGATTTAAACATTTCTGTTTTTTAAGTTTAACTTATCTTCTTTAAAATGAAAAATCATCTACTGCAGACATGCTAAACCTAAACAGAGATCTATCAAATAACGGCCAATGTGAATCACTATCTTATTAATTATCTGCTAGCCAGTTGGGGTATAAGTATATCATTAGCCCTTGAAGATCAGTGAATGCAAAACAATCGACTGTCAAATGCCACACTTGGCATTGGAGTTCCACCCTTTATTTGCTTGGAGCAAAATGTGCTTGAAAAATTATGCAGTTATTTGCTTTGGTCCTTGGGCTCTTATTTAACACTTGGCTGGCAAGCAGTAAAGTAGAGGGAAAAAAGTGTCTCCATGTCACAAAAAGCATTTCAAGCAGCAAAAATTCAACACTTTGTTAAAATGTCAAATGAAACATGTCATTTATCATGCTGGCACTGGCACTTACATTTTCCGTGGCCACCCCCCAGTTCCGCCGTACCCCAGTCCTCAGTCCACATCCTCCGATGCTCAGTGCTCACTGGCTGTTTGGCTGACTGGTGTTCTGGCTGGAGTGCATATATCCTGTTCGCGCTCTTATCTGTTTTAACAAGCGTTACACTTTCAGCAAATACGTTTATGTTCCCCACTCGCGTCCCCTCCCCGCCAGCGACAAACAACCACCCGACTTGTTCCGGTTGGCATTTCTTTGGTTCCTCGTAGACGATTTTAGTTTCAGCTAGCAGCTAGCAGAAGCAGCAGCACTAGTGGCAGCGGTAAGCCCTAGGATCCGCTGTCATTGCCCCGACATTGCTTAAGTGCGGGTCCAACCTTTTCGCACTCGAACGCAGCGACGAAACATTTTTGGCTGTAATTTTGTCATACTCTTGCTAAGGGTATTTTAATTTAGTCACAACTCGTATAGAAGAAGTCATCTAAAAAACAATCAAGTGAGTTTGTCTATCCGCTGCAGGGAACTCATGTTTTGCTCCTATCCAGATTGATTTCATTGGGAAAAATGTTTGTTGAAATTTAATGTTTAATTTGAACCAAGCGACAGACACAAGATTAAAACACTTTTAAAATATTTCATACCTATTAACCATCACACTCAGTACAGAGGTTTGTTGTCAACGAAATCTGATCCAATTTAAGTAATAATGCGTTAAACAGCCACACGCTAAACAGCCCACAACACTTTGTTTGTTATCATGCTTTTAATATTTAATAGATTGACTTAATATATAATACCTTAGCAACGTTCAGCCGTACGTCTGCGAGAGCATTCGAGCTTCCTTGTTTAGGAGTAAACTGTGCTCTTGAGCTATTTTTATTTCTTAACAGTACACCAGCAGCAGCACCAGCGAAATGCCAGCTAAAACCACAAGGCGAATGGGGCGGGGGCACGCCCATTCACACAAACACAGTCCACCAAAGCTACACGTACCGCAGTCAACAATCAAGCAGCTTCTGTTACAACACTCCTCTGTGTGTTTGTTTGTGTATGGGTGTGAGTGTGTGTGTGTGTGTGTGTGTGTGTGTGTGTGTGTGCTTGTGCACGTGTGTGCGAAGCCCGCGACAAGGCATTTAAAATTGAAACAAATTGTGAATGATGCTGTGGAAAAGCATCCACAGCCTTGGCGCTGCCTGAAAGGATGAATGCCGTATCCAGGGCGAGATTCCTTCAGCTGGTGTGCTGATGCTAGTACTCATGGTGCTCTGTTTGTTTCTGTTACTCTCATGACGATTTGCCTTATTGCTGTTTGCTTTGTGCACTCCATAGACGACAGGCAAACACTACAAATATGTATGTACATGCCACATGCCGCATACTCTTCAACAATTCCGTTACCTAACTCGGACTTGCATAATTGCCAACTTTAAATTACACAAATTGAAATGAAGAGAACATGAACACAATCATCTGAATATTCTTGAATATTCATAAGCCACTCGACTGGGAGAAACGTTTCTGATCGACGTGTTAGACCCAAAGCAAATCATAATAAATAAGGATGTACGAGTTGCACAAAAAGTCACACAGTTAGCCATGTTTCATAAAGTAAATGTTGACTTTTGTATGCACACAAAACATATACTTTGGTTTACATCTGAGCTGTTTGTGTTTCAAGTCGACCTTAGGTTTCCACATCAGCTGAAAACCAAACAGAAATTAAGAGAAAAACAATTTGCCCTTGCAAAGCATTCTCAATGCATAAATTAAATCTGAAAAGTGATACCCAAAAAGTATTTTTAACGTTTCAATTAAGCGCACTGCATGATTTTTTTTAAACAGCTGTTTGCATACATAAAAATGAATGGCAATAAAGTAAGCGCTACCGCACTTATAAAGCACTTTAAATTGACAGTTTAAGCCGCAAAACATTTGTTGACCCCAAAAAATGTTAGCCAATGTGCAAAACGAGTGGCGATTAAAGTAAAAGTTAAATATAGTCACGGACAAACCCACATAAAAAAAAGATAAACAAACAAGCAACTGTTAACAAAACTAGGGGGTATGAGTTTAGCATTCGTATTTATTTTTTAAAATGATCAACAAAAATGTGTAAACATTTAAATGGTAGCAGGCAAAAGCTGCAACAAATAGTTGAATGCTGCAAATAAAGCGCAGTCACACGATGCATTGCCAAGCAAGTCATAATAAAAATAAATATGCATTTAACGATTGCTCCTCCTTTAGGGTGGCTCGGAGTGTGGCGACAGCTATGTTACCGGTGGCGAAAGTTTCCAACTGTCAGGAGAGGTACAACTGCCATGCGGCAGTTGGTCACCCAAAAAATAAAGAAACAAAGCACAATAAAGTATGAAAAAATTGCTGCTCACCTGAACTGGCAGCGTCGGTGGTAAATGTTGCATTTTTATGAATTATTTCATAATAAATTTTCGAGGGCTCTCGCTTTTTTCCTTTGTTAATACCAGCACAGCACACTGCGGTCTGCGACTGACCAGTTGACACCAACACCTGCTTCACGACCACCACCATCTCCACCGCTGCTCCCTACAACTCCAACAACAGCAACAATAAAAACAGTATCAGCAACAGCAGTTGGTCAACGCCAGAAATTTAACGACGCATTGACATGGCTCTGACGAGGCAAGTAAGACTGCAGTAACCGACCAAGAGGTATCCTTACTTGAAGTAGGCATTACAACGTTTTAGAGTAATCCTCAGAAGAGGGTCAAAAGTTAGTCATGCGATATACAATTGCAATATTTTGTGAAATTGAATCTGCGGATTATATTAAATTGAATGTGATTGCCTCACATTCAATATGTGCCTTTATCCTACCATCGATCGCTACTGAAACAGAAGCATTCTTAACTTTTAGCTATTATAGATTTAAGCTCTTTTAATATAGCCATAAAGAGTAGGTATATGACGATACATACTCAGCCACAGATTTGATCATATCGTTTTCAGCCAAATACCACTCAGGTGCAGGGTGTTCATAAAAAACCGACAGCAGGCGTTTTGGTGTGCTGCGGTTTTCATTCCGTCCACTTTGCTGTGAAAAGCCAAAGCGGCACACAAACAACGAGCCGCGGATATACCGAATAAATGCCATGCCACACAGCGATGCCACACAATGCAAATATTTAAATTTAATTAACTATATTTACAAACAGCGTGGCGCAGGCTATTAAATTGCCTGCACGCACATAACAAATGTTTATTCTAAAACTTTGCGTCAATCAAATCGAAGAGACGAGAAATATGCCGTCAAATGGATTTTTATGCTCTCGCAAGCTTAAAGAAACAATAACGTGTGCCCAACTAGAAGATACCTATTAATAAATGCAAATCAAAATCTTATCATTAACATATAATTATTTGAACACAATCCAATCAATCATTTATTCAAACTATAGTTACTATAAGCCCTGTAATTTGTACCGTTAGAAGTGTTTTATATATTTATGTACATGTGTATTTGTATATATGTATATGCTTTTATTTTATATTAGAACACAATTTAGTTGTATCCCTTCGAATCTATAGCAACAGAGTATTCAAAGCGTAAATCTGAGCGAAAGCAAAGCTCTAGTTTTACGACTCCTTATCTATCCATTTATGTTTCATCCCTAATTTAGTGACACAATAGGAGTATCTAAAGTGGGAGGCAATCTGGAGCTGGGTATAAAGTTTTGAGTAGTGCCTCGTGCACACAAAGGATCTACGGAATTAGCATTAAAATCAAATGTAGGATATAGGATATACTTGCTCGTTCATATGGGGCGGGCAGTCAGTCAGTGTTAAGCGAATGGCAGGCGGATCTGGGCTTTTTCAGCCGCTGCTAACTTATCCTTTTCCCATAAATGTGTGTTTTTTGGGCATTTCGAAACTGTAATACATCCGTTCAGCCACACACCCACGCACATACACACATACTCACATATATATCGTACATGTATATAGACCCTGCGCATTTGTTTAACTCAAAACTGTAACGGAAACGGAAATAAATGCTGTCAGCATTTTATTTGTTTGTGAGTGCGTGATTTTTATGTGCCTACACCCAAGTAAACAAGAACAACAACACCCAAAGCAAAAAAAGGGCTACGAAAAAAAGAAAGAGAAAATGAAGGAATGAAAGAAAGTAATAATAAATGCCTAAAAGAGGAAACGGAAAACGGAAAGCGACTTTCCCACAACTAAAATGGTGCGGGTAACTTTTGTTCTTCGCCGCACTTGTGAGAGGTGGCAATAGAATAGGGGGTAGAATAGGATTTTGGAATTGGGAACTGGGTTTGGGTGTGTGGCACTAGTTGTATGTCCATTGTGCAGCGCATAGCCTCAGGCAACACTTCTGGCAGTCATTTAGGGAAATGATTTTTGAAATGTAACGTTTGGTTGTAGTTTTATATGATTTCCATTTGAAAAAAATTAATTAAGGATCCTGCTCTTTGCCGCAAATGCAATGCCAAGCCCTTTAACCCAGACATATTTCTATTCTCTATCTCTCACGCTCTCTCTCTCACGCTCTCTCTATCTATGCTGGTAACCTGCAATTGATTTTTAAATTAAGTCCAGTTAGCAATAACATGAAAAACAATTTACAATGTGTGAATACAAACATGGAGCTAGGAGTGAGATATTGACTTACAGATACCCTGCAATTTGATTTGAAGTGCACAATGATTATTGTTGGGAGCTATTAAAATGGTCAGATAATTATGGTATGTTGTGCACTTATACACAACATTCGCTTAGAAATGCCAGAGCATACGAAAGTATTAATAAAATTCTTGATTTGAGATCTTGAGCATACGCACAAAGATCTTATCATTTTGTGAACTGAATGTAACCAAATACTCTAAATTAGATGTATGTATATACATATGCACATATTTATAATCTGCGGCATATTTCAGGGATACAGGGGAAGTTATCGTGGAATACAAATTTGAAGATCGACTCAACTCGGTGGCCTGATGCATAATGTACATCGAAGTGCCGGCGTACTTAAATATGTATTTATTGTGTGCTTCTGCCTGTTGTATTCAGTTGCACAAGTTTATGTGACCCTTTTAACACATTATACAGGGTGTAATGAATGTCCCATGAGCAGCGTACACAGTCGGACGAAACCTGTGCCACTTTGTAACTATAATAATACTTTTATATTGTTTTGCAGAACATAGGAATCAGGCAGCCACCGAGGCGACGGCGACGGCGGCGACGACGACGACGATGACGTTGCATTACCCGAGCGCATAAATAACTGTAACTGTGCGCTGTGTGTGAGTGTGTGTGTCTGCGTGGTTGGTGTGCAAAGATACTAGGATAATGGTCTGGCACAGCGGACTGCCTTTGGCCACTCAATAGACAACTCACACACAATCACACACACACAATCACACACACACAATCACACACACACACAATCACACACACACAATCACACACACACACAATCACACACACACACTCGCAGTGAGCAAACAAAAATATAGCTTCCGGTTTTTGTTTTCATAAATTACGCCGCATAAATTCCGCATTCAATCGTGTGTGTAAAAGGCTACAAAGCAGAGAAAAGGAGAGATGAGAGTACAAATGTTGGAATGTATGTGTGTGCATATGAATGTCCTGTTGCCAATGTACTTTTTAACTTTACGATGTTTTTATTTACTTGGGCGGGACACGTGTTTGCTCTTATGCTTATCCCCGCATCTACAATTCAATTGATTTTTAGACATTATTTGTTAACTACACTACAGCCTAACACTTGGCCAATTGTTCTGACCAAATGCTCTCTCTCCCTCTCTCTCTCTCTCTCTTTCTCTCTGTGTCTATGTGTGTGTGTATATGCTGGTAAATGTGCGTCAGGTGGCAAAGTTTAATAATGAAACACATAAATTGACAAAGGTTAGCACCGTGGCAAATCTAAGCAGACAAGCAACAACTGCTGTTGGCCTCATAAAAAAGGGCGAGCAGCTGCCACGCCCTTATGTCTGACCGTTTGTACGGCCATATACCCTGTTGTTCTCTCTCACTCTCTCTCTTTTTCATTGTGTTTGGCTTGGATAATGTTGGACCTTGATTTGGACAGCAGTTAAGCCAGCAGCAAGTAGAGTGCCGTCGAAGCCCTAAATAACTCCAGGTGCTTGCCTGTGTATATGTGTGTGTGTGTGTGTGTGTGCCTGTCTAGAAGTCTGTCAAAGTAAATTAGCAGTTAGTTTATTATAAATGTTAGTATTAAATGTTGAGCCCTTTGCGCCGACTTTTGTGACAAGCTGTAAAAAAAATTTTTGTTTTTTTTTATTTGTAACCCAATTAAAATACTTTCCCCATGGCCATAAAGTTATGCTTTGAACAGTGTTGGGCACTCAGCCCAGGTTATAGTTGAGCTCATTTTCTGTTGACTCTGTCCATATTGTGGCGCTTATAGCCATATGGCAGATGCTTACCACAGTGTGCGCTCCACCACCACTTCACTGTTCTCCGCCTTGACAAAGTTGCCACTAATCTAACCATTTTGGATCGACTCAAACGAAATGTACTATGTGACTCACTTAAGCACAACCAAGCAAAAAAGGGAGGCAAAACAAATAACATACTGTTAGTGAAGTGAGAGATGTGAATGCGAGGTCAGGTTCATGACTAAATGTTTTCAGAAATTTAGAAATGATATTCAGACAACTGGGCAGGACGACACCAAACGCCAATACATCAGCTTAACATTTTGGCATTTAAGTTGTACATAATTCACATGAGAAAACACTACAACTAATGTCCACTGTTACCGGTAGTTGAAAGCAGGAAATCACATTTTATTTAAGCTTTACTGTAAACGTTGATTAAACAAATATATGCATAGGCAACTTTTATTGTTTAATTAAACTAAAATGTATACAAAAGGTTTTTAGCATTTTACAATACAATTTTAGCACAAGCTATAAAATAATCATTCCTTAGCAGACAGTCATCAATAAGAATATTAAATTTAACGAATCTATTAGTTAGAAAAAGAAAACTAAACGTGTCAAACATCCGCACAACATAAATATTTAGTTTGCATTTATGCCTTAAAGCGAGCCATGATATCCAAGCCAAAGGAATTAAAAATAAATGGCATAGCTTAAGAGAGCCCGAAAAAGTCTAGACCAAATAAATCAAAATGCAATTGAGTTCATTAAACGCTGAGGATATTTTTACTTGACCTGTGCATCAGGTTGACCAATGCTCCGGTAATATTTACACATTATCAATCAACATCAAAATCGATTTCAAGTGACTCTTCGGCAGAGAGCAGCTGCTTCAAATACTTATGCAGAATATGAAGCTCTTTCACATGATGTGCTCAGCACAAAGAAACGAGACAAGATATAAGATGGAAGAGAGTTTGGAGTGGTCATCTGCCCACAATTACCACACTTTATAACACTCATAATTCTTATCAATGGAGCTTACGATTGCCATTGTACTCCCAGCAATTGTCGCATGCAATTTTTATGGCTACTTCGCACTCATTGGGCACTCTGTGCTCCTGTGGCTGTTGCTGTTGCTGCTGCTGCTCTTGCTGCTGTAGTTGACCTGCTGTTATCCTGTGCAAGCTATAATGGCTCCGCTGGCATATTTACATTTCAGTTTATATGATTTTGTTTGTTTAATGAGCTTTGTTTGCTTTTATGCTTACAAGCAAATGGCTCAGATACGAGTATTTACAGTTGACCAATACCCATATGGGTTAACTTCATAGTTGGCCATTGCTGTGGTCAGTCAATATTAGCCAGGTGGCAGTCCATTAAGCTATAATTGAAAAATAGCAAGCTGCAAGCACATAATGCAGCCATTTTTACACTAAGACAACATTTTTTGATTAAATATTAAACTTTAACAAATGAAAAGCAATTTTGCTGAAATAAGACCAAGGTTTTATTATTATTATTAATATAATACTACAATTCAAATTAGTTTGAACAGTTAATAAAATTGGTAATAAATTATACAAATATATAAAGTCACACAAGGAAATGTCAAAGTATAAAAACAAATAATTATCAGCTTAAGCAAATAAATTTGAGTAATGCTGCCAACTCTTTGCAATATCTGGCCTAAAATCTGAGAAGTAAGGGCAACTAATTGTCGGTAATCTGGAATAGCTGTTACAAGTTGCTGTAGATGTTGGTTGTCGTTCTTAAGCAAATATTTGGCTTTAATCAAACGTCATGTGAGCTTCCTGTCAGTGAGTCTATTAATGGCATTTAGAACCGATTAAGAAACAGTTCTAAAGTGTATATTTGTGGAGAAAGTTTAAATGAATAAAGTTTATTAATCACCACACAAAGCTGGCCGTTGGCAGCAGTCGCATTTTAGTCACACGTCGTGTTGGCATTTAAAATGTGCAATGCAAGACAAAAAGCGTGAGAAAGAGTGAGCGAGAGAGTGAGACAGAGTGAGAGAGAGAGAGACAGATTGTCAGTGGTATATAAAATTGTGGCACGCATTTATCAACATTTAAAACGCGTTGATGACAATCTGTTGGCTGCAATTTAAATATGCAAATGGCAGACATGTCACGCGGAAACTACTTGCCTGCATCTGCAGCATGCCAGACCAACGCAGTCGCATCTCCTCGCTCTTCGCATAGCTTACTTAGGTATGCTCAGGTCTGAGGAGAGTGAGTCCAACTGTGCGTCGAGGACTCAACGCTACATATTTTAGAGTGCACTTAACTCGTTGGCTGCTGAGGATATTATGTGCTATGCTGCGCCTGAGTTAATGCTATGAATATGCCAAAGTCAGGCGCTTCAACAATGCAACTCTCCAGCAAAAGCACCAGCAGCAGTTGGAACATAACATAAGGCACCAACTGGTCTCCATCGATGTGACCCCGCGAACTTTAATGACAATCTAAGCAGCACATTTTCTCAATGTCTGAGTTGAGCACTTGAAGTCAGCGTTAACTGAGCCTCACGAAATATGAAAATCATAATAAGCGGCATACTAGTCGACTCCCTATGCTGCTGCCACAACTTTGGTGGCAGTAGTGCCTTCAGTTTTCGGTCTCTGCTGACTTCTGCGTACGCATAAAGGCCGCTTTCTCTTCGCCCTCCCCTTTTGCAGTACCACCAACCGCAAATTAAAAATTTCTGCACGTCTCCACATAAAAAACTTTTTCTTCTCTGTATTTTTATATATATTTTCTTGCTGCTCATTCGTTTTTTTTTTTTTTTATTTGCTTTCGTTTAGTTTCTGCTTATATTCAGGCTGACTGCCTGGCAGCGCTGTCGCCGGTTTATTTCCTTTTATATTGCTTTGCTTTATGCGCACACACACACTGACACATACAGATAGAATATACAATATGTGCCTGCCTGGCACTTCAAAGTTTAGCTTTTCAGTTAGTTGTAAGTGTGTGCATATGTCTGTATATATATACACATGGTGCTCTCTTTGGAATTGTCATGCTGACTGTCTGAGTGCGTTGAGTGTTTGCCGGCGACTTTCTTTCATTGCTAGCCTTTTTTTCATTCTCTCTCTCTCTCTCTCCCTCTATCTCAGTCGGTCTCTCTTTTTCTCGCTCTTTACATACCGGAACCCGCAGTGCGTGTGCAGCTAACAAAACTGTCCTGACGCGTTGATTGTGTTTGCATATTATACACGCCCTTTTATGTCCTACGGCAATATGAAATTTATTGTAACCCCCCCTCGCCACACGCATCTGCCCCAATGTCATTGTGGCAGCCATCTGCCTGGCAGCCGCTTTCCACTTGGCCCTGGCAAACTGGCTGCATCGAGCTACGCGTTGCATGCAGGACATTGATTTTAATCTCAGCTCTACAGCACAGTCTGCCAGCCCGCCCGCCTGCCAGTTGCTCTCGCCTGTTCCTGCATGCAGCACAAGGAACTTTTAATAATTAAAACAACAAAAAAGGTTGAGAAATCCTTCAGTGTCCGGCTATAACTACAAATGAGCAGACAACGTTATTATCACAAATGACCCTCACAGTATTCAATGGCCTCATAAACTGAATATGTGGTCTGAAGTTTCCGTAATTCATATAACCTTATCAAGACTGTAGCGACTTCTAAAATCCAATTGTTTTTACGATCATAATTTGATAGTTATAGTCATATTCAAGTTAATTGTTTAATTAAATTTTAACCCGAAAATAATAAGGTTTATTGATTTTCCACATTAATTACTATTTTCCATTTATCATTCGAAAATCGGCTTAAAATATAGATATAAACGTATATTGTGAATTAGAGGACACCGCAACAAATAATTTGAATAATAATTTTTGATAATTCTCCAATGAAATATTGGCGATTTTGCACGGAATCGAAATGGTTTTAATTCCCGTACGTATGTTTGTGGGCTGTTGTATTACGATTATTATAGGCACATTAAATTACGATTATGGCTTCCGGAGATATTGCTCAAAGCAGACCATAAATGGGCGCCGCAGCCGCAATGGGCGCGAGTGCATCATTATAAACAAATGCAATCGACCGCATCCACATACAACAGCGGCGGCCACACTAGCCGCAAAAAGTCAGCCACACTAGCGCATATTTTGCATACAACAAAAACACGGAAACAAAACACAGCCCGTAAAAATAAAACACATTAGCAAAGAATGATTACCACGAAACCTTTGAAACACACACAATTTATGCGATTGTGTAATTCATGATTTAAATGCGAAACTAGTTAGCCATAGTAGGGGATTTTGCTAGATCGTTGTTTTAGCTGCTTTTCAAATGATTGAATACTTTGTGTACTTATTATGCCAACTCATAAACGTGCATACAATATTTAATTAATACTAAACTAATAAGGAAGTCAATATGCAAACAATTGACAGCACATATTTCATGGTCTTAATTGAAAACAATGCCCGCCAATCCGCAAAGTGCCACGTGGCGTATGCGCAATTCAATGAACGGTGCTCGCAGAATAACTTTTTCAATACCAGCAGCAGCAGCATTAAGTTTCGATTTATTTCAATCAGCGTGCCGCCATTTGCACCGCTTCTGGACGCCATAAAATTGCAGTAAATTAAACAGTTGTAAAGTTAAATTACTCTCTCGATGTGCATGTTCCATATATATATATATATATATATGAATGTGAGGAGCACTTCCGCATCTACGACTCGTTTCTATACCCTGTAGCCATTAAAGTGATTGAGAAATAAATTTTTTAGCTACAAACAGATGAAGGTAGCGCTGTCGGTATAAGTTATATATTAACTCTTCCTATTGCAACATATATTATAAATGTAAAATATAAATATACTCGGCTCTGTCAGACGCTTTACTAACTGCTTTCAGTTTATGGATAACATTTTCAAAACCTATATATTTAATTTGAAACTTGATATTTATAAACCAATTTGTTGGAAGGCAAAAAGATACTTAAATCATTTACCAGAATTGTCCTACTCTCAGATGTTGAATTTTTAAACTGCCATAAAGTTTTTCCGATTTGGGCTGTTGGTCAACAGTCCCCATTGCCCAGTCAGTTCGTCAGTCGTGATATATAGAAATCGAATTGAGAGCAGGGTATCTGCATGTGATGTACATGTTCTATCCTACTAAGTGCTGCCATTATTTTTTGTTTTCTGTTCAGCTCGATGTCATTTGCGCCTGGCTACTGGTGACTGCTACTGTTGCGCATTTAAATCCAATGGCATAAAGTGTTTTCTACCCACCGCTCGGCCCGCACCACATCACAAATTTAATGGAGTTGAAGCGCGGCGCATTTGCGGCTAAAACCCGCGTCCGCAAGTGTTGACTACCGCTAACCGCTTACTTAGGCCATTATATGGGCCTGGCTGAGGCGACATTGTATTAAGCGCGCAAATTTATGGCAATGCGGTGGCAAGTATGCCAGCTTCTACCACTGCTATGCTTTAAGAGAGTCTGCTAAGCTGCAGTCTTATCCAAGCACTTGAGAATTTATGTACATGGCCTGCGGTGTTCTGTGCGAAATTCGCAAGCATCGGATAGCCAGATGGTTATTTAAATAGTTAATTAATCAATAAGTGATCTTGTCATTTTATAAACTTCGCCTCCGGGCTATCTGGTTAATAAGCGCTTTATCTTCTTAAAGAAAAAGCAATGGCAGCTTTCTCAAATGGCTTTTCGCATCCGTTGTTTATGCATTTGGCTGAAAACAGCCACAGGCCATGCCCATAAATTTACAATTGTGCCCATTATGGCCAGAGTCTAACATGGTCTTAAGAAGCCTAGCGCCGCTCAAAGTTTTGCGAATAGTTGAAGAAAGTTTATTTAAGCAATGCGAGGGCAGTTTTTGAGATCGCAAGATATTAATCTAAAATGGGGTCTGCATTTTGTATTGTATTTTTAATATGATTAAATACTACTTTACTTTTTAACAGACATCAATAATTTTAAAAAATTTCATTTGACTTCTATAAATTTCGTAATTTACCAAAGAGCCCTCTTAACTAACCATGCGCGTGTCATACAAGTACAAACACATATTGTTCCGATTGTATTGACGGTGCGTGTGGAATACTTTTACCGACTTCGGCTCTCATTTTATGGGATCTCCTTGCCTCATACCTTGCTACACTATACAAATTACAATTTTTATAGCATGTGATTTTTAAAAATGTATACGGCACATAAAAGCATTCACCACACGTGCCAGAAACGGAAGGAAGCTGAACGGAAAACTGAAAAGCGTTTGTCGTCTAAAAGGGGCCTCTGATACACTTGCACGAGTTATAATAATTTTACGTGAATCATTGTATTGTTAATCACAATGATAAGCATCGCTTTAGTCTTGGTACACTCATTTCGGTTTGTTTAAAAATGTTAAGCCAATTTGCTTTGGATGTCTAACAATCCTTTGTCAATATGTCATATTGAAAGCAAATACAAAATGATTTATATTTACTCTTTGGTAGTTTGAAGATACCATTTATTACTTGCATCCCCTTCTTCCCATTTGTGTGTAAATGTTTCGTTTATAATGTGCGGAAATTTAATAAAAGCGGAGTTGGCTGATTCTTATTTGATTTTGATTTGACTATTCGCTAGATTGACAGTTTGATGTTTATCGAGGATTTCTTGAGTTGCGTGCCCATAAATTGAACTGAAATCATTTGCTTAATTTTCGGCGTTTAGTTTGATGCGGCATAATTTAATTATTTTGTTTTTGTTCATTGTTCACAATATCGCGAACAATGTGCAAATCGCATAAATACACGAAGCGTAATATTTCATGTAATTCTTTAGTTTTTCTGTTTACTTTTGGTGTATGATTGCGTGCCGTTTGTCGTTTGATTATGTTAATTTTACTGCTGTTTGCTCTTTTTATGCTGTTTTTTTGTTTATTAAATATTCAGGACATGCAAATGGCGGTTGCATGCCAATTAACTTTGATCGATTCAACAAAATGGTCGCGTACATTTTATGAGCAATTAATGTGGTTAACATTGCGGCCCCAGGCAACCGGAAGCACCAAGCCGCCAAATTGATTGCCAGCAAGTGAGTGACAATCAACAGTATATCAAAGATCTGATCGCAAATACAAAGGAAATGCAAATACAACCCAAGATACAATACAAGAAATCCAATTTAATTAGAATGTCAGCCCTGCTCTGATTTATAATGTAATTCGTCTGAGATCTAATCAAATTCAATTTCTGTACATTTCGGTCTGCATATATTAAATAATTTGAATAATATATTATTCATTTCCACTTTTGCACAGCATAATCTTCATATGTGTGTGCGTGTGTGTATCCTCGTATGTGCAATATTTTAAATATGCATACAGCTTTTGTAAATGCAAAACTGGCACATTTCTGTTGCTTTTGTAGGGTGTCTGTGTTGGCAATTGCGGCAGTGACGGTCAAATACTTGACGCTTCGCTGAATGCGCAAAAAAAATGTACAAATAGTCTTACATATATGCAGGACAGGTCGGCTGGCATTCCTGGGTACGGCAAACAAAATAATTACGCTGAATTCACAGAACCGTAATACCATGCATTACAACAATTTATTGCCTTTGTGCTATGCACATTAAACAATTAATGGTAATGAAATGACATTTAAGCACCATTAGCTAGCTGAGAGTGCACAACAGGCAAAAACCCTCCAAATTATTCCAAACAGTGGAAAATGAGAAAATGCTATCAAAGCGTTACTCAATGAACATGTTAATATTTGTATTCTTGCATATCTTCTGCATTCGAATATACCTGCAAATCTGAGTCAAGGAACATTTGAGAGGGTTTTGAATTTCCCAACGCGTATTAGAACTTAATTACATCCATTGCTTAGGCACTTTATAGCATATAATTAGGGACGAGCTTAAACCACACAGCCGGTAAGCATTTGGGAAGTGCAAAAGAATTGCATACTTTGCAGCGCATATAAATTTAATGTATCGCTCTAACGAGTGTTGCCTACTTTTCAGCGTAGCCCTGTCAGCTGCGAATGCGACTGACGAGTTCATGCACAATTTCGCTATTGCGTTTGTCTTTTTGCTGTCTGCTGTCTGTTGTTTTCCTGTCGCTGTTGTTGGCATTTTAATGTTGCTCCGTTTCTCATTATTCTTGTTGTACTGCCGTTATTAGAATACTTTTCTGCGCTGTCGTTTACGTTCGCTGCTGCTACTGGTGCTTGTGCTGGTGCTGGTGCTGGAGCTGCTGTTGACTTAGTCAAGAGCAATTAACATGCAAATAAGGCCTATTAGTTACCCAAACGTCAGTCTGTCAGCTGCTGCGTCTCTTACGGTAAATAGCTTTAGCAGCGGGCAGACGGCATCAGGCAGCAGTTACCTGGTTCAAACGTGTTGCCTCTCATTTTGGACACCTTTTTGTGCTCTTATTGGCCTTTTAACGGACGGACGTTTTACTTTAATGACTTACTAATTTTCAGTTTGCTGCTTGTGACTTCTACGTCTATCGTCTGTCGTTGTTTTGTTTACTCTAAAACATTTCAAAATTTTAATTGTCTATTTCGGGGCAACGGTCGCTTAGCCGCTGGCCATTCATATCATTAAACTTTACGGTTATGTTTTATATTCAAAACTTTTTGATTTTAAAAATAACGAGACTAAAACATTTTTGTAAACAAAACAGGGGTCGCAATAGCCAACTCCATCTTTATAAAGTTAACATAAAACAAGTCCCTTAGTTAAGCTGTTAATCTCCGAGCTGAAAAGTGTTAAGCCCTGGGGTTACCAGAAATGAAGGAATCCAGGAGATCCGATGACCCTTACGTAATCTTACTCGGTTTTAAAAAATCAAAAATGTAAATAGCAATTTGCAAATTTTTTATTTTTTTGCTCTCTCTCATTAGGCAAATACGAATTAAAATATTTTAATCACAATGTTCTGGTAAGTGGTAGAAATTCTGAACTTTTAGAATGGTAGTGTTACTTAAGCAAAATATTTTCCACTTATAGACAATAGAGTTACGAGAGTTAATATGTGATTTCCGAATGAGTTAAATTAGATAGCTGAAAGGGTATGTCCTAGCTGGTTTCTTGTTTCCTTCATTTTTGTTGTTTATCTTAATATGCTGATTAAAACCCTTTGTTCCTAATCTTATCACTTTTTCTTTTTGTTTCCCCCATTTATCGAATGCTCTTTGCTCCTGATTGGCGCATGAAATTTGTATGAACTTTGCCTACTGCCATTAATGTTAATTGATCACTTGAATTTATGCATTTTCATTAAAACTTTTTGAAGTCGCAACTTCTGATGCCTCAAAACATCATCACTTCAGTCAGAGATCAGGCATTCAGGGAGAAATAGAAAGAAAAAAATAAACATTTACACAGCTCCTGTGGTAATTTATGGCCCTGGCAAAAGCAGCGCCACACCTTGCTCTCGGTCCTATGGATTCTGGACTCTGGTCAGACTTTCAGTAAGTTTAACACCACGCCAGGCCGCAAATCGCAACTGAATGTGCAGCACATGCAAGTGGTCACACACACACACACACAAATACACACACACACGCACACAACCATCAACACACTTGCACAGACAATGGCGCAATGAATGCTGTGGGTGATGATCCAACGTGATTTATCTACTGCCGCTGAGGTTAAAAGTTTTGCACATACTCTCACTGTCTAGGTCAGCTTCTCTTTGTATGCAGAGCACACTAACACACACTCAGAACAATTTAAGAAATCGTCTTGAAAACCAGAGAGTTTGGTGAATTTAAAAACATCGAAGTCTACGAAATACATTATATAATATTGACGATTGTTTATACTTCTCTTAAGTATTTTCTATATTTATAAAAACAAATATATTTTAAAATCAAACTTCTAATTTAGGTGTATCAAGGTAGGAATTAAAATCGGAAGCCATGGTAAACGAAAAAATTGTTTAAGATATATGGTAAGCCAGAAAGAATGGTGATTTAATAAAATTCAGGGCAATTTTTTTTCTCAGTGCACATCTGCACACCAATTATACACATACACACGTAACCACACGCGTTGTAGACACAATGTTTGAGCGCAATGGTTATGCAAATGCTGACTATCTCGAACTGTCAGTGTTCGTTGAATAATATGCTGTGACTCCTAGTCCGACTCCTACTCTTGCACCTGCAATTATTAAACTTTTAGCATAATTTCGGATTCTGACATTTTGCTTTAACCATGAATATTCTATCTGTTTTATGTGGGGACCTAAGCCGTTTAGCCTGATATCTGATGCCAAGACCTGAGTCACAAGATGCTGACAGTCAGCTCATTAGCCTTGTCGAGTGTAACTAATTATTGCTGGCTCGCTTTCCGTTCTTCTCCACTTATTGACAGGTTCTGGCTTCGGTTGCCCCCTATGCAATATTTTGCTGACGCCTCACTCAGATCCATCATTTTGTGCAGCCATCTGCGACCCGTGGCTATTCGTTGGCTAATAAATCTTAATCAGGGGATGCCCAAGCCAAGCCGCAGCAGTCAGTGGGCGTTGCCTATTTGCGAAATTCACTGCCATAAACACTTTTTTGTCTTTCCTATTTTTCTAATTTTGGTTTTTCGTAATCTTAACTGATAGCTTATCATATTTTGGGGCAATCATTGGTCCGCATGGACCTGATTGAGAGTCTACGCGAGTTTGGAATAAAAACATTTCAATGCATATCAATTTATTATTTCTATTTACGATGAATATTTAATTTTCAGATTTTATAAGCAAAAAAAGGAGAAATTACGTAAGACAACGGCTTAGATTCCCAAGTCTTTAATAAGTTTCCTCCACCAACTCAGAGTAGGAGTGGTACCAGGCGCCGAAGTAGTAGCATTCCAGCTCGTGGTAGTAGCATTCCAGCTTGGAGTGCTAGAATTCCAGCTAGGAGTAGTCACATTCCAATTCGGTGTGCTCTGATTCCAGTTTGGAGTTGACGTATTCCAGTTGGGGGTCGTCCAGTTCCAGCTTGGAGTTGACGTATTCCAGCTGGGAGTGGTCCAGTTCCAGCTTGGTGTTGTCGCATTCCAGCTGGGGGTGGTCCAGTTCCAGCTTGGTGTTGACGTATTCCAGCTGGGGGTAGTCCAGTTCCAGCTTGGAGTTGACGTATTCCAGATTGGTGGTGATGGAGTTGTCAAATTCCAGGTTGGGGTCTCCGTCCAGTTCCAGCTTGGTGTTGACTGATTCCAGCTGGGGGTAGTCCAGTTCCAGCTTGGTGTTGACGCATTCCAGCTGGGGGTAGTCCAGTTCCAGCTTGGTGTTGACGCATTCCAGCTGGGGGTAGTCCAGTTCCAGCTTGGAGTTGACGTATTCCAGCTGGGAGTGGTCCAGTTCCAGCTTGGTGTTGACGCATTCCAGCTGGGGGTAGTCCAGTTCCAGCTTGGAGTTGACGTATTCCAGCTGGGAGTGGTCCAGTTCCAGCTTGGTGTTGACGCATTCCAGCTGGGGGTAGTCCAGTTCCAGCTTGGAGTTGACGTATTCCAGATTGGTGGTGATGGAGTTGTCAAATTCCACGTTGGGGTCTCCGTCCAGTTCCAGCTTGGTGTTGACTGATTCCAGCTGGGGGTAGTCCAGTTCCAGCTTGGTGTTGACGCATTCCAGCTGGGGGTAGTCCAGTTCCAGCTTGGTGTTGACGCATTCCAGCTGGGGGTAGTCCAGTTCCAGCTTGGAGTTGACGTGTTCCAGATTGGTGGTGATGGAGTAGTCCAATTCCAGGTTGGGGTCTCAGTCCAGTTCCAGCTTGGTGTTGACTGATTCCAGCTGGGGGTAGTCCAGTTCCAGCTTGGTGTTGACGCATTCCAGCTGGGTGTAGTCCAGTTCCAGCTTGGAGTTGACGTGTTCCAGATTGGTGGTGATGGAGTTGTCCAATTCCAGGTAGGGGTCTCCGTCCAGTTCCAGCTTGGTGTTGACTGATTCCAGCTGGGGGTAGTCCAGTTCCAGCTCGGAGTTGACGTATTCCAGATTGGTGGTGATGGAGTTGTCAAATTCCAGGTTGGGGTCTCCGTCCAGTTCCAGCTTGGTGTTGACTGATTCCAGCTGGGGGTAGTCCAGTTCCAGCTTGGAGTTGACGTATTCCAGATTGGTGGTGATGGAGTTGTCCAATTCCAGGTTGGGGTCTCCGTCCAGTTCCAGCTTGGTGTTGACTGATTCCAGCTGGGGGTAGTCCAGTTCCAGCTTGGAGTTGACGTATTCCAGATTGGTGGTGATGGAGTTGTCAAATTCCACGTTGGGGTCTCCGTCCAGTTCCAGCTTGGTGTTGACTGATTCCAGCTGGGGGTAGTCCAGTTCCAGCTTGGAGTTGACGTATTCCAGATTGGTGGTGATGGAGTTGTCAAATTCCAGGTTGGGGTCTCCGTCCAGTTCCAGCTTGGTGTTGACTGATTCCAGCTGGGGGTAGTCCAGTTCCAGCTTGGAGTTGACGTATTCCAGATTGGTGGTGATGGAGTTGTCAAATTCCAGGTTGGGGTCTCCGTCCAGTTCCAGCTTGGTGTTGACTGATTCCAGCTGGGGGTAGTCCAGTTCCAGCTTGGAGTTGACGTATTCCAGATTGGTGGTGATGGAGTTGTCAAATTCCAGGTTGGGGTCTCCGTCCAGTTCCAGCTTGGTGTTGACGCATTCCAGCTGGGGGTAGTCCAGTTCCAGCTTGGAGTTGACGTATTCCAGATTGGTGGTGATGGAGTTGTCAAATTCCAGGTTGGGGTCTCCGTCCAGTTCCAGCTTGGTGTTGACGCATTCCAGCTGGGGGTAGTCCAGTTCCAGCTTGGAGTTGACGTATTCCAGATTGGTGGTGATGGAGTTGTCCAATTCCAGGTTGGGGTCTCTGTCCAGTTCCAGCTTGGCGTTGACGAATTCCAGCTGGGGGTAGTCCAGTTCCAGCTTGGAGTATTATTCCTTTGTGATTCAGACGATTTGTCATCATCCTTAGAAATGCAATTCTGCAGAGCAACGCTGGACTTCTCCAATTCTAATGAAGTCTTCTTAATCTCATGGATGACACAACGCTGGATCTGCCAGAAGTTTCTCTGCCTGGGGTGCACAGCAGTAAACAGACTCATGACCTTAAATAAAATGAGCATTCAGCTAGTAAATCGTCAAACAAAAAATGCAGTTCGATTTCTAATGATTCCTTACCAAATCTGCAAAGCACTCATGCTTGCTGCAGGCGAGCATCTCCTGCTGGAAGGCAGTTTTCACAACAGATGGGCTTCGCTTTTGCAAATAGTCTTGCAGTTCGGCTTCCTGCACATTGTCACACTGGCGCAGCTTGATGCCCGCAATTATAAGCATCTGAACATTTTTGATCGTGTTAAATGCCACACATTCATCAAAATTTTGTAATTCACCCAATTCGGGTATTTTCAGGTCGCCCGTAATAGCATCGAAGAGTAGATTTTTTAAACCCAACTCATTGCGGATATCATTCGAATTAACATGCTCAGCCGTCGTAAAGATCTATAGGTAAAAAACGAAATTGGTTAGGTATATGTAGAAATGAAATAACTAAGATAATTTTACTGGCTAATAAATAATTATATAAGTAGCATGGCATGGTAGCATGGTATATTTACAATACATAAATAGAATTTATTATTAATTAATTATCTTTTTAATAATCGTTTTATTAACACTCACTCATGCAATGGAATGGTTTCCACAGAGAAACAATTAATCTAAAGAAAGTAAACTAAACTAAACTTTTTAATTTCTTAATTTTTTTTTGAGCAAGTACTTACGTTCGCGCTAAATATCAGTGCGCAGAGCACCAATAATTTGCAGAGAACCTCCATGATTTCGGTTCCCGTCGTTTATGAGTTTGCCAATTTAGCACCTGGCCATTTTATATCAAACTTTGCCGCGAAATAGATTTTATCTTCGAATTTTTCTAATGTATTTTTTGGTTTATTTTTTATTGTTTATCTACTACGAAATAGATTTCTCGCCGAGTCTTCCTCATTGCGATAAGAAACCTAAGCAGCCTGAATAATAATAACAATTAGATATTATGTATGTGTATATGTATATGTACATATATAATAATATAATTCCTAGATACGGTGTCAATATTGAATCACCACGTCTCTTGTTTGTGAGTATTGTGTATATACATATTTAGTACTTTTGGGAACTCTGATTATGAAGACACACTTGAGATCTTGTCAGTCTGAATTGCTAGGTGCAATATAATCAGACTAAATAAATAGTCAGCTGTTGTCTATCACTCTATCATGTGTGAAGATATTGACTGTTTGAAGTTAGTTGAATATATATGATCTTTATTCAGCGCCCATCAAACATAAGTATATTCATAAATTTCATATACAACAATTAGATATTAGACTGCTGTGCGGCTTGCTCAACTGGCTTCTGCTCTTGCTCAACTGGCTTCTGTTCTGCTTTATTCTCTGCTTGACTCTCTGGCATATCCCTGAGCTGCTGCCCCTTTTCCTTCTGTGCCGGAAGCTCACGTTGATTAGCCACCATGGCCATGCAGCTATCAAAATCGTTGGCCGCCCCAATGGACTTCACTTTGTAGTCGCCAACAGCAGAGCTGATGCAGTTGGCGCGCTGCGTTTTAACGATTGAGGAATTGGTGGTGTGCTGAGAACCGATCTGGTAAGCCAAGGAGTTGGAGGTATCCAGCAGCTTCAGATTCTCGTCGAACTACAAAAAACAGAATTATGACTGATAATGTGTGCACTTAAATTAAATTGCTCTCTTACATAGGCCGTCGTACAGTTGACGAGTAGCAGATTATCGGACGCATTGGTGCATTTTTGCAGATTATTCTGCAAGGTCAGCAGTTGGCTGCGGATCTGATTACCAATTACGTCTACATTCTGACTGTTAGACACCAGAGTGGTATTATAGGCCTCCTCGCACTTTCTGGTAGCGTTGGCCATCTCATCGCTGTTCGTGTTGGACGTATTTGCGTGTTTATTGACGCAATCATTTTCAGGTTGTGACAAGGCGCGTGCTTCGCTGAGCGGCGAGCCCAACTGGGCTATCACCATGCGGAGCAGGCTGGTCTCGGCGGCAGTGCGGGACCATGCGCTGGCCTAACAATTGAGAACAATTAATGAGGCTAGACGAAGAGACCCTCAAGTGGCGCATACTTACGCTAAGCACTGTAGCTACCAGCAGTAGAACGCGAGTGAACAATTGCATATTTAGTGATTTTTTTGAGGTTTTGAATTCTTCTCCAATGGCTTACTAATTGCTCATCGTAAATTGCTGCCGCTTTTATAGCCGTCAATTTAGAATTCTCAATTTTCACAGAGGATACTGCAGAAACGATTGCAGCATTTCAGATAAGATAGATATTGTACAAAGCAATTGGCTGGTTAATTGCCTTTTGTGCAGATTTAAGACAACATTTAGCATGATATCTTTGTCAATGTTAAAGAGTAAAGCACCTGTTACTACAAATTGGCCCCAGCGCACTATCAGTGCTCATGTCTCATCAATTGCTCATATCAGACGGCTGGTTTTTGGTGTCTTAATGTCTACATTATTAGCTGTAGTTGTGCCAAATGATATAAGAACTTATTTATAAATATATTTTTGAACCACGCTGAATCACCTGAGCCCGTAATGCTCGCACTCGCATGTGCACAACTCGATTCATTCAATTTACATGCTTTTCAGTTAATTCCCTTAGTTTGTATTCGAGTGGCATTTAAGTTGTCAATTCATTTATTACATTACTATCTCATATATGTACATACATACACATATTTAAATGTTAACAAAACTGAACCGCAACTTTCCAGTAGTGATAGCATATACAACAAAATAATCGTATTTGGCGGAATTTTTTTTAATTTCTTTAGATTGAAATTGATTGATCAACTGAATCACGAATGGGAAAATACGTTGCGTAGGCTTTAATTTATCAAACACATCTTTGAATCATAGAATAAATATTAATATAATGACAAATTTTTGATCAACTGCCCAAATTTCATGAAGTTTGTACAACAAACACCCAAGTTATAGTCGAAAAGTATACTCATATTGGTCTCATTTCTAGCAGCAGCCATGAGCAATGAGAGCAATTAGACGCAAAAATGTTGAACGGAAATTTGGCTGTAAAATTACATGGTATATTGTAGTCGGGCTCACTCGACTACATGATTCTTAATTGTATTTTCTACGTCGAGTTGGCAAACAAAATTCTCAAATTAAATTCAAAAGAATATTTTACACATTCGCACGTCATTAAGGCCGTATCGCATAAGTTTCCCAGAATTGATAACGAATCGCCAAGACCCGTCCACATTCAAACTGTAATCAGCTTGTGAAAAAGCTTTAGACTTTTTATAAATTATTTTATCACATTCCTGGGCATTTGTTTTGCGATTCTGATTATCTAATTTTATAGAAGTCAGTCTACAGAAGTTATCAGCAAATAATTTATTATGGAATTATATAATGAAGAAACGTAAAATAAGCAAATTTCAAATTCGGTGAAGGCCCATAAATTTGATATATATTTTAAAAAGTAACGAAGGTATGTATCTCGACTTTCAGTCAATTGAAAAACATAATACCTAATTAAATATATAAATGGAATGGGCTGTGCTGAAAAATCTGTACCAAGATTACCAAGTGAACGCTGGCAAAACAATTTTCAAAAGTGGCTAAATTGACGGCTGGCAAGAAGTTTATCACAACCTGCCAGAACGCACACACAAACACGCACACTTATCGTTTGGCATATATAGATATGCGGCAATCTCATATATCATGCTACAGGGCAAACAAGACTTAAATTATATGCATAAGGTAAAATACGCTTTGAACACCTCTAAAGAAATCAAGAAGATCCATCGCAAGACAAAATGTATTTTTGGGCGTTGCGCACAACTTAAACGATTAATCAAAAGTATAAAATGCAGGCTGGTTGGTTGCAACTTTTTGTTGAGGCATGAGTTGTGCTTGTCGTGTGCTTGCAGCAGGTAGAGGGAGTGACAGTTGGTAATGGCGCAAGTGCTATGGCTGCCACAGGCAGCTGCGTGACTTCAAGTGGCTGCACAAACGTTGACAAAAATTCTACACACTGCTCACACGTGCTCATTTCAGCAGCTCAACAATGTTGACTAATTTAATTGTTGTCTGCCATTTTGGTTTAGCACTTTTGCAAGAAAAGCCAAATGCGAGTCTTTAGCTGAGCTGTCAGCCACTTGAATTGTGACAGCTGCTGTTTACCTCTTGTGATTGCTGTGGTTGATTTTCAATGGCCTGGCACTTTTAATCACGCCATTGTCGTCACCTTGGCCAACCCTAGGACTTCCCCAATACCCCTTGCCCGTTTGTTTGTTGATGGGGAGTCGTGTGGGCGAGTCATGTAACGTGGCTTCAAGTGTCATTTACACGCGCATTGTATTGTGGCTGGAACATCTGCTGTCTGACTGCCTGCCTCTTCGCGGCCTTTTCCATTTCGTTCTGTTTTGCGTTTTAAGTAGCTGTTAAGCATTTTCATTACACACGCCAAAATGCACAATGATTTATGCGAAGTGCCTCGGAACCTTTATCACATGTTCATTCCGCTGTCAGCGGATTAAAAACTCACTCTACCTACCAACCCAACCCAACCCACTGCTTTATCGCTTCACTCTCTCTGTCTCTTACCACTTTCACCAATTTATCATTAAAAAAATGGCATTTCATGCCGCATGCCTTACATGATGCACAATACTCGGTTTTGTGTTTCGAGTGTTGCGCATTTTCAAGACCGGCACATTGACATTGCACGTTGTTGCACACTCTTTGGTCTTAATGCCAGTTTTGCAGTTGGTGGTGGTGGTGTTATTGTTGTTGTCGTTGTTGTTGTTGGTTTTGTTGTCAGTGGGGTTTCGCTTTTGTCTGCTGCAACTTTGTATGCAAATAAATGGGCGGTCTAGACAGCCACGCACAATGCCAGTTTTTATTTGAAAAGTGTCTTCTGCAGCAGCAGCAACAACAGCAACCCCAATACCAGCATATAAGAAAAACCGCATATATTTCACACTCGTGTTGTGTCCATATTTGCTACAAACTAGAAATTTTACAGGTAAACTACAAATATAGATATGTATTTCGGTTGCCTGGCTTACTGATAGTATTGTGTAGAAGTTGACATCCGTAATTCACACATAGCTATACGTGGTTTGCGTGAGGTGCAAAGTTAATTATTGAAAACCATATAAATAATATATTTATTATAAACACAAATTCTGATTGTGCTCGCATATTTGAGTTATGTATAGTTGGACGTGGCAATAATACAAATAAGTGCAAGGTCAAACTATAATTATTTATGAGACCGAGTTCGCTTTTCGCGATTACCAACAAAAATTTGCATTTCTGTTTTTCCTAATCTAATATTAACGGATTGTTAGAAAAATGTAATTTTGTTGGCTAAAATAAACGACAAAAAACTTAACGCTCAAATATAATTTATATTTTTTATTCAATGCTACAAAAATCTCACAAAAACATCACTTTATTCAATATGATAAATATATCAGAATTAAAATACAATTTTTCTAAAACGCTTACAGCTTCACACATTTATTAAACATATTTTAACAGCTGCATTCTGAGTTATTATTTATTTTAATATAATGTTATATACTCTAATGCAACGACATTGACTTTTCACAGCCCTTTTGCGTTTATTATTTATAGTTTCTTGCATCCTTGCAAGTTCCTGCCGGCTACTAAATTGAAATTCATAATTAGTTTTTTATGCAAATGTTTGCCAGCGGCGTTGGCGTGTTAAACTTTTGACTGTCACATTTTATTTCATTGTAAATTATTTTTACATGGTGACTCTTTTGTGTGCATTCTGGAAAAAAAAGCTGCAGGTAGTATGATAAGCCTTTAGATACTCTGTACAGCCCTAAAGTGAAATGTTTTGTAGCAGGCCTCTTTTAATGTAGATAGCAGGTTAACATTGATATCGATGTCGATGCATATCAGATGTGTGATCACCAAGAGACGAGTCGTTCGGAAAAAAGTAAAGTGAACAGACGTGTTTTTGGACAGAAAGATAATTTAGTATTGACTGCCGCAGTTTATTCATTCTTATCAAACATTTTGTTTAAATAAATTATGAACAAAGTGTGACAGCACTTTAAGTTGTTCTACACGAGTCGATGTTTATAATCAAAATATCTGTACATGTTCATTTGACAGGATGTGTTTTCCTTTTCAAAGATATTGAAAAAAACATTTTTGCGAACAGGGTATAAAAAGTTGAACAGCAACATTCAAAATTGTGTAACTTGTATTTGTTTTTTTTGTGGCCGCACGGAACTTTTGTGAACAAGCGGCAACCGAAATTGTTATATGTTAATTCGATACAACAATTTGGAGCAGTGTTGCATGTTCTCATGTAAATGGTAACAACGATGTGCCACATGTGCCGCATTTAAACACCGAGCCGCTGGAAAAACTTGGCCAAAGCCAAAGCGAAAGCCAACAACCAAACTGAAAACGTTTCAAAAGGCTGTGATTTTGATTTGGTCCGCAACATTTTGCGGTCTAATGGCAAACGGCATTTGAATTTAGATTTAATCCGATTGTAAAATGTGATTTAAATTGAAAGCCTAGCAGTGTACCAATGAGGGGAGGGTAGTGGGGAAGAGTGGGAAAAGGTGGCAACTGCCGCTCTGCAAATGAGATTTGCATTTGAAAGCGCGGGCGTTTTTATGCGAGCTGCGTTTAAGGAAATTTATTAAAGCTTTCATTGCACGCTGGGGAACTGGCAGTGGAACTAGGACTACAACCCGGGCCAAATGGCAAACGGTGCCCTTTTGTGTGTCGTAGATTTACAGTTACAGTTTAATACAATTTATATATGTTGCTGTACGCTGAACGAACAGAGTTGATTTGGAGTCGGGATAAGGACGATTACATTTTGGTGATTTTCGTTCGCTTTTGTTACGCTTCAAATGCGCATTTAAAGCACTGCGCTGCCAGCTTAGTTTGTTGCCAGCTGCACGAACTTTAATTAAGTTAAATGGTTCGCATGAGGCCACTTGCTATCCCTCTGTGTGAGTCTCTCCTCTCGCTGCCTACATGGCCAGCCCGTTTCCTCTGCCTTGTGTCCTGTGTCCTGTGTGTTGTGTCCACTAGCAGCTAACAGCAATTAAAGTCCATTAACCACATGATGCGTTTTGCACTTAAAACCAACGCATAAACATGCACATACACACACTTACACACCTATGCAATCAGCGGCCCACATGTCGAAAGCTGCACCAGCACCTTGCAACAGCAACCGGCTGTGCACGCCGAATCCGCATCCGTTTCCGGCAGCCACCAGGCCACGTCGAGGAAACGCTCAGTTGATGTTGCCCCTCATCTGCCGCTCCGCCCAACTGCCCACCTGCTGGTTATATTTGTGTTACTAGCCTGACCATTGCGACAGGTTAGCGAACACGTGTGCATCCCAATGAAAACTAATTAGACTGCTCGTCTGGTCGGCTCTGTTCCCGGTCCCGGTCGCGGTCCCAGTCCAGCTCCCGCTCCCAGTCCGATCAAGTCATATTTGGTTTGGTTAGGTTACATCGTCTGTTCCATTTGTGTGCATTTGTAAGCGGCTTCACCTTGTTGATTTTCACATATTTTCCATACCCCGCAGTTCCACCAGGCATTGAGGTATTTTTACACTAATAAATATATAACAAATATACAAACACTGAATCTCTCTAATGAGGAAGTAATCACCCCTATTCTTCATTTAGCTCAGTAAAAATCATAATTAAAAAAAAATTATTTATATATATTTTAAACTACGTAAACGCTGGGTATCTTGATGATAATTTTGGTTATTTATGTCTGATTTGCTTTTTACCTATCGAGTTCACATTTTTGATTCATAATTTTACTGGCTATCTCAGTGTCGTTCCCTTACTTTGCCTAGTTGTGGCTAGAAAATGTAAAAATATGCTCGGGCTGTGGTCATTACTGTTGGTGCCACGCAATGCGGCAACTTGCAACAGTTGCTGTCATCAGCGCCTTTCGCTTCATTTCAGGCAAATATACAAAAGAGCATACATGTATGTAGAGGCAAGTGTGTGTGAATGTGTGTGTGTGTGTGTGTGAATGTGTGTGCGTGGGTGTGAACCCATTTGGATTCTTTGGTCTTAGAAGACCCTAGACCTTTAGCCCTGATTCTGACAAGTGTCACAGCAGGTTCACAGTTGTGTCTTCTGTATTATTTTTGTTTGTTTTGTTTTTTTTTGGTCGCTCTGGTTCAAATGTTAAATGTTCTTTTAACTGACACAAGAAATTTAATTTATTTTCGGCAAGACAAACACACAACGACAGATGTCAAATTAGGCATCTTTGATATATGTGTATTTTCGCCAAAAAAAAAAAAACCAAAAAAAATACCCTTAAGGCATTTGTCACAAAATTAGTTGTTTCGTCTTAAAATGAGTGCCAACAGTTTATGTGCGCTGTAAAACTTCTATGACGACAGCGCACAAGCTCTTCAGCTATGTGGCATACAAAAGTAAGGGGAGTAAAGGCCGGAACATGTCGGCGCCCATCGATATTGGCCAGCTAATTGCATTGTTTCACTTTTGAGCCAAAGAAAGCGAGTCGCTCACCCACTAAACGCTGATGCAATATGAGAACTTCTATCTGATGCTCGCTCGAGTTGGTCGTCGTAATGAAGCGACTTAAGCGGATATAAAGTGAGCCATAAGCCAGCTTTAGACTTTTAATTTAAAAGTTTTGCACTGCGCCAAACGGCAGGCGACAGCACCAACAACAACGTCTGATGGAGAACGAGGATGAGAACCAGAACAGTAAGGACAACGTAATGCAATCAACAAACAAAAGGCAACCGCTAAAGAACGATTGCTGAAGGGAGTGGCAGTAATGGGCTGGGAGCGAGCAGCTTCCCATTCGTGCGGCTCTGCATGCCACATGAAATCCGGAGCTCCATCTTTTTGGCCGTGCATGCCATTGTCTGAGGCAGTGGTTAAGCGCGGATTAAGTCATAAATTGGTATATTTGGACATGCCGAACGAAGGTGGTCATTGTCATCAGCACTGGCACTGGCAACTGGCAACTGGCAACTGGCCTATAAACATACCGACAGAAAATTGGAAAGCTGCTCGCGGGCTTAATTAACAAGATATAATACGATGCCAATTTTTATGCTGCTCTTGCAGCACATTTTTATATGTGTATAAAAGTATGTGGGTGTTAGCGATGGCACCGTTGTAAATTAAATCACAGCATTATGACCGATAATTGGCCGACGGTCTCATTTCCATGCTGATGCCACCTCAAAGGGACAGAAAACGAGCGACCGATATTGTGTGCAAAATTAATTAACGACTATCTCAGCGAATTGAATGAAGAGAACGCAAAGGAAACGAAATCAATGCAATAATTCAGCGGCCTTTGAGGAAGACATAATAGCACCAAGAAATTTTCACAGTGCATTGTGTGAGATGTGTCTTTTGGTGGCCACCAGCAGCAGTATCTGGAGCAGGAGTCGCCAAGGCTGCCATTTTCACATTTTTCATTTTATTTTTTTTTTTTGCGAGCGCACAATTAAACCCATTAAGTGTCTTCCTTTGTGGCAATCGCTTTAGACCTAATTTAAGGCAACAAAGCCGAATGGGTCTTAAAAAGAGTTGTTCTTTATTGGGGTAACTGAAATTTGTTACGGATTATGTAACGCATTGAAGAAATCGTATATAATCCCAATTTCACGTGAGTTGGTTAGGCATAAAATTAATACGATAAAAGTTGAGTTCTTTAACGACTTTTTGTTGTATTTATTTATTTTTATTTTTTTATTAAAAGGCGACACCTGGGACTTCCAAGTCTGATTTTTTATTATATTCATGGAGATTTTGAAATTCAGTTTTTGAATATGAGATCCAAGTTATGCTGAAGCATTTTTATTTCTTGTTCCAATGTAGTCCAGCAAACCGTTTAAATTCCAGCAATGAAGTGTTGCCGTTAGTTAAAAGTTTTTCGATTTTTGAAATTCAGTAATCGGCAGATTATAATATTACTAAAAGGGTATTAAATTTTTGTTAACCAGCAAATAACTCATCTATCATGATAGCCCTTTTCGTTTTTCTTTCTTTTTTTTTGTTGGTGTGGGTTGGTTTTCAGCTTTATTGGAGTTTAATCTTTAGCTTTCTTGTATCTTAGCATCTAATTACATAAGTTTGTGGCTTAAGATTTCAGTAAACTTTTTGCGCTCAAGAACTTGATTATCCACATAGCTAGATTCCTAAAGCAAATAGCAAAGAGAAGAATAATGAAAAATGAGAAATGGTAAATCGATGCTGAGCGCAAAAGAATTTAATTTCAATATTTCAAGTCAGACCACGACGCCCTTTCATTACACATAATCGACAAGAGTTACAATAAAAATCAATTTCCATATTCAATTTGGCTAAGTGGCACACACATACATACAAGCATAGCCAAACTTTGACAACGGCTGAAAATGAAAATGAGCTTGTCGAAAGCGCTGCTCAGCGTTATTTTCCAGTTGGTCATTTAGAGCGGGACAGCATTTGGGTATGTGGATTGTCTATAAATAATACGCAGATTTTTGCTCTGGCTCTAAATGAAGTTAAACTATGGTCAGTTCGTCAACGTCAGCAATTTAGAAGCCATACCCCTGCAATTCACTTGACTGTAGCTCATTTATGCGTTTAACACATATTTTCCAAAGGGAGCTTGAGGGACGGGGCTTGGCAGTTGTAACTGGGAATTATATGGGACAAGCGACAGCGACAGCAACAACAACAACAACAACAACAACAGCAGCAACGACAGCGACAACGACAACGACATTGTGTGACACATTTCCATTTCGGGTGGAAAACGTTTTGCAAAAATTTCTTCATTCTTTGCTTTTGCTGCCTAGCTGGATGCTGCTGCTTTTATTTACTGCGGGTTCACAACAGTCCTGGCAACGGCAATAATAAAAGAAGAGGCGAAAGTGAAAAGCACAAGAAATGTTTACCAGAAAATAGTGCAAAGTTTTCCTCTTTATTTCCCTGTTTTCTCTTTGGCAGGAGGAAAAAGTGAGAAAATACCAGCACGTTGAATTGAATTTAACGTGAAATGCAATGAAACGTAATGAAATTTTCGCCGTCAGTCGTCTCAAGCGTGCTCAAATAAATGAACTAACTAAGTCCATAACCAAAAGGCCCAAAATGAAAATATAAGCATAAATAACCACCATGAACAGCACTGATTCTCATAACGTATCGCTAATATAGCTGAATACATAATCAATAGTACATTTTTGCCAGATACTGCCCACATTTTGAGTTTGGTTGACTTTAAATGCGTTCTTAGACAAAATTTCAGCTTCGCAAATACTTTTTTAATATTTGGAATGCATTTTAATATTTAATTTGAATCTAATCCATGTAAATGCGTCCATTAAACTAGCTGCAAAACTGACTACCAAACGAGTACGAAAATCGAGCCGTGTATCGCAACGAATGGAAGGAATGGAATATTTATTGCCCTTATTAGTGAGTCGATTGAAAAATTTTCTGCTCTCAAAATTCAATTTGAAGCGCTTCAATTCGCTCGCTGACTGCCTGGTTGCCCTTGTGCCCCACACTACTCACCCCTCCCCTGCTCGCCACCCGCTCAGCATCAATACTAAGTGGTAGACGTAGTTGGAGCCCTGTTGAACGGGGTCTAAGCTACAAGAGACTGCCAAACAATTCATCTTTTCACCAGCGAATTTCTCACGCAACGCATTCGTTTTATTTTCTATGCCAATTTTTGGCATGCAGCTAAAGGTGGCACTCAATGAAATTCGCTCGATTGCCAGCCAGTTGCAGCTTGTTTCGACTCATTCCCACTTCCACTTTTATTCCCCACTTTTCTTATTCCCTTTCCCTTTCCCTTTCCCGCTTCTTACATCTATTTACCCACCTGTTTTCCTTGTTAAGAAGTTTGTTGTTTGCTATTACATTGGCATTTGTACTGTGTGTATTTGTTTTCAATTTAAACAGCTCCAGCTCTGAGCTGCCAATGCTTTTATCAAGTGCTGTTCGACTTGTTTGCAATAGCGCGCAAAAACCGTACTCAGGCGTATAACAGTTGCCACGTGGCGTATGTGTAATAAGGCATATCACAATTTGCCATTACATCTGTATTATTACCTTTCCTCTTATTTTTTCCATTTCAATTTTCTTCTCACATTGCGCAATTCAGTCGTAAATAACTGCCGCAATAATAAAATTGCATTTCTCCCTTTTTGTATTCAACTCCAATGTTAATTCTATAGATTCTCTGAGTTTCTCGTCCACGGCAAGAGCAATTAAGTGAAAGCAAAAGCCAGTGCTTGACCTCCTGTAAATATTTACAACTTATGCAAACAACAATCTTCAGGTGCACAGTAAAAGCAAGAAACAAACAAATACAACAATTATTTGCCCATCACCGAAATAAAACTACGTTTGAGAATACTGTGGTGAAATTTAATTAAAATACTTCTGGTATTGATAAGGACCGAAATATGCATTTTAGCTATTAATATTCCTTGGCACTCTTTGCAACCAAATCTCTTTAAGTCACAGCAGAAACAACGGCAAGCCATATATCTTATGAAGATTTATATTCTGAAAATAATGATAGTTGAGCCATGACAAAGAAAAAGTTTGAGCTCGTTAACGTTTAAATTCGGCGACTACCTTGTTATCAGATACGCATAATTTGTGGCGTGTGGCAAACTTTATGACAAAGTTGTTATAACTGACGTTCAAGTCTATCTAAAATAACATATTGACGCGGAACCCTCGCCCAGAGGAGCAGAGGAGATGGCGGGCTAGATGTCCATACAAATAAACCGACCTCAGTGCCCACCCCGCACCCCTTCCCACCCCGTTCGTTGTCAGTTGCAGTTGCAGCCTTAGCATGTGGCGTATATGTCTGAATGAGCATGCGTGCCAAATGATATGTTATAACAGACATTAGCATGTGTTTGTAAAAATATTTTGCGAAAATGCGAATATGTCTTGTGCCCCCACGAGTTGCACCGACTGCGTGTGTGTGTGTGTGTGTATTTCTCATGCAGACTGTCTGCGTATTTCCGGTGAGCTTGTGTGTTCACCTAATTACATTCCGGATATAAAACGTTGACTGATTGTGCCAATAAATGAAAATAATGACGTAGCCATTGACTGCAAACTCACAAAGCGACGGAAGCGGCAAAACTGGCAAACGTCGGCATCAAGCTAAACTCAGCCGACAAACTTTTTGTCCGCACAACGACTACCAGACCCGACCATTCCCCTCCTCATCCCATTAGCCCTTCGCTATCCATTTCTTTAGGAATGTAACTTTTGTGCTGCTCTTTGGCTGTGTGCGCCGTTAAAACACAAGCTCTTGACGAGTTTATTTCCCCACGCAGTCGCTAACTGATTGTCTGTGATTTTCTTGTTTTTAGATAATGAAAGCAAACACACATACACACACACTGATAGACATTATTTGTGTGAGTATATAAAAGTAAGAGTTGGCCAGAATGTTGCTTTTTATGTGCCTTCAGCTTGAAATTGTGGCCCATTTATTTGGTAATGCCCAGCAAGAAGAAAAAAATTTACTTTTGATGAAATTAATCTGCTGCTTTTAGGTTTTCGCGCAATAGCTAATATATGATACATCAGCCACAAGTTTGGTAAACTTTCTTTTTGTGGCATGTCAGTAGCAGCTTCTGCTCAAGCAAAAATTATTTTTAATATTTTAAGTAGTACATGGCGTCGGAACTGTGTCAATTTGTTAACCAAAAAAGCAGCTTCAGGCCAAAACCTTGCAGTCCCCAAAAAGTATGCTAAGCATTTAGCAATTCGGCTTATGTTTCAGACTATGCATGGCGGACACAATGGATAGAAGCCAGCTTCAAGGTGCCGTTGGGCGACGGAACTTGGACAAACTTGGCCCTTTACTAATTTCAGCACAATAACCCACATTTAAGAGGTTTTTGGGTTTTGTTTGCAGAAACGCAAAGCACGAGACGCCACGAACAGCTCCAGAGAGAGAAAAGACTCGAAGGCGGAAACCAGAGACGACCTCAGACAAATTTATGGTGACTTTAACAGCGCAGAAGCGTAAGCGCTGCACAGAGAATTAGAGAGAGTAGTTACGAGAGAGCGACTGAGAGAATAGGCTATGTGAGAGTTGTGTGTGAGTTTCAAAATGTTTGCTATAAAAATGTAACAGCTGTTTTTATTGTCATCAAGCACATCATCAATTCAATTAACTTAAAATGGCAAGAATGCTCAAATCAATTAATAATTTAAAAATTTAAATTACCAACTAAGAATAATAATAATAATTAAATAGAAACTACTTATTTGATTAGGTATCTTAATACGTAAATATATATGTTGAAGCCTTGCGACTACAACAAAATTAAAACCAGATTTATGTTAGACAACAAAATTTAGTTTTGTTTCAACTCAAAAATCGTCAATGATCAGTTCAAGATTTAAGATTAAAATAAATAAAATTGATTTTTTTGATTGAAAAACGTATTTTCTGAAATTTGTAAGCAATATATACAAATATCAGTTTTCGATTATCAAATGTATCTGCCGTGATTATAAATATTAAAGTATATTCCTAATGCGATATGCCGCCAAATGGTGTTTGCCAAACTTTTGTTCCATGGACCAATTTCACGCAGTTTGTGCGCAACGATGTGAAGCCGCCATAAATCGAGAGACAGCAACAAACAAACGCCGAGAGAGAAAAAGAAAGAGAGAGAGAGAGAGAGAGAGGGAGAGAGAGAGGGAGAGAGAGAGACATTGTGGCTGCTATTGCTGTCGACGCAGACGTTGACGTCAACGTTGCTGCCTGTGCAGACGCAGACTTCGGCTAGTCATTGTGGTATTTGCCGCTTCTGCTGCTGCTGCTGCTTGTGCTGCTGCCTCTGCCGTTGTAGCGCTGTTGGTGTCGTGTCCGTGTCCTCGCCAAAGCCAGTCGACATTGCCAGTCGCTTGCGAAAGCGTAAAGTAAACAGACTAGCGTCGTCCGAGCATGCAGAAGCAGTTGCGCTCCGAAGTTTGCAAGCGTCAGCAACGACAGCCACAACAGAAGCAGCAACAACAACAACGAAAACAACATCGACAACAACGAGAAGTCGCACGAGCGAGCTGTACAAGTGGCGCAGCTAGTGGCTGCGACGCGACGCCAGCAACGACGCCTTTTATCGGTTATACGCTGCTTGGCTGCCTGGCTGCCTACTTGCCTCTGCCTGGCTGCCGCTTGCCACATCCTTTGACGGCGCATGCAGTCAGTTAATTTCTGACCACAGCGGCAACGCGTTGCGTTCTCTCCACCGTGCAACAAATCGTGTTTCCTCTTGTTGTCCTTTATTGTTGTCAACGCAAACCAACCAAACAACAAACTTAAATTAGTGCGAACTCAATTAAACGAACGTATACGCCATGTTCAATTTGTACAAAACACAATTATGCGGAACCATTGTGCTCTTGGCCTAATGCATACCACATGAAATATTTGTGAGTGAATCAGTTGAAATTTAGAAGTCTATGCCACAACTGGGCAAATGACATATGGCAATTGCCTCGGGCAACACGTGTGGCAGGCAAAGGTCAAATAAACAGTCAAAAATAAAGTGCTCCAAATCTAAAAGTGAAAGCCAATGCCACAAAATTATCACAAAAAGCAGCTTTGCACTAATGTGTGTTTGTTCCAAAATATATATTAATTAAAACGATTAATTGCTCAAAAACAACTCAATCAAATTGTAGACAAATTGTTAACTATTTAATTAAATTGATAAATACAAAAGTTATTTTAACTCATTGAAATAAGAGCAATGAGTGTGTGTGTGTGTGTGTTGGAGTGTGTATTTGGGAGAGAATTCATGTGAAATGACAGTGACAAGAGAATTAAATTGCATATTGATAGATTGATTTACGTATTGAAAACAATTGAAAGTGAAGTGCACAGAAAACATAAAAGGGTGCGACCCGACAACAACAGCAACAACAGCAACAACAACTAAAGCAGCAACAGCAACAGCAACAACATCAGCGATAGCAAAATGCCGGCATCAATTGGATTATATCGCATCAAGCACGGGCGTGTCCTTGGCAGCGTGCAAAAAATGTCGGCACTTATTTTTATAGCTTACATTGCGGCATGCAGCACTTGTGGTAAATATAACACACACACATAGACACACACTTACACTCAAGTACACATCCCTAAACTGATTGCCCAATAATAAAAACAAAAAGAGTACCAGCACAAAGAGCTGCGAAGAATAGCTAAAGTGAAAATCCATTAATTTCGTATTCATGACAATTTTGACGTAGGAAATTTCCATTATGTTCTCTCGATTATCCTTGGGCAGCAAATACGTATGCATAATTGAACTCATGCGGAATATTCGAAAAATGGTCAAAGGTCGAGAAGCAAAACAGACATCCACACAAAAAATGTCATGCCCCAATTGACAAATGCTAACTGGCCAATTAATATTTCCAGGATTCGACCAAACGCAAACATTACATTATTTAAATGACATGAACATCGAATTCTCAGTAAACTTCGATACTATATAGTAGCAAGATCTGCATGTTCTGCAATAATTGCGTAATATTGGAAAATAGCTCTCAACTTTGACATTCTGCATTTGCTTACTACTACGTATATTATAATACATATTTAATGATTGCTTCAAACTTGACAAATGACACAAAACAATCTGCATTTTTTTGCTACTACTTTATATAAATCAAAAATAATAATTTATGTTTTTTAAGGACGCTTATGCAAGTGTTAGTCTTCTTCCTTTTTGCCCCATTCAAGAGCAAAATGAAATTGGTAAGCAAATACATTTCGCTTACCATAACCCCCATAGGAAAGATGTATGGTAATCTTTAGTCCGCGGAACTTTCTGCGGAAATCCAATAATTGCTGCTTGTTCGTGCATGAAGACCAAAAACTTTCGTCGTCTTTGACGCGATGTCTCAGAAAGCATCGTGTCTAAGAGAAAAACTAGCACTCATTTTGTACTTTCTAGTTTCATTTATGTTCAAAACAAAATGTCAACGAGTTCTAATTGAAACTAGCTAAGTCAACTATACAAAGATATATACTTCCCAAACAAAAAATAAACCATATAAAGAATCGCAGAGCGCACATAGTAAAAAACAGATGGGGAAAATGCATTTTTGCTTATATAATTTATTGCACACATTGAAAGTTAACACCTTTTTGTTATGCCCCCTTCGGATAAATGGCAATATGAGCATACACGGTAAATATGTAATATTTTATTGGCAATGTCGCACCTACTGACAGGTCAGCGATAGCGCGGAAATCGTGCATCACTTGTCAATGTCTGACAGAGCACCAACATTCGAATACGAGTGCGAACACTTGTCTGCAGGGCAAACTGTGCCATGCCCCTGGCCGTGTCCCTCCCCTAGTGTCGTCTGCTGCTGCTGTTGGCAATTTGTCAAGCAATCAACAAAGCCAGAAATTGCCCCCAGCTCTCGTGACTAGTGGCAGCTGTGTAGGAGGCAGAAGGGAGCGTGCGCTTTAGCCCCAAGGTGCCGTCGCTTTGCGAATGTTTGTTGCCAAATCATTGAAACAAATGAAACCGAAGTGGTGAAGGAAAAACCGATCAAAGAGCACAAACACACGCATGTGCAAATATGTTGTATGTGTACTTGATGGGCCCTATAACAACTAGAACAGATTGTGTAGCTAGCGCATCTACAGAAGCCATCTACAGCCGTTGCTGTGCGTGCAACAGCAGCCCACAGGCCACGCCCCCTTTGGGCCACAAAACGGTCTGTGAAATCATCAAATAAAGCGACCCAGTTGCTGGCCCTGGAGCTGTGCACTTCTGGCACATCTAGCACATCCATTGTTGCATGTGTTATGCCAACTTGTATGTTGCTTGCTTTTTGGGTTACACACACAGACAAACACACTCGCACACTTCAACTGTCACTGTCAATGTTGTAATATGAAATTCTGAGAAAAAAATAAAAATGACGAAAGAACAAAGCAAACATGGGCTTAGTTCATAAAATACAATTCTGCTGTACTTGCCGTTTTTTATTTTTTTTCTTTTTTTTTTTTTTTGTTTATTATTTTGGCTTTACAGTCGGAGCACATTTATATTTAGCCCCGGCACACCGCTCGCATATCAATATTTATGCATGTCAGGAGCCGAGCTATCTGAAGGACATCTAGAAATGCAGCGTTCTCTGGCGATGCCTTCACACACTCACGCACAAATGCATTTTGTTCGGCTCGAATCTGCAGCTCGATGAACATAAACATTTGCATAATTCAGATGTAAAAAATACATATTTAAAAACATAGAAAACAGATATATATCAGACATGATAATACACATGCCAAATACTCTGGCGATTGGCTGTTGTACGTTTTATTTTTGTTATTAAAACAACATTTGATTTAGACATGTAGAGCATGTGCTTTTTGCCACAAATGCTAATTTTGTATCACATTGCACCACTCGACCCCAATGGGTGTTTTCAAATTCATACTATCATATTTATACCTCTGTCATATATTTTTATCCGTTTTAAATTAAATGTTAGAGTATGTTTTACTTATGTTTCCAATTGAGTCCACAACAAAAATGAGTTATCCAACAATAAATGAATGATCAGATGAAAATATGTGGGAAAAATGTGTATTTACATATTTTTATTTAATTTCGTTCACTATGAAATATTATGAATATGTATTTGTTTGTGTGATTTTCTGCAGAAAAAGCGATGTTCACCAGTTTTATTTTTAATAAATGAAAATGAAAATTCTATAATTTAAAATATAATTGATTCAGGCGATTATTTATTCCATGTTTAACAATGAGATAGACATTCGAAGAAAATGTACTGAATGTAAAAGCACATACATGTATGTGTACTCACAGTTCAGATACGGGTGGGTAAGTCATTGTCAATTTGTCGAGACGCAGATGTTGTACCAAACGCAGGTGAACAGTCTGAATACCATATGAATAGTCTGAATGCAATTGGAATACCTAAAAAAGTTGTTGGTCTATCTTTTGGCATTTGTACATGCGGTCAAGAAACCGCATAGACATAAAATGAAAAAAAAGGCATCAACTATCTACATCGTTTTTCTATGTATCCAATACTCAGCGATTAGCTGGCCAATTTTTGGATGAATTTACAGTAAGTGGGTGGTGTAAATTGAGCTTGCTCGATTGCTTAATTGCCACAATTACAACTTTTCCCCATGGGGCGAATACGTAATATGAGCTGAGCACTTCAATTTGATGCGTACGAAAACAGCATTAAGTGAAAGAAAGCGCATTGCCGTAATAGCATAAGCCATGAGGATGTTGCAACAAGGGGTTGCACGTAGCCCGTACTTAAATATTTCTTCATTTCAGGCGTAATAATTTTAAATAAACTCAAGTCGACCTGTCAGCAGCCAGGCAGCTAGCTGCCTCCGCACGGGTCAAGGTCTACAAGAAGGGCCAACACCTACAAACACACACACACATCCCATGCAATAGCGCGCTGGCAGGAATAATTTAATATTACACACACACAGGCAATACACGGAACCAGCTATAGCTCGGCAACACAGCAATAAAGTTCACCTGATACAAATGCAACGACACGTGGGCGCTGCTGCGGCAGTGGCAGCCATAATAATCAGCACAAAAACTAATGGTCGCACACGTTCGTGCATACATCCACACACACTTACACACACACACTCAGATATGCATGTGCTGCCTTGGTGCTGAGCCTGCATTTTCGACAGCATTGCATGAGAGTCTGGGGGTCGCTGAATACCCGTAAATTCAACATAATTTAAGGGCGGCGCCACCTTTTGGCAAAACGGTTACGACGTGCTGTGGACGCGAGCACGGATTGAGATTTTCGAATGCGAGAAAAGGTTATCGAACAGGTTAAATATAATGTAGGAAAACTGTATGCAATATGGGAAACGAAGAACATATAAAATATAATGCACATATATTCTTTGAACATATATTTATTGGCATCTCCCAAAGTGATCGTTTTATGTTAGATTGTCGGCTATATATGATGTCTACTTAATAATCAAACTGTGTTAAATCCATAAAATAATAACAAAGTTATTATAGGGTATTCCTTTGGTCGCACTACAAAGTCGTTGGTTTTGGTGCATGGGAAATATACAATTTACTAGTTGATCTTGCATATATAATACTTATGTCAATCTGGGCGTGTTGAAGTCATTTATATGGCTAGAAGCTTTAGAAGCTAACACAAAATACATCTTGGAATGGGTGGGTTTCGGATTTTTCTTATTCTATTTTTTCCGCAAGTCATGCAAATCCATTAAAGGCAAATAAAGAGTCAACTTACCTGGGCCCTGACAGGCACTTCAACTTGGCTTAGACTATATGCAAATGATTTTCTGATTTACCAACTTTTACTTTTTCTTTCGTCTAGTATTTTTCGATTTTTGTTTCTTCTATTCTTCGACTTCAGTTTTGAGCCTCATCATCGTTATGGTGTGCTGATGATGACAATGATAATCCTGCTGATGATGTGTATAGTTAGGCGAGATGTCTGCTAACGAGCTGCTCTGCGGATAAGTTGGACAAGTGGTTGCTGCAGCTATTTTCCCAAATCAACTTCAACCCCAGCCGAAACCCTCTTCTCACATACCCTTTAATTATTACGCCGACTGTTTTGAGGTTTGGCTTTGTGCACGCACTTTATTTAAGCCGTTAATTTGGCTGAATTCGGGGCGCCTGATTTCATTTGTGTGTTTCATGTAACTCTTGACGTTCTGTTTTCTTGAAAAGACAGACAACTCACCAAAATAAAAAAAAAAATAAGACAAGGATGTCTGAAACAAAATCCCGCTGACACAATTTCATTACGAAACTTGTCAGCGGAGAAAAAAATCCAAGACGAAACAGAGAATTTGCCTATCATTTGTCTCGGCATCTCACATCTCGAAACGGGGAAAGTCGAGCTGGAAAACTGGCAGCTCGCAACTCGCAGCACGCAGAAATTGAAACTTTTCAAAAGCAATTGCTTGAATTTCAAGTGAAAACTTTCTGGTTTTGCCCTTTTTTCTTTGGCCAACTTTTTTTTTGTTTGCCAACGCACACAGACGCGAATATATATGCTTGGGTTTGTTTTTTGAGTGTGCGTATGTGTGTGAGTTTCTAAGTAATTGCACTCAGTAGCAACTGGAGCAAACTGTCTGCGCTTTAAATGCCAACGAGCACATTGACGCCAAAATGCAAAGCTAAATGCCAAATGGCGTCGTATTCTTTTAGAAGCAGCTGGAGCACCAGCCGCTCCAGCATCCGACATCAGCTGAAGTCATCAGAATAAAGTACTGCATGTTCCTACAAATTTTTGTAAATGAAATAATGTTGCAAGCTACAGCCGCGGCCAAGACATACGCGCCACACTCCATCTTCCAGCCGTTCGATGCCGGCGGCGAATGAATATTTTCCCTCATGTCTTACTGCATCGTAAAAAGTTTCACTGGCTGTGAACTCTTTTTGCAGATTATCTGACGTGAAGACTTCACTTAATTCACTTCACTTGCCAAAAAAAAGACAGATACTAATAATTTTGGTAGGGGGTATTCAATTTATATTACTGGGTGTGTAATGTATTGAACAAAGCACTTCCGGGGCAGGAAGATAATTTAATTATATTTATTATTGTAGTGAAATGTATTCAAAAATATGAACTTTCCATAACAAAAGCAAAATAATTCATATTTGGTATTGTTATTCAAGATTACTTTATGGCTTTCGCCTGAAAAATGTTTTAGAATGGGCAATCCTTAATTACTTCAGTCTTTGTTGTTATTGGGCAAAACTTTTGCCACATGTACATTTATTTCAATGCATGCCACCTTTGCTTTAATTCAGAAAGTGTTTTCATTTTTTTTTTTTTGCCCGCCCACCTCGGGATTATGCGTTAAGTAACTGTAACTCACTGTTACTCACGGCTGTCTGGTGGGCTGTTTTGGCCAAAAGCTCCCTGCTTAGCAGTTCCTTAATGCGCCGAAACGAATCGAAACGGAAACGCCCCATATCAAAAGGAGCTCGCGTTTTGCGCATAAAGCCGGATTATGGTTTTAAGTGTAATTACAATTTACATGGCTTCCATTCTGTCAGCTACATCTACGGCTGCGGCGCCACATACAGGCCCCCTTATATTAAAAACTTAAACACCAAGCGATAAGCGACACGCGGCCAACCAGCTACCCACCACCCACTATTCACCAGTTACCAGTTACCAGTTACCAGATAAGTGAATACAAAAAACCGCCAGTCGGTTTCACGGTCGTAATTAGAAACTTTTTAGCCGGCAGCGCACAAAAGTTAGACATGACTTTTGAGGCATTAGCGAGCGCGGTGGCAGCAATGGCCATTTTTGCACCAAGAAATGGTAATTAAATTTTTACGAACGCTTCTGGGTAGCCATAACTGGTGAGTGGGGTTCAAGCTGCACGTTGGACATGCAGGCTTAGTTATTAAGGCTACAAGCGCAGCACATCATCACATTTCACTTTTCTCATTTAACTTGTCATAAAATCAACCAAAACATATGTGCATGCAATGTGCAAAACTAACTTAATATTCTTTAAAAAGAAATCTGCTAATAATCTTTGTTGGTTGTCAGTAAATTAATAATCACCGTTGACACACAGCCCATCAGCAACTTAGTTTAAATATTAATGAGCGGACTAAGTGCAGTTGTCATGTTAATTACCAATTTAGTTCAGCGTATATTTTATAATAATGTATTTGCATTTATGAATGCATTTGAATGTACATATATTTATATATTTTCTAAGCCATCTAAACAGCACTTAAACTAATCGATTAATTGTGCCATTTCGTAACTAATGTTTATTATTCGGGGGTTATGCATAAATAACCACCGTTAACATCGAGCCTATCGGCAAATTAGTTTAAATGCTAATTGCACTGGCTAAATGCACTTCTTATGATAAATGCAAATATTACAAATCATTTTTTTCGAAAAATGTATATTTTCATAATTTATTTTTACTCTATATAAATTTATTCAATTAATTTGAATAATTGGATAATCTAATAATTGCGGCATTTTATGCTAAATATATTTAATTAATATTAATGTTTTTAGTTTAGCGCGACGAAATTGCTTGATTTGGGGCACTGTATTGTGCTCTGCGGTTTATAAGCTTGCTTTGAAAATTAAATTTGAAATTTATAGGCACCGCTAATGGCTAACACACGCAAAACACAGACACATATGTATATACACAAACTGGGAGACATACATGGGCTTTACTTAATTACCGTTGATAATTTACACTTTCGCTGGCAACGCGCTTTAACTTTAACCCATTCGGCTGCACATTTGTGCGCTCTACATAAATTAATGTTTAAAGCGCAGTAAATTCAACAGTCCCCCACTCGAAACATGGCAGTTGCCAAACGACACCCCACACACACCCACACACAGAAACATATACACACTCACACACACACGCACAGAGAAATTTGAACTGAAAAGCAAATTCAGTTCAGCGTAGTCGCCTGGGGGCGGTTCAAATATTTGAATGTGTTCGTTGGTTGTGCGTGAATATGTGCGTGTGTGTGTGTGTGTATAAGTGTGTAGATACGTACAAGAGCTTGCGTAACAATTTGGATTACAGCTGAAGTAGTTGACAGTTTGGTGGGGTGCGGATGCGGATGCGGAACAGTAAAGGGACGCGAAGTGTGCTACAAGCTAATTTACGAAAATTGCTGCCGAAATTATTGCCAAAGACGCCGGCGGCTATAAAAGGGGTGTTGTTTGACTGTCTGACTGACTGACTGACCAACCGACAAACCGAACAACCGACCCACTGACTGTCTGACAAATTGGCAAGTCGAGTGACGCAATTCAAGCGGCGGCTGTGGCTTTGATAATGAGCTAAGAACATATTGAAAGTCTCTCTTTCTGGCGCCCAGAAGTATGCAAACGCTTCCTCTGTGTGTGTCTCCAGTGAAAGTGGCAAGTGGAGAGTGAAAAGGAAAAAGTGGCAAGCGGCTAACAAGTGTAATTTATGGTTGAATGCTTAAATTTCACCAAATAAAAATAAAACCACAAATTATAAATCTACTAACACGTATATATGTAACATGTATATATAGACCAATAAATTTAGACGGCTGCCAGCTAAGCAAAAAATAGGTACAACTGCTTTAGTCGAGAATGCTCGGCTGCAAAATACCTTATAGCTATGCCTTAAGTACCTTAATAATCCGATAATGAAGACCATTAACTGCGCTCAGGGAGAGAGGAGCCAGATTTAGGTGTAGATAAATCAAAGTGCGAGTGAGAGTAAGCCATGGACAGTGAGAAGGTGTGCGGAAGTTCAGAGTAAACTTTTTATTTTAAGAACAAAATTAAAAAATCTCATTACAAAGTCTGCAGGCTTTACTGGATGCGATTAAAATCGCACAAATAGGTGATATTTTGCACAAACTTTTTCTTTCTTATGGACAGATCAGCGAGAATGTCTATGTATATGAATATATATCTATATATATATATATATATCTCACAGAATATAAACCCACAGACGAAGTGGAAGATAAAATTAAACAGCTATAAGAAGTAGAAGTAGAACAAACGAATTTCTTTTGCCAGACTAACTTGTTATTTGTTGCCTTTAATCTTTTGGGATTGGGGTGGGAAGGAAATTTACGCGATTTCAGTTGCGCTCACAAAAGACTCGGGCGCAACTCAAGGACAACAAATGATAACGGTTGACACAGCACCAGCACCAGCACCAGCACCAGCAGCAGCAGCAGCAGCAATAGCAATAGCAACAGCAACGACTACAGCATTGCCTAATGATACTGTCAACAAAAGCCAAAAGAGTCCGTGGCACATAGGGTGAGGGTGAGAGTGGGTGGAGGGGAAGCTGGAGTGGCTCCACGAAAAAAGAAAATATAACTTACCAAAGCGAAAAGACAAGAGGAGACAGCGCCCGGAGAAGAATATGATGATGACAGCAAACACTGCAAAGATTTTGAGAGACTGCCATTGCGACTAAGACTGCGACAACAAATTTTGCCATTAGATATTGTAAGCAACCATGTATTGTCTTGCTTGCCTGAGGTCGAGCTGAGTGATGGTCGGGGTTGGTTAGGGGATGGTAGATACCGCATAAGACAAACACGCAAGCCGCAGCCCAATAGCAAAAGCCAGTTCCTGAGTTGCGCGAACTCGCACCATCTCGTTCATTTGCATTTATTCACTTGACTTTGCTTTAACAATGAGGTAACTGACGACAGTGTGTGTGTGCCAACGTGTGTATGTGTGTGTGTGCCTCTGTGTGTATGTGTGTATGTGCTTGAGCCTACATTTCTGTTTTCCATACACGCACCAGCCGCATAGATTGAATATTTCCTGACTTGGTCGCAGATTTGTCCGCATGCCGCGAAAAAATACATATTAATAACAGTGTAAGAAGATCTCGACTATTAAATACCCTATAGCTGAAAAAGCATATAATGTTTGAAATTTTATTATTTTTACAAAAACCAAATATTCTCATTTGTTGTAAATGTAGATTGCATTGGCATTGGTCTAACAACATTCCAAGAGATTGAGCTTTTCGTCTATGCATTCATCTGTTGAGCTCACTGTTGAGTACAGGGTATTGGAAATATTTCATTAATATGTTTTTCTCCGGCATGCCTCTCATAAATTTATTATATACCGAAACGAAAAAAGTGGGTATGTGAAGGATTTGACTCCAGCAATTGCGACGCGACGTATTTAAAAATTGAATTAAATTTCAATGCTGCAATTTTGTGGGGGTGTTCGCTGGCTGAGGGTTGTAATTGTGGGCACTGCAGTTAAAAACTCAGAAGTGGAAAACTTTGTTGCTTAACTCAATTAATGCCAAACTTGCAAGCGTTATTATTGCTACTCCAACTTTTCACTGTCTGGCACAGGGTCGTGGTGGGAGTTAAGGACCCGCAGTCGTCGTCTTCTTATACTGCAGACAAGACATAGTACTTCGAAATGATTTGTTGGATTTATCGAATAAACAGATTTATGATCGAAAATTGTTTTATGTGTTCGTTGAGCCGTTAAATATATTTTTGGCATTTTGTGACAGGGCTTCATTAAGCATTTTGTGGCTTAATTATCGTAATTCATAATGGACGCCAGTGGACAAATCATTAAGTTTATGCCTGTCAACCACTTAGTTAATTAAAATATGTGCTAAACAAAAGTTGATGTATTTTGTATCTAGATATTGGTTTCAATCTTAGCAAAGTTATGCTTCAATCAGACCTCAATCGAAATTAAATCACCTGCCAGCAATAATATTTGCGCATCGCACAACTTGCCCCTTTAAAACTCAGCTGCGAAACTCAAACAGAGAACTGTGAATATTTGCTCGGTGGAAATGTTGGTTTTGATATGTGATTCAGAAGGTGCCACAGGCTCACTTGCGGATGAGTTTCTCTTTCTAAGTAATTGACTAGAACTCGGCATGCTTTGTAGACTGACCACAAGCAACTAGGCAAATATGTGGTACACTAAATCACACACACACACACACACACACACACACACTCACACACAGATACACATTGGAAACTTTAAATGTGTATGCGAAAGGAGTTGCGCATACGGTAAATTGATTACTGCAACGGAAACGGGTGCAATTAGTTTGTCTACAAGAGCCCGTCGCTTGTGCTTTGTGATGAGCTGCAAGCAAAATGTTGTCCAGTCACGAAAGCCCAACAACTGTGGCAACACACAGCTCAATTATTCAACATGCTTCTTGGCCAAAAATAACTTAATAGGTTGAATTAGTACCAAGTGCAGTTCTCTGTTTTTATTGCAGCAAAATTAAAGACACTAATAAGTAAGGGGCACAACAACTATTAAGAAAATAAAACGTGACATGCTGCAGCTCTTGCATGTGCAAAACTTTTCACTGACAACTGTACAAATAACATACATATACGCAGTGGTGGCACTGCAAAAAGTTTTCAATAGATCTGCAACATTGCAAGTTGAAAGCAGCTATATCCGTAGACAGGTACCAACCGACACAGCCTGTTTAGATTCAAATGTCAAACAACATTTGCAACAAACCGGATTTATCAATTTTATTAGCCACAGCAATTTAATCGAGCGTATTTTATTCCTATACAGCAATTTTATAAGCTGCTTCCTCTTTCTACGTTTCTAACCCAACTACAAACTTCTGGCCAAAATTCTTCAATCTGTGATTCCAGCCAAACAATTGCGGTCGGTGAAGAGCTCCCACTGCGCTGAATGACAAACAACACCTAGACTGAATTCCACTTGCGGTTGCCAACGTAGTTTAAAATCAACAAACTCAATCTTAATTGCAAGGTCAGGGCCGTTGAAATACGAATTTTTTGATGGTTCAACCGCAATAAATTGCGAAAAGAAAAATTACCCAAAATCAAAAAAAAAATACAATTTCATTTTGTTCGTTTTCTGCGATTGGTTTTATCGCTGACAGAAAATCAACTAAAAATTTAAAAAATTCGCAATGCTCAGGACTGTCGGACATCCGAGTCATGCCAAAGCCATTTGCTGTTTCGGAAATGTCAAAGGCATAAACAGCCCACACAGTCAGTCCGATGTTGTTGCCTGCCCCCTGCCTGACGGCCTGCCACAATACAAAGTGTGACAGTTCACATGGAAATGTTAAGCAGCAACAACATAAAAGCCAGGGCGGGATTTAGCAAATCTCAACGTTTAGAAAATTGGGGAAATGGCCAGTGGGAAGCCGGGAAAAGGGCATCAAAATAGGAATCGATCAATGGTTTACTTAGCTTTTCTTTGGGTCGCAAATAAATTGAGCTTAAATAGGTGACGTCAAGCACAGGTATGAAGCTGGAGCAAAGGTATGAACTGTGCTTTTGACCTGGTCTGCATACACTACAAATCTCAGTTGCCTTTTAGAAGCAACATTATTATATTTGTTAAGAATTTCTGCGAATAAGTCCGCAAATAAATATTTAATCAAAAAATCAGCATAAATTGCGTTCTCTGTTCTGTTATTCCCCTAGAACTTGAGGGAACTTTTTGTCAAAACATCCTTATTAATAACAAATGAAATTGAATCAAGCAGAGCTATATTAAACGACTCTCGATGTTTTCCATTAAGTTAGAGCTACCTTATATACTTAAGCCATGTTTGTCAAAACCATCCACTAAGCAGAAAACACTTCAAAGTGGACAAAGCTACTTTAGAAGAACTTTCAATTGTATAAATTACGGCATTTCTGGATCTCTGGATACCCTACTAAAAGGACAGTGTATAATAATATATTTTCTATACCGAAGTCGAGATTAACCATTGAGCTACTTGATGCAAACTTTATTAAGCAAAATCCCATTTGAATTTATAAAAACAAACGATTAAAAGCAATATTAATGTTATACAGCCAGCTACAGCGAACTCTTGATACCCTCACTCACTTAGTTACTGGTAAAAAATGTTGTTTCTTTTAACTAGTGTCCTTAGGTAAGGGAATACGCGAATGTGATTCGAAATGCCTAGTCAAATAACGTTTGCCTTTGATTGCGCCCGAATCCCAAAAGAAGACCAAATTTACCACATCCGGCGCAGCAGTTTATATCGACTGCGACGCGACGCGACGCCAAGTCGCCTGTGTGGCAAGTGTGTCTGGAGTTGGGCTGGAATTAAGTGGACTGACCAAAAAAAGAAAAAAAAATATATCTACCAGTTGTGGGGCGCTTTTCCCATGTTATTGTATATTTTATTATTTTTTGTTTTTGCTTTATTTTACTTCTAATAATATTTTCACTTTGATGCCAGGGCCACTTTGGTCAACGTTGGCGAGTACGCCCCCAGTTTGTCCCTGCCTCTATCTGCACCTCTGCGTCTGCCCTCTCCCATTGACGACTGCGCCTGCGTCTGCATCTGTCGCTTTTAGCTCTCAGTTTGTGTGTTTATGCGTCGCATTACGGGAAGTTGACAATTTAATTTTATGTACTGAAGGACTGGCCGGATTTCGTCTAGAGTTTTCTTCCCTCGACTAGCATTAGGATGGGCTGGATACTAAACATTTATTGAAGTCGTTGCCGTCGTTGCCCTTTTTGGTTCCCTAGGTCGACTATTCAAAGTGCTTAGTCAAGCATTCGCTCACTGTATTCCGTCAGTATTCGTGTAATCGTATTCTAATTTGCACGTGCTTGCAATTTATCCAAATTTCGTTCGCAATCCAAAATGTTCCTCTAATGTGTATGTTTGTTTGTGTTTGTGTATATATTTTTTTGGCTATTCAAGGTATAAATCTTCATTAGGCACACGGCTCTTCAATAGGCACAAGAGGCACACGCTGGCCTGATTCACAGGCACACGTACAGAGATTCACAAAGAGTCACTCATGTCCTGTGCCACATGACGCACTTAACTTATGCTCTTTTATATTTTCCTCGTTTGCCGACTTTTCCGTTTGATTTCACACACAAATACATCACTCACACACTTGCACAGCGTAACGGCTTTACAGATATAAAAAGTCTTGTACCCATTTATTTTGCTTCGCATAATTTATTAATGTTGCGCATACTTTCACATATACATACATATATGCCTCCTCACTTTTGACATTGCGTTGCCATGAAATTGTAAGGGTATGTTGCGTACTACCTATTTATACAAGCCATTTAATAGTTAGACATTTCAAATTGGATTTGCTACATCTGAATATGGCTGAATCAACTTAAAAGCTGCTCAAATCTAAATAGAATAATAAATTTGTTTTTTTAATAAAAGACAGATATATCAACATGCAGATTTCGAAATATATTTATGGCTGCGTTCATCAGCCTTGTAAAAAAATGTGCTTCGAGAGTATCACAGAGTCAAGTGATTTCGTCTGGCGCTTACTTATTTATTTGTGTATACACGTTACATATGTGTGTATGTACGTATGTAAGTGTGTCTGCAAATATGTAAGCAGACGCTGACAATGTCGCCTCATCAAGCGAAGCCATCGCAGAGGCGTCATTTATTGTCAAAAAGCGAATGTTGTTGCCGCATTTGATGAAGTGGCATAAAAATCAGAATTTGATACTTATTTCTAACAGCAGCAAATTCCAAAAATAGAAATTGAGTGATGAATTGCCAAAATCAAAAATAAATAATTTGATAAGTTTATTTAAGTTATAAGAATATACTAATTTGGGATAATGTTGCATGAGCCGAAAAAAGAAATGCCAAAAAATATAATACACATTTTTTCACTTCATGAAAATGCACAAAAACAAAATACACCTAAAATTCAATTTGTATACGGTAATACATTTTGTAAAGGCAATTTACAAAGGTAAACTAAATTAATTTACGTGAAAATTATAAATACTTGTAAACAAAATTAATTTAGTTGAGGGAAACATCGAGAAATATGAAATGAATGTTTGGGAAACTGAGTCCGAATGAATTAATTTTTATGTTGCTAAGAATGAATAAAGTTTGTGTAACTTCACGCACACGTGTACAATAATTTTAGCTCAGTGCATTTCCATGGTACTAATTAAATTCTCAGATGCTTCAAGGGTGGTGCTAATTGCCCAAATGTTGAGGCATGCACAAGTTTGTTGGCCCTCCCATCGGTCCACTCGGCACTGTGTAAATATTTTCGCAGACATTGCTAAGAAATTTGAACTATGCAAAATTGTCGAAAGGAAGTTGAAAAGTTGCTTGAGCCGAGAACTGCGAACAGCAGTTGCCCATTTTCGCTTAATTTCGTCGCATTTGCCATATTGTGCAATGCCCAAAGTTGAGCACTTAGACACGCATTGAAATAAAATAAATAAAATTACAAAACATCGGGTCGTGGCTGTGTTTGCGCCTAGTGGAGGATGCCTCACCCACAATCTACTTTTTTGCGTCCTTTTCATCGTCTTAGACTTGGCGCCTCTGACTTGGGGTAGATGCTGCCATTTGCCAGATAGAAAGCCAATTTTATGACTCAACTTAAATAGGCACTTTACTTTGGTCTTAATGCCTTTTTATGAGCGCCACTACGAGCGTAGTTAGTGGCCCGTTGTCGAAGTGTTGCCAGGGTTTCCAGCTGCTAGTTTCCTTCTTTCTTTGGAGTCGACAATTTGGAGGGTTTGGGGCAACATTAATGATTGTTAAGAACGCAGCTCGGTGACGCTTTATTGTTAAATAAATGGCGAATAGTCGCTAGTTGCAAGTTTCATGCCACGCACTTATCTGATTTTACACTGACACTTTAGGCCAGGACCAAAGGCTGGCGAGACAGCCAAAGCTGTTGCCATTGTTCACTGACTTGACTGTTGCCTGTTAATGTTAATGTCCAATAAAAATTATGACAGTCGCAAAGTTAAACGCTCTGGCGGCCATTTTGCGTACGTGTGAGTGGGCGTAACCGTGGGCATTTCTCAACTAACTGTATCCTCATCACTAAAATTGTTTTTGTTACTGTTGCTCTTGCTGTTGCTGTTGCTGTCGTGGCCAGAGGCCAGTTGACGCATTTACACAAAATTACTGCCGAGTGTCAAATGCAAACATTTCGGCTTTAACAATATTTGCAATGAAAACAACGCAGCAAATTTTGTTCCACGCTAAACTTCTTTGGCTGAACTTTTCTGTACATTACGAACTCGAAAACTTGGCAGCAGCCGTCAAGTGTTTCCGGCCCAAAATGTGTCGAATGTTCATTTCGCTTGAAACCAAAATTATCAAATTTGTTGCAAAATTCTAACCAAATGCTGCATGACCAAGTGGCAACAATGGGGGCCATGCGGTTCAGTTTGTTTCGGCGCGGTTTGGTTTCGACCAGGGCATGACACACATACCTATATATATATATATATATATATATACACACAAACATATAGTGTTCATGTATTCAGCGCACGACTAATTGATAAATTTTAAGCATTTAATTAAAACTTTTCAATTTGCTGTAGAACTAAGTAACTTGCTGGCCATTGTAACAAATTCGAAACACAGAAATTATTTGTGTCAATTGTTTCGTGTCGCGTTTGAAATTCAAACCGCAAATTCAGTTAACAGCGACAAATAAATTAGGGCAGGAAAAGGAACAGGAGCGGAAATGTAACATGGCACATTCACCAAGTACACATTGTATAAATGCCCTTAACGAGAGTGAAATTATTTTGCCACTTAATGGCTACAGGCATTAAAAAAAAGAGTATTTCATCATCGACGAAAGAAACTTCAATGTTTTATTCCTGTTTTTGTACTTGTGTACTTTAATTAGAGAATTTTATGTACGTAATGTTGTTGCAAGAAATAATGAGATAAAATCAAACTCATGTTGCCACACGATGTGTTTCTAAGTGAATAATATATGTAAATATAAATATATATTGTAAAATAATGAATCTGAATAAATGTATAGAATTTGAAATGCGTGACAATTTAAATAATTTATATTATACCTTACAGCATAATTCAAATTAATAATTAATTCAATTTGCAATCGATTTTTAGTAACTCAATTAAATATAGGTTAATATTTCAGTTAGGATTATATAGATTATATTTTCAGTGAATTGTTTGAGCACAAAATTTAATTACAGGCTGGCTACACACGCACACACACACGCACACACACACGCACACACGCACACACACACGCACACAAACGCAGAATCAGACAATACAACAAACAAGCCAAAACTTTTGATTAAAATGCCCCGAAGCGCACACACACACACGCAGATAAGCAGTTGCTGCTAGGCTGCTGACTTATGCAAAGTTTGGCGCATTCTGCAGCGGTAATAATCACACACTGACATGCAACCACTCACACGCACACACACCCGTATGTATTATATGTGGCTGCATGCATTGCATAAAATGCGAATTGTTGTTGCCTTGGCGCAAAATGTTTGTGGCACTGTTTGTTTTAGCTGCCTTTTGTGCCATTCTTGCACCTCACTGACTTGACAATGCGCAGTGCTTGTAAATCCACTACGAAGAGCCACACCGCAGCAGCAGCAGTAGCAGCAACAGCGGCAGCAACAGCCGCAGCAGCAGTAGCAGCAGTAGCAGCAACAGCGGCAGTAGCAGCAACAGCCGCAGCAGCAGCAACAGCCGCAGCAGCAGTAGCAGCCGCAGCAGCAGTAGCAGCAGCAGTAGCAGCAGCAGCTACTTGTTGTGAAAAATTCTATTACAACAGCTCCTAGGGAATGCAAATACAAAAGAAACAAGAGAAAGAAAAATATCTGAAATTCTCTAGCTCCCGATGATTAAATACCCTTGCATCACATGAGATGAACAATGCAAAATTCCAATCAAAAGCTAGATATTTATCCGACAACTATTAAAGCATCGACACGGCGATGTATTCATCTCAAAAAGTCATATTGAACGTTGAGTAATTTAACTCCAGTTTGGATTAAATATTGATTAGTAATTAGTTTCAAGTTCTCTACAATTATAATAATAATAATAATTATAATAATAGTAATAATATTTAAGGCTGTTGAACTTGCACTTGTCATCACCTATTGTCTGAAATTTAGTAATACTTGTTAAGCCCTAGACTTAACAGATCGTGCTACTAAGCTCAAGCTGTAATCTACTTTGAGCAGATAGAAGCTCACACATTGAAATATCATTGAATTTTGTTGTGTGCTGTGAAAATATCTCTAAAAACCAAAAAGTCCTTGTTACAGTAAATCCACTTTTCCGATTGTTTCCATGGGATGAACAATGAATGAACATACATATCTATATGTTGCCCACAGCAAATTGACAGGTTTTCATTTAGTTTCAGCGAATTGAAGGGCTATCTAACATTGATTGACATGAACAGGCCTATTTTATCATTTCGTACTAAAGCATAATTTATATTATTTATGTGATCAAAAAGAACTCCTCTAATAAGAGTGAAACTTATTCATGATTTAATCAAATTACTTACTGCAAGGGTATGCAAGCTTAGTTTTGAAGGGATTTGTAGCAAATGCAAATGCAAACAACAACAAAAAATAAGACAAATAAGAAACAGTCAGTCAGTGTTGTCTCTGTGTACTGCGGTCATCAGATTATCTCCGCACTATACGAACTGCAAACTGCAGAGCAGAAACTAGAAACTGGCAACTGAAAAGTATTTGGCAAATTCAGTAAGCAGTCACGTGCGAACGTGACAAAAATGCCACGATGATGCGCCATGCTGTTTGGCAAAGTCCTCGCTGGGACATATCCGATGGCCACAACCATAGGAGCGGAGCATAGGAGCACCAGCTGGCTATTTGTTTCTGTTTGTTTGTATGTGTTAGCTTCAGTTAATAATGCGCTGCTTCGTCTGGTCGGGCTTAGAGCAAAATTCAAGCCACAACAATGCATAAAGCCACAATTGGAATGTAGATGTTTGACGCATCTGGATGCGAGAGAGCTTCGAAATATCTGCTGTCCGACTGCAAATTGCTGTGTATTATGCGAGCAAATATATTGACATTTGACAATTGTGTCAACATCAGCTGCATCTGTTCTTCAGTGCATACCAATTTAAAGCACAACTTTATGATGACAATGCTAAATTCACTTGTATATTTATTAAATTCTTTCAAATAGAATTTAACGTAGCTGTAGACTTACCAAATTATCAACAAAAATCACATTTTGAATTTCAATTTAAAAATGAAGGAACTGATATCTTTGAGCTTGCAAATTCATCCTTCAATTACTTTCAGCTTATGTTCAAAGCCAAGTTATTTGTGGCTTACAAATATTTCCATGCACCAAATTACTTGAAATTTACTTAATATTTCAATAATTAATGCAAAATGTTCCTATGTTAATAGTAATAATTAATTAATGTACTTCAATTGATCAAGTGTTTGTCCGTAAATATTAAATAAAATCTAAATTCAGATGTGTTCTGTGCTGTTTAATAATGGAAATTCGATGGTGTCATGGAAATGTTGATGAGATGATATTCAACATCATGTATATTGAATAAATCATAATAATTTCATAAGTAAAGTGTTGATTGCATTGTAATAGACTTGCTGTCGACTTACTAGGTTTGCATTGGTTGCACAATAAGTTCGTTAGACACATTTCATTATATAAGAATATGTTCTATTGGGATAGTTAGAATGGAAAGCCATCAAGTTGTGTGCAGAATTTTGCGGCCAACGTGTAGAAATTAATTGCGTGACCAATTAATGGTAAGCAATTGAGATTTGAAATTTGACATTTGGCCTAATGGCCGCACAGTAAATGCCAATCAGGGCCGAAACACATAACCAAATCCGCTCTTATGCAATTATGCTTAATTGTAAAATATGATATGGTTTACGCAAATTACAAACAGCAAATGAGTCCCATTGTAGCTGAAACATGTTTTGCACTTGCTTTAATGACAAACCCAAACCCTGAAGACCTTCAAGCGCCCGCTTTAAATGCTTGACAAACATGCCACACAATCGAAAAGCAAACCACAGAGTTATTAAGTATGTGCATGTTTTTCTAATTTCCGAGTATTATTGACAATAACATATTTTGGAATGGCGAAAGGCAGAGTTGCAAATAAGGAATGTTAAGCGCGTGCTTATTTAATTTGTACACAGAGATTTGCAACTGGCAAATACCGCACGTACAGCTGGAATTAGAGTTTAAAATGTGTTTATGTGGCATTTTCAATATGTATAATCAAATTGCACATTTTGTTATAATCAGAAGCTATTTGCTTGCTAGACAATTTCAAAGAGTGCAAAACTGTGCACGAAATATTTGTGATACGCCTTTATAATTAAATGTTTTAAATGGAATTTCAGTTGGAGAAAATATTTATAAAACTGCGCAAAAACAGCTTACAAATTTGTTGTATTGTATTTAAGACCAAATGAGTTTCGCAATTCAGCTTAAAATTTGTATTATTCTTTCGTAATTTGCTTGTTTGTATATTTTTCGAGCACGTGTGTCAACAATTCTCAGGAAAAATATGTGTAATACACAAGTAGAGATTTACATATGACAAAGCCAGACATTTTTGTTATTTTTTCCTGTTGTTCCTTGTGAAGACAACAAATTGTACAAAAATTATGCAGAGATTTCTGTGCAAATACAAGCAGGCTGGTCCGTGGTCGGAGGGGAAGCGCTTCATAACATCCTGCTTAATAAGGCCACCTTAATTAGCTGTGTTTCATCTTATGCAAATGATTTGGTGAAATGTGGGAACGAGCAGGACGACCATGTGGTCCAAACGCATCTAATGAAAATTCCAATGAAAGATATTGCGCAAACGCTTATGGGCATTCAAATTAATTGACTTCACGCTGTTATTGTTTGTCGTACAACAGGAGCAGCGCATATATTAACACATTTTAAAGCATGTCTCTCTTCCACTCTTCCTCTTCCAATCGACACAGGCTATATGGCAGCGGCAGTGGCAGCAACAACAATGAGGCCAACAGCAGCGCACAGTGCGACGTCGAGGAGCCTAAGTGAGGAATTACAGCGCAATATAAATCAAAATTTAATTATGTCGCAAGCGCTTGGATCGAGTTTTGCCGCCGCATCGGCGGCCGCACTGACAGCACAACAGCCACGCAGTTCCTCCTCCTCTTCCTCCTCGTACTCATCGCCCCCTTCAGGCAGCAGCATAAAAAGCTTCGACTCCAACAACTTGATCGATGACAAACGCCTGCCGCAGCCGCCACACCAGCAGCAGGAGCAGCAACTCGAACAGCTCGAACAGCTTCAGCTGCAACAACAGCTGAAGCAGCAGCAACACTCACGAATTCAGGCCAAAGATACGGCAGGGCCATATCCAATACCAGTGCACAGGAGCGAGACCGTGGAGAATCATTTAGAGGCGACACACGGCATCGATGGTGCGGATAATGTGTTCGGCACGCCCATGTACTTCGGCACAGAGAACTCAACGGTGGTGACGACACAAATTGGCGCCACCGCCCACGTCCCATGCACCGTGCATCACATTGGCGATGGTGTGGTAAGTAAATATATACTCTTAATAATGCCCATATACTCCAAATTGTACTTGCACCCACTATGTCCACAACTGAGTCATTCAATTCACCTCATTCGCATTGCAGTCGTCGTCATTGCTTTAATAATTCATTTAAAATCAATTCATCAACTCGACTTTGTTTGACTTGTGGGCATCGGTGGCTGTTGCACTACGCTGATGAGAGTAGGGTGACTGCTAGCCGTATCCGTTACCAGTTGGCACGTATTCGCCACCGTCCTGGCGAATTAATTAACAAAGTGTCATTCACAATGCAAATAGAGCGCACTCGATTCCACTTGGCATTTTAATTAAGAGCCCAAAATCTATAAATATTTTGAATTCTGCAAATCAACGAGCTGAGCAGAATTGCATTTTTGGTTTTTCATTAAGGTATGAATACTTTCAATGAAATATTTGTGCAAATATTGAAGCTGAAAGCGTTAAGGACTTCAAAAATAGTTTTGAAAGTAAAAATTTAATAAAATATAAAAATTTATATGGAAAAAAATCTTTATCTTTGGAATATGTAAACATTTTTATATAAGTTGAGGAAAAGCGCAAGGCTCAGAGTGTATTCAATGTTACTCAATATTGTATTGTCCAATGTATTCAATGACGCACCTTTTCACATAAGTATGTCTCTCTGGGCCATCTACCATGCATCCACCCAATAACCCCTTCACCCAACGGACAATTTTAGCAAGAACATTTTATTTTCTTTTTTCATTAAGAGCGTTGGCAATGAATTGAAGCAAAACAAATATTATACTTAATATTTGTATTATATTATATGTATATGTAACTTGGCATTATATACATATGTATATGTAAACATTTTGGCATTATCCAACAGCTACATCTGTCTGCGTAAGTTATAATTCTCATAAGCAGACTCATGCACACAAACCAGACTCAGGCCAGCAGAGATACTTCACTAAGCAGCCTTCACATTCGGCGTCGGGGTGAGCAAATTACACCTTTAGGTAATGTGGAACATCAACTACAAATAATCAACCCGACATAGAGGCAGAGACACAAGGCGATGGGTTGTTCAAAAGTGTGGGGTGTGTGGAGTGTGTGGAGTGTGTGGTATGTGAGTGCTATTGAGGTTGTATGGCTCAAAGTGGTATTAATTTTACGCTTGTCTAGAGTTATTACCCATACGCAGAGGGGACCGCTCACACGATTCGTCTATATGCGTAAGAGCCGGCAGAGCAGTTGAGGGAATTCGTAAGCCTCAAAGTGTTTATGCCCCACAATGCTGGACACGATTATGTCCGTGCTTGATTTGGGTGTGTGCGTGTCTGGTTTAAATTGACGATTTCATAATTGTGCGCTCAAGTGTGCCGAAGTTAATAAGCACTTAAGCGCCTCTAGTGCCTATAACTTTTGGGTCCCACTCCCGCAGCCAGATACACACACCTTTCAGAGAGTGTGTTAATACCCCATCGGTAGTTGGTTAGCCAGTTTACACTTCAGCAGCCCCGTGCTCGAGTGGCCATTGGGCCTAGACTGAAGTTGGCCCTAAATGCCGGTACTTGTTTGCTTAATAGTTAACAGTTAGTTAAAAGTCATAATAATCCCAAGGAGCAAATGCATATTACTGTCCGACTAATTACCCTTAATTAGATATGTCTCTAGACATTGTCTTGCAACAATGTTCAAGCGTATAAGGCACAAATGAGCCGTGTAAATGTTGCATATTCTAAAATATACACTTAAAGGCATCGCATTATTCATGGAGACTCTTTTGCACACACAGGATCACAAGCACAAAGCTGCATTTCAATAAATTGCAGACGATATTAGTTGGGTTCTTCAAGGCGTTGCTATTGACACCGACATCTATGCATTGCCTTTGCTTCTTAAAAGCTCCTTATGAGACACACACATACGTAGAAAACAGTCTCGAGTTGTTATAAAATGTTTTCCATTCCAATTTCGTAGAAGCTCCTGCATTTGTGGCATGCACCCCTCTTCATCCTGCTGCCCCTACCTACTGCACGGCTGCCTTTGTCGAGTGTACATTAATATTTGCACAAATTTATGAACGTTATTCAGAGCACATGACAGCAACGGCAAGTTCAATGAATAGAAAATATATGAATTCAAGCATATGAATATTTATATATGTGAATGCGAGTTCAAGAGCAGCTGTATTTTGTATTCCATATCTATAACTTCCAAAGTTCTCTATAATATCCATATAGGACCTTGAACTCCTATAATATGGACTTAGAGTTTTTCTTTGTGATGTGTTGGCTTAATATTCATTATTCATAAATTCAAATCAGAGTCAGCAGACTCGAAATGTATGAATTCAGTTATTACATTACATGCAGACCCTACCCTACAGGGTATCTGGAAGTCTGTCACAAGCCCCACTAGTATTCCGAATTGTTGTCTTTGTGTTTTAGGGGTCGCGACAGACTATTGCCTCTGCTTGTCGCTCGGCAAACGTTTGCCCCTTGTTTTTGTACTTTGTAGGTTCATTCATTTGTTTATTTGTTTGCTGCACCCTTAATGAAGGGTGCTTGGAAGGAGGCCGTATGAATGCCATCTAAAAAGACATTCTAAACATTTCCACGCTTTTGGCAGCCTCTGTCGCTGTTTGTTGTTGTTGTTGTTGTTGCCGTTTGTCGCTGATGCTGCCATTGTCGTAAATTTTGTTCATCTTCAGACGACAATAAAATGCAGGAAACATTAAATAAATGAATTGCTTCCGCAAGTAGTAAGTAAATGCGAAGTGCGCCTTTGTTTCACAACCATTTTGCTGCAATTTTAATTCTTGTTGAGCTGCGATTTCACAGTCGTTACTCTTCATGCCCAGCACAGTGCAGAACAGCCAGTGAGCTGGGTTAATGTGTAAATCATAATTGCCGTGGATCGAAGGATACAAGGCACAGTAGAAGTAGAACAAGGAAAACTTTAGTTTTGTGTGTCTTCCACATTTGCAAATATTTACTCGTTGACTTCATAATAAACTTATTCAATTTCAGTTGTTGACTTATTGTTCCCTTGTAGACAATTATGATAATATCTACAGATATCATACTTAGTTATTGTACATTGTATATCGACTACCAACATCCTAGATAAAATTGTCTGTTATTCTTCTAGTTATTCCGATGTTTTTTATTAGTTGAATATTTGGAAGCATATGCGCAATGTGTAGCTATCAAAAACTATGAATACATATTACATATATTCCTTAAAGTCAACACTCAATAAGTTTTAGTCTTTCTTTCTGCAATCCCAATACAATTTCAAGTCTGGCGTGTAAAACGAAATCCAAATTCAAATCAAGTTATTTCTTCGAAATGGACAAAAGCAATTGGCATGTTAAACATCAATTTGTGCGGCTCGACACACCATAAAACCAATCTTAGATAGCCAATGAAGAAAACAAACATCAAATTTCAGCAAATTTAAAGCTTATAAATCAAATTGCATGCAGCGAAAAACAAAACAAAAGCCAGAAGCTTAAGATGTCATGCAACTGCAGCAGCAACAACAAGACATCGAGAAAATAGAATGGGAAATCCGATTGAAAATTAGAAATTACGACACATTTTTGGCACAGACACACAGTCGACATTAAAATATGTCATTTGAGAATTAGTTCAGCTGTGTGTGCTTGTGTGTGTGTCTGTGTGTTTGTGTGACTGAGCAGACGGGCAAGATTAAATGGCATTTAAAATAAACTAAGCAAATACGTAAAACGATGGCTCTTAGCCATCAAGTGTAGCTGTTACCTCCACTTTTTCCAGCTGCACTCCCCCCACCACATCGTTATCCTTTCTCGACACATCCATAGATACATATATACATATATATATATATATATATATAAATTGGAGTGAATCAGCAGTAACTAAAGCGAAGTATGCAACTAAAAGTTGTAGAAGCTGCTGATACCGCCAGGAAGCTGTCAGGATGTCATCCTGGCAGGGACTGCACGCGTGTGTGTGTCCGACCTAAGCACTTAATTACTTTTTAGATAAATTGTCGTTTTTAATGGCTAGACTCTAAGATATTTTCATAGAGAAAAGTGGCAGTAATTAAATGAGATCACAGCATGCCACGAAAGCACCAAAGGCAAAAGCAAATGCTCAAGGCGAAAGAAAATGCTAAAAGCAAATGCTAAATGCCAAATGCTTAAAAACAACTCAAGAGCTACTGCTCAGCAGCCACGAGAGTTAGCTTTGAGCAGTAAGAGCAGCTAATTTATATATAATTTACCAGATTACAAAATATAATATAATTATAATATAAATTTAACACACAAACACGCACACACACACACACTCACCTTAAATTGGAACTGCAAATATGTTGCCAAGCAAATTCTAGATAAAAATGTCGGAATTGGTATTTTATGAAAATTAACGCTCAAGGGTATCTATTCACCCCAATTCTTATTACATTGAAATTCTGTTTAGCAGTTGCCCTCAGTCAGATAAGTCGTTAAGATTAAAAAAGGTTACGCAAATATTTAAGCTAACCCAGCTCTACATATACGTGTATGTATGTATGTGTGTTTAGTACCTCGTATATGTATATGTTGCCCATGTTTACTTGTTAGAATTTTAAAAGTTTAAGATCTGATATGTGGCAAATGCCATTGTCCAAAAACAGTTTGAAAACAAGTATTCTCTACAATAATTGCTCGACCGAGGGGCATACACACTGGTAGCTGCACAGCAGAAATAAACCAGTAAAAAATAAGCTCAAACGATGCTTAACACAGCATTTATATACTCTATTTGGTTACTTCCGTTGGGCACAGGGTATAACAAGCTGACAATGATGAGGGTTAGTATAATTTGACCCGAGTTCCTGCCAGGCATATGTACGCGCATAATTTTCAGTTATAGAGCTTAGAAAACTGTCGCGTTTTTAATCAAAACAAACAAATAATTCGAGCTAGATAATTTGTGTTTATTTTAATCAAATAAAATACATTTTCTCGTTTGTAGGGCACAACCATAGCGAATAGCTTTCAATTGTTTTTCCCTTCTTAGTCTGTCATAAATTATTATTCTTTTTTCATTCATTCTTTTTTTTTTGTGCGCATGAATTACATTTAATGTGTGTGAATGCCCAAGAAACGTTATATTATATTGTCTACTCGTTCAATTTTATTTTTTGCTCCATTTTTATTTGAAATGTATATTGTTGTGCCAGCCATTCAAATTTTTGTTTTGGTTGATGACGTTGCCCCGTTTTTATTGCTCACATTTCTGTTTCATTTGAATTGTGAGAGCTTTAAAGAAATTGCATTTGTCTCCAACAACACACACACACACACACACACTTACGGAAACACACACAAGCACACTGAACCAAAAAAAGAACTGCAGCAAAATATGGCATTGAGCTCTGGATACTTGAATTCTTAGGAGTCGTCGCTCTCGTCGTCCACGCTGGTTCAAATAGCATATAAAATTATAAAATATTTGTAGTGGCTGGCAGAAGGCTTGCGTCACGGTCCTTTCAATGTGTCTGTGTAGTATTGATATTACTGTTGTGTGTCCCTCGAGATATTCTTATTACGCTATTTTATACGAAAACAACAGATTTTGAAGTCCTTGAAGTCGTTATTATGTAAGACTTCTCTCAGCAATATGTTTGCAAATGATTAATCTTTGTTTTGCTTTTCTTCATGCTCTTATACACAAGTATAATCATTATTTAGTTGCCGTCTTTTCCACATGTACTTCTTTGACTAGGCTGAGCTGTCAATTAAGTCAGAAATCTTTATGACAGCGCCGAAACCACATCCAAGCCAAACCAACATGCTTAGCACGCTGTGAGCTTATTTCACATTAACTAAGCGCCAGCCACTTGGCTATTTTTATAGGCGAGGAGGTGTCTAGAACAGTGTCGAACCCAAATGTAAATATTGCTCAAAATTGCCATAAACCTTTTTAATGAATACAAATCATTATCACTTTGTTCGCTGGCAGCCTTAACCGTAATTACACAAGTGAAGACCGTAGAAGAGGTCTTGAAGAAGGTCCTGCAGTTCGTCGTCCTATTGCCTGTGTTTGCCAGTTTGTCAGCTAATAAGGCATTCCGCCAGACGTTGTTCGGCGGCTTGGCAGAACAACTTGGTAAAGGCTTATTACAGCCACCAGCTGGTCGCCCGCCGTGAATGAGCTGTGCCCTTTTGTTTGGGCCTGTCGTTGCCTGTCACAATGTTTATTTAAACAAATGCTACAACAAAGGGCAACAATTTTTGACCCAGATTTCCCTGTATGGGTGTATGTGTGATTCTGTGTTTTGTGTATGCTAAATGGCTTTATTATTTCAAGAAAGTTTTCTGTGTTGTTTTGACAAAAGGCGGTCTAAAAACAATTAAGAAACGCTGCAAGTATTCTGTTCAGATTCAGCTGGGGCCAAAGGTGAAAGTTCAATGACGAGAAATAAATTATATGTAACCCCGGACCCAAAATGAAAAAATAACAATTGGTGTTTTCGTATACCAGAGTGCCAGTCTACTATATGCCCTGTAACCCTGACACATATGTACATATGTATTTTAAATATATGTATATTTGGCTTTGGATTTGATTGCTTTCCTTTCCATCATCAAAAATATATTACGAACTTATAGGAAAAGAGTCGCCTCCTCTACCTCGATTTTTTCATCAAACCAAATACAAATTACAACCAAATTACAAATAAGAAGAACATTCGTGTGCTACATTTTATCCCTTTTAAGATAACAGGGTATTAAAAGCAAGCATACAAAACATTTGGAATGCTACGCTGAGTCGCATTTCAAATTAAATTATTTTAATTGCGCTGCAATTATGATGACAACAATGGTTCGTCCATTAATAAAAGCAAACAAAATGTGAATTTTGAAATATGAAAAATGAGAAGTGGAAAGTGGGAAATATGAAAGTATGCGAATGCGCCTGCAGCATGGCTAAAACACTCAATGTTCGCACTAAAACAAAAAAACACCCAAGCGCCGACATTCACTTTTGAATTCACGCCGCCTTGACAGCTGAAAGTGGGCTATGGTAATTTTCATTTCAAATATTATTATCAGGTTTGTCTTGGCTATTATTTTGGCTTATGTTTTGGATGGGTTTCAATGACCTCCTTTTTTCATTGGACAGGCTAATTTGGGTCGCAATTAGCAAATGCTCAATGTTTAATTATGCATTAATAGCATTTAATGAGCACTTCCGCTCCAGGAATAATGAATAATGCGAAAAGTTCATACCAACCAAAGCAACCTCAGCTGTCCAACTCCCTCACTCATTTGTTGGCCACCATAATTAAAGGGTTTTATGATTTGCGAACCGCTTAAGATTATTTATTAATGGTAGCCGACAAAGTGCTAAAATTTAAGATAATTACTACTAAGATCTTAAGCATTTTTAGTCAAAAAGTTTTTTTGGAAAGTTTTTTTTTTTAATTTTTTACGACTGTTGACCCAGTTTGTTTTGCAGAGCACGCTCACTTGCATGCCCATTTACACATGCACACACACACACCCATGTACAGTTACAATAAAGTATTTGCACATGCTTGTGCAACAATGGCAACTTTGATGACTCCATTGAGTTGCATGGACAAATTCAGCATAAGGCTGGCTACAGCCAAAAAGTTATCAACGAACACAACAACACACTCAGCGACGACACTGAATTGAGCTCTTTTTGTGGTACCTTTTTATGGAATTGGCGTACACATTCTAACAATGTAATTGTATAGGTGTGTGTGCGAATATATTTGCTGCACAAATGATAGCGAAAAAGATTTTATTAAAACCGCTTGTTAAAAAGTTTTTTGTGGGTTGAAAAAAGTTACAACCATTTGCCTCTCTGGCCAGTCTCTTATTGACCCTTGGGCTTGTGGCAACGGAAATTGGTTGGACAGCGCGAAATAAAGCATGCAAAATGCTCGTCAATAACATTCAGCAACTACAACAAAAGCCAATTTAAAGTTTGTTCTGCGGCAACAAAATCGAACAAAACAAGTCAAAGTGCTCTAAACAAGTGAGCTCGACTAGGAGATATCCCGGAACCAAGCCTTTGCCCATCACTAGTCACACACTTCTCAGATATTCAATTCAACATTAACCATGTTTCTATATAAATTTATTTTAAAAATTTCGTCGAGATCGGCAATAGTTCACAAACAAGATAGACAAACGAAAATGGCTAAATTGATTCGGTTGATCGTTCATATGGGTTGAAGAAGATTCCATCTACTTTAAAATTGATTCGGTTGATCGTTAATATATATACCTTATGGGTTTCAGGATAATTCCTTTTACTTTTATATACCCTTTGACTAGTTTTAAATACTTTTAGGGTATTGAAATGTATAAAATCTAAAAAGTAAATGCAAAAACAAGCTGTAATCAGCTTTTGTATTGAGCTTTCTTTTTGTATTGCGTTCTCTGTCACGGAATTACAAGTCCCGCCATTGCTGCGAACCCCACTTATTTCCTGCCAGCCTGAACGCCTGTCCGGTTGTCTGCATTTGCACAGTTTGCACAGCGCTGCTGTGTTATGATCGAGCGATAAGCTGCGTTAGCAAATCGAAGCGCAAATAAGTATGCAACATTTTTTGGATTGGCAGGCAATGGCAGAAAGGCGGAAAGGATTCGCGTTGGCTACCTTTCCCTGTTGGCAGCTCGGAAAGGACGTGTAGCATAAATTTGCCATAAATTTGCTAACAAGTGATTTGTGGCTGGATTCGAAGCCAAGCCCTATCCACATCACCACCACCTCTTGGCCATAAATTAAACGCGGCTTTTTATTTTACAGATTTGCCTCTTTTTTGGAATTTGTAATTTTTTTTTTTATTTTTAGTGTGCTTGTAAAAAAGGTAAAATGTAAACAATTATCTGTGAGTTCACAGCTGCAGCACAACCAACAAGACCAACAAGACCAACACACACACGCACACACAGACAAACAAAGTCAAATACACAACCGCAGCAGCCGCAGAAGCAGGCGCCACGCACACACGTGACAGCCAACTGAGATTTATGCGCCATATACACGCGGACCGCAAGCACACATACACACACACACACATACAAACTTATAGCAAACATGCCCAGTTACATCCACACACACAAACAGAGTCTGAGAGACACTTTGCCAAAGGAATTTGCCTGCTTTTGATTAATTGCCGCAACATTTTATATATTTTTTTTATTTTTATATTTCTTTCGTTTTTGGTGTGTTTTTCCCATTGGCAGAATCAGGCAGACACATATTTGCCAGTGATGGCTTCACTTCCACACCCCAAAGCACACTCCCACACACACCTACATACATTCGCCCCTCCTACACTTTGCACTTTACGCTTTTTGAAACATTTTGCTTTAGCTGCATGGTTCAGGGTTTATTTACCGACACGTAACAGTCACAGACGCAGTCTGCAAGAACTTCAACCATCATAAATATCATAAAAACACATAAAAAAAAAGCCAAAGTAAAGCCACAGACTGGAAGAGTAGGAGAGGAATGTGAATAGAGAAGCTAGGTGGATATATGGGCGATGCGAAATTTATGACTCACACTTTGTGGCTCAGTGTTGCAACTTGAATTGAATAGAGATATATCGATCGCATAACCTATTGCAAAATCTTGATAATAAATGACTATCGAGAAACATGCTTTTGTTGTTGTTCCAACAATTCAATTGCAAATGTGCCAGACATCGAATATGCATGCAAAATAGAAAACATTTTCTGAGAAACCCTAAAAACAGGCAAGAATCGTACTTCAACAAGCAAAGGTATATGTATATATGGATATTTATAAATGTTGCTACTGGAAATTCGCAACGGCAGCTGTTGAGTGGTTTTTCTGTAAAAAAAGAAAAACTGGAATTTTTCATTTTTGGCGCATTGCGTATACGCCCATTTGGGCGCTTAGACCTCAAATTGAGTAAGTGTTTTTCGCCAATTTAAAGTAAATTTCAACGTTTGCTCTTATTTACTCTTCGTGTGCGTCTGTCAATATTTGCCACTAAGCTTTGTACATGTGTTTCAGTTGCAATATTTTCTTGTTAATTTTCATTTTTTCTTTTGGCCCAATAAATAACAATTTCTATCAATTGAAAATTGATTGATACGCGCTTACTTGAGGCTGTCGAAAAGAGCAGCCATAAACCTCAGACCCTTTCTTTATACTCTGTTTTGGAAATGGCAGAAAAGCTTTTATATTTTATATATATCCATATCAAGTTGTTGTATTTTAAGTATTATTCTCATTAGTTTAACAGTTACTTATTTGCCAAACCCACGCATGCTACTCAATTTTAATGCTAGAACTTTGCTGGCAGTAGACAAATTTAATTTGTGCGATTAATCATGATAAATAAGAATACAATTTATGTGACATGTAAGTGACAACTACAGTGACCGCTGGAAAGTTAAACAAAAAATGATTTATTATTGCAGCACTTATAAAATAGAATAAATAACAGAATCATCGTGTGTAAGACTTAAGCCGTTTAAAATGGCGACTTTAATAACTGTCTCCAAAAACAGAGTATCCAGCAGTTAAGTGCACTCAATCGAACTTTTTCTTGATATATTTTTTTTCCATTGCTGTATTGCTTACGTTGGCGCCCCCTGCCCCCTTGTGGAGGCTACTTAGGCCCTATATTAGCTCCTTAGGTAATATCTGTATAAGACTTGTGTGTGGGTGAAATGTGGGTGAAGTGAGTGTTACGTCTCGTAAAAAAAACATAGACCATGTCGAAATCGAAATGATTAATGGTCATTTCAGATTAGCTGAAAGTCGACACACTTACTTTACACACACACACACAAACATACACAACCAAATCAGTGGCATGAACATGGGTGATGGTGTGAGTGTGGGCGTAGGCGTGGCTTTTGTAGGGAGGCTCAACATGTTTGATGCTTCTGCTTGTTGGTTTGCCTATTTACAGTTAAGCAGGCAATTTGAACTCTGAACCTTGGATCAATCAATCTGCTATTATGTTTATTATTGTTGTTGTTCCCATTTCTATTGTTGCTTTTTACACGTAATTGCTTTTTGATTTTTTTGAGGGCCATCCACAATTTTCTACTTTTTTATACCTTTTATTTATTATTTGTTATGTATCCGATCTGGCAACGGGTCTTAACTTGTATCTTTTTAAAAAATTGCATCATCATCGTGTTGTCCTTGCCGCCGCTTGATGGATTGACAAACATTTGTTGAGGACGTCAACGCACGAATGACCAATACGATGATGGTGGCATATGTTAAAATATTTTAGCCCCAAACCAAGACTAATGTTCTTTCTGCCCCGCTCTATTGTATTTGACTAATGGCGCCGCCTTTGGTTTATCTCTTTCCCTCTGTTTTTTAGGTATCCTGGATACGCAAAAAGGATTATCATCTGCTTACGGTCGGCTTAACAACTTACAGTAGCGATGAGCGCTTCAGTGCGACACACTTAAAGCATTCCGAGGTGAGTACGAAACTAATTTGCATTTTCGCCAGCTGCCGCCAAAGCAGCGTGCTGCATGCCAATTGCAAAACGCCATTGGCCAGCATTGCCTATACGTGACAGAAATGCGCCAAAACAAATTGCGACACTAAAGTTTAAAGCCGCAGCTGCAGCTAATACTTGTTGTTTCTTGTTGCTCACGTGCATCTCATTTCTATTTATCTTCTTCTTTCACAGGATTGGACATTGCAAATTAAATTTGTGCAGCTGCGTGATGCGGGGGTCTATGAGTGTCAAGTTTCTACGCATCCACCCACATCCATATTTTTGCACTTGAGTGTTGTCGGTAAGTGGACAGCAGGAAGTCAGTAGAGCAAATAGAGCACATTCCGGTTTTTGTATGCCTTCCGGAAGTGTGTGGTCAAGTGATTTCTGCAATTGATGTTATTATTTTATAACAGATATGTCAAATCGAAATCGAAAACCACTAAAATCAATATATACATATAAATAAAAGAGAGAGTTTACCTCATTTGCTCCCAGTAGAAGGAGGAGATAGGTAGCTCGTAGACACATTTCATAGGGCTGCGAGATTGCTGCGATTGAACATAATTCAAATGCATATAATTTTGTTTCAAATTGACATTTTTGTTCTTAAAAATCTTTAAGAATTGTAGGAAACAAATGAAATAAGTAAAAGAGAGACTGTAGCTTTCGAATTGCGTGGTAGTTATGATTTCGATCGATTTGCACCATCTTGTTTTGCTCACTTACTAAATATTTATAATATAATGCTTAATCAATTGCGGATAGCATTTTATGGTCTTCTTAAGAGTGCGCGACTCTAATTTAAACTATTCTCAACTTTAGATAAGAAATCAGAATCGAATTCGTTTGTAAAAGCTATGTTGAATGTCCGTAAATATTTAATAGAATGCTGAATTCTGTCAAAAGTTTGCTTCCAGTGAATTAGGCATCCAATGCTGTGCTTACATAGTGAATTTGATGAGTTAACTAAGTCAATATTTCATCTTTGATGGAAGTAAGCAGAGGCCAGAATTCTTTAACTTTGTTTTCATAGTTGCTCTCCCTTGCTTCAAACACATCTAATCCAAGTATGCAAAGTTAATTCTACCCTTAAACCCTTAAATATTTGCAATAGTTTTGTTCTCGTATACCCAGCGCACGAGTATCGCCACATATCGATTTCCGAGAACAATAAAAGCCATAATTTTGAAGGCATAATATATATTGACATATATTTAATCATCAAAATAGGATCAGAAATACCAGAGTAGAAGTCCAAAAACATATCAAAATTAATTTACGGTGCATAGTTCAGATTCAAGATTTAATATGCTTCTAACACGCCAATTGAGCATTTTTTAGAAACGTTATTTAAATGCCAGCTTCCAAATATTTCAAGCAACGCAAACAGTGGGCACTGGGTAGTGGGTAGTGGGTAGTGGGTCAACACGGAGCATCAGCTCGCTCACACACTTTGCTTTTAATACCTTTTCAACATCGTGCCCTTTTTTGCTGGATGCGCTCATGCTTAAATTAGAAATGTCCATATGCCAGTTGTCAGAGTTAGCAAGCGAAACAGCTAAGTCAGAAAAAAAGAACCAAAAACAAAATATTCTGAAAATGAAAAGCAAAGAAATAAAAATGTATACCTGCCCAAATGGCAGCGACTCAGCAAAGTTGGCCAAAACAACGCTGTCGACGTGCCTGCGCCAGTTCCTGTTGTTTTTGTTATTGTTCCTGTTGTTGTTGTTGTCGTTGTTGTTGATGATTCTGCTTCTCGGTCTCGTTGCCGTTGTCGCTGCCAAGTCGTTGGCCTTGGCTAACGCTAACTGACACACATTATTCTGAATTTAACAAACAATTTACTTTGAATGTGGTGCGACTAATGGCGTTTTCTGCACAAAAACAAGACCCCAACACACATGCACACACACGCACACACAACACACTCGCTTACTGGCCGAAAATGATGCGACAGCGCAAAAAAAAATGATGTCTGCCCCACATTTGGCTAACGCCTGGCATGAATCTGCACACATGGCGACATACATATATAATCAGATACGTCGTTCCAGCTCGAGTTACTCGCATGTAATGTAAGGCATATTTATGAGCTCGGATTTTGCACAAGTAGTTAAGAATAAGTTTTTGTATGCCTTTATTATCGGATCGGAGGTTGGCAGTCCTGTATCTAGCTGATTTCAAAAGGTGTCTATACAGAGTTATGCCATAATCTAATATGCAATTTATTTTTATGTAAAATCTAACAAAATCTGCAAAATGTATTCTTTCTCTTTGTTTCAAAATACTATTTGGCCAGTCAAAATTCAAAATTTATTTGAAGAAAGCATTTTAGATAATGAAATTTGAATTTGAGTTTAGTTCAACCCTATCTAAGCCTTTCGATATGACACTACCGCATGGCATAGGTGCCACTTGCGGAACAGTAAAATGTCTGTTTTAGTTTTAAGCCGTGTGACGCGTATTTGCATTTACATTTGATTAAATTTTGAATCTCTCATCTCAACTGCTCCACCACTCGCCCCAACGTCAAAACACGCTCATACGCTCAACCACCACCACCACCAATATCCGATTGTGGCAACGGCAATTCAATTTCCAAAATGTCATTCGATTCGGTTAGAAGCGCGCGCCGAAATATCAGGACCGCCCATACGTTATCTGACGCCGGGTTCCACGCTACGCCTGCAATGCCGTGTCGTACAGAATACGGAGGCATCCGAGTATATATTCTGGTATCACGACAATCGCATGATTAATTATGACATTGATCGGGGCATTAATGTGTCAACCGAACCAGGTGAGTGTGTATATTACTTATATTTCGCCTTACCACCTCTCTCTATATATTTATTGTCGCCGTAACCAACAAATGATTCCTACGTGCACTTCATTGCAGACTTTCAATCATCGGAGCTTACAATTCAGCGCACCCGGCGGGAGCACTCGGGCAATTTTACTTGTGTGGCCAGCAACACGCAGCCCGCCAGCGTTTTGGTACACATTTTCAAAGGTGAGTTCCATATTGTATTGCAACTGTGCATATATTTAATGCAATTTTTCAATCGACCTGTACCAATTCAAAATTGATTTATGTTTTCCATTTTTTATATAGAATATAAATAAAATAGTTAATAAAGAACTACATAAATAACCTCGAGACTAGGTTGATTAGTTTACATTTGAGAGTCCGAGGCGTTTAAAAAAAAAATACAGCAGGAAATATTGTATAAAAATGATATTATAAATTGAAATTCAATTTTACCTTTGAGTGAACACGTTTATAAAGAGACATCGGTTATTTTGTTAAACCTTACTGCTTGCCTGCCTGCCTTTAACAGAACAAAATAGGTAATTGAATTGTTGTGAAATGAACTTATTTTGTTGCTCGAATTTATTTATATTTTTCTTTTCTTGTTGCTGTTTTCCGAATTTCCATTATTATTTTTACATTTTCTGCAGGATCAGCAGATAAGATTAAATTGATTATTATGTCAGATGCACGTATTTATAAATTGTTTTCGCAAAAGTTTAAAATGTACTCAGTTCGCTGCAATTGGCGAGAGCATGAGAGCGAATAAAGACCGAAGCAGAATTTGTGAGGCTTAATTGTTATTTTCGGTATTTCCAAATTTTATTTATTTGCTGAGCATTCAATTGTAACATTTAATTAAATAAAGTTAGGCAGAAATTCAATTTGAAATGGAAAAATGTACAAAATCACATTTAAAATGACCATAAACCAATAACGAAAACTACGATTCACTTTGTCCTCCGTATATATAATACGATATATAGTACGTACGAGTATGACAATAGCTGTATCTGTATCTGTATCTGTATCTGCATCTGCTGGCTTATTGTAGTATATGTAGCATTTCTACAGTTCATATATCAAGTGGCAAAGGCCAGCAACAAAAAAAGGGAGAACAATAAAAGTAATTTATGAAAATTACAGAGCCACAGGCGTGCGGATTAAAAATGCCTGCACCACCGAGGCAGCCATTAAGGTCGGGCCATAAACACTAAGCCACAAACACATACCAGTGTGCTGTGAGGGTGTAACCGGGGGGTGGAGCAGAGCTCATAACTTATAGGGCCAGCATAAGTTGTAGAGCAAAAGCTGGGGACACTGAAAATGCTCATTAGCATTTGTTTTTCCACCTGTGTGTGTATATGAGTGTGTGCTTTGAGTCTCTGTGTGTGTGTGTGGGCGTTAATTAATTTGAGCACATTTCCTCTTGATTTTCATGTGCACTTTTTCTCATCTCTATCCTTTTCTATGTCTCTTATACTTAATACAGGCGATAATCCTGCGGCTATGTATCACGGACATGTGGGTGGCTCAACAAAGACGACGCAACGCCAGCTGCATAATGTTATGGTAATCATTGCCATCGGCTATCGGATATTTCACACAAGTGTCTACATGAAGATTGTCTAAGGAGCGAACACCAATTAACGCAACGCATTTGTAACTAATTCATCAAAGCAGTAAAATTATAATTAAGTATTGCGTAAGTAAATTCCATTTGCCTCTTCAAGCGGTCATTCAACATACTCGAATAGTAATCATCAATTGAACAGCTCTTAACTAACTAAGCTCCAAACTTACAAATGTTCTCTTTTTGAGCTGCAAGTGTGTGTATCTACTTTTATATTAGTGTACGAGCGTGTGATTTCATATATTATATATATATATATATATATATATTATATGTAGGTCACTTCGGGATAATCCTTAGAGTGTCTAATTGAAGTTTCAGTTGCTAGCTTGCATGCGGTTGAGGTATGTCAAAGAGTTTGAGCAGCGCTTTTTCACTCTTATGAAAATCAATTTATAAAACTCCAATAACTTCAAAAATCAAATAAAATATTAACTCTGCATTTATTACTTGAAAATGTATTTAAACCGAAAAAAAGAAACATAAAAACATCCAATTGAAAGCAGGCAGAGCTTTTACGTAAGTGATTTTAAGTCAACTTGAGCATAAGATCGGCATTAAATACTAGCAATAATAATAAACAAATTAAATACAAATAAATATATAAATCCAGCTAACCAACAATTTAGTACTTTTCCTTTAAATATTGTGCATTTATTTAATAAACAAATTGTACATACTGAAAATATTTATTTGCTAACAAATTACAATTTATCTCCACCATGAGTTCAACTAAATTTGTTAATCATAAGTTTCTAAAATTGTGTAAACTGTTTTGTTAATCCTTCAATCTAGTCAAGTAAATGTTTGAGTATATAAATTATTTGCCAATATGCAAAAAAAAAAAAACAAAAATAACCAAAAATTGGAGAGAAATTTCAAAATCATTGTTGGTTATAAACTAAAGCAAACTAAATTTTAAACGATAGCCAGAGAGAAGAGAAGTTAAGAAAGGAGACTTTTGACCATGTTTAAAAGTTGTTAATCAAAAGAACAAAGAAAAAAGCAGCAAGGAACAGAGTAATCAAAATAAACTATTATCTAGCCTAAGAAATATTTAGTATTTTTTAACAATGCGCAAATCTTTTAAGCAATCGAAAAGAAATTCAGTAAAGCGCGCCCCAAATTTGCAGTGTAAATAATAATTTAATTAATGTGTATTATAAAAACAAAAAGAAAACAACATAAAAATTAATACAAATAAAAAAAAAAAAAAACAAAATACATGAAATGCATTGAAATACATAGTAATAGTTTTTAAGTATGTGTAGTTAAATGTAACAAAAATTACAGAAATCAACCAAATGGAGAAACAAATAAAACATAATGAAATTATGCAAAATATATATGTAAATCTTGTTTTTGCAGCCTATTTGCTGATTGATTTCATGTTGCCAGTCTTAAAGCTTAGAATTTGATTAGTTTTCAATCTCAAGTGATCCCATCGGCATACACAGAGAGCTACTGACTTTCTGGTGTGCAGATTGGCTTATGCCTAGCCAGACAAATTCTTTGTAGAGGAAGCAATCGACGGAGAGTGGATGGGGGGTGGCTCATTGTTTACACCGCCAAGCTACTGTCAACAGGCAGACATCAGCATCTACAGCTGCTACGACAGCATCAGCATCAGCATCAGCATCAGCATGAGCATCAACTGGCAACCAAGTGACAGCAAGAAGTGCAGCTCATTTCTCTTCTTGCCATTTTCTGTGCCGCCCCGTGACTTCCCCTTCCTCTTCCTTGTCTCGCTTCCGCTCATTGCCTCAGTTAATAAAACTAAATTGTGTGCTGAGAATGATGACAGCGTGGAGACAACGCCACTGACAATGGGAGCAACATGACCAGCCGCAGCAGCAGCACCTCACGATGACGTTGCTGATTACGTGTGGCATGCTGTCAGTGGGCTTGTGCTTCTCCTTCATCATTTCTGTACGCGCATGCAGCCGACTAAATACACTCAATTGATGACTGATTTATGGTCAACGGTAAATGCAAGTTGGCAAGGGTAATTAAGCGTTAGATTGTAAAACGCCACATACATAACTCGAAAGTTCCAAGTTCAACTCTGACAAACACAGAAAGTGAATGAGTGCAGCTTACGCCAGTTGTTGCAAATCGAAGACACTTTTGGTCGATATACAATCAAATAAGAAATCATCATCATAAAAGGCAACAAATTTATGACAACAGCATACAAAATTTCGAATATCAACTTTATGTGACAAAGAATATTCAATATTATATTTTTCACTCATCATTTATTTCATATTAAGTGATCAAAAATAAAATATTTTCAAGTGTCAAATTTAGTTTTTCAATTTTTCTCTCATCTTGTAAATAAGAGACAATTTTGCACCAAGCAGACATGGCCTATTTCCCACAAAAGTCAATTAAAAGAGGATACTCAGTTGAAGAAGAGTCAATAATGAAAAATATATGAGTTTTGTTTGCCAAACCTTGAGCTTAAATGAATTGCCTTATTTGGTCTGAGCACACAAAATCCACATTGGCAAACGAAGCGCATAAAATGCTTTGCATTGGCAAGCCGAGTAGCGAAGCCTCCCTTCCCCCCACATCCTACAAAAGCCACATCCAAAAACAAAAAAAAGAAAATAGAAAATCAACACGAAATGCACAAATAGTTGCTGGAGGCATAAAAAACAGAGGAGGATAGAGAAAAACGAAGCAGCAGCAGATTGTGGCAAAGTGTTTGTGAATGTGTCAATAGCCGAAAGGCAACTGCACTAACAAAAATAGTTAACAGCTCACAACCAAAACACACACACATAGCGCACACAAGCTGGCAACAGTTTAAACATCCAAACATATATGAAAATGTTGCTAATATGTGCAAAAGTATTTATCAAAAGCAGAGCACACACAGCACACCACAGCAAAAACACACACTCTTGTGTATGCACATTGAGGCTGCCAACGGCAAAGAGCGCAGCTCTTTCTATGCGGAAGCGAGTCTTTTCAGTCCTTTTCATTGCGGCAGCGCCAAAGCTTGAGCTATGCAAATTGTACGTATTGAGTGAGGTCGCATTCATTTATTGAATCTGAGCGGCAAACAAGGACTTGCCACACAGCGCCGCCAGTCAATAACAAATGCAAGCCAATCAAAAGCCAATTTCATGCGACTCCTTCACACAAACGGAACGACAAACGAATCCTTTATGCAACATCAACACGGGGCGCTTGCTGATTTTATTTGTGGGCAACCAATTACGGCTGAATTACGTATTTATGAATAGAAAAATTTAATTGAAAATAATTGCTCAATAGATTATTAAATCTTAATTGATTGTGTGTTTTTTTTACGTATTTTTCGGAAGATTGAAGCCGAACAATATTTGCATTTAGTCAGTTTTTGGCCTGACAGTTTTGCATAGTCGACTAAGCAACGGACCAAGTCAGGCGTGAATTTTAGCCACGTCAACATTTAATTCATTCCAACGGTGCCTAAGGGAAATTTTACAAATGCTCACATGCATCAGTGTGTGCGTGAGAGAGTGTGTGTGGGTGTGCGTTAGGTTTGTGTATTGTTATGGGGCTGTCGGTCAAATGCGCACACACAATGCCTGAATTCCACGCCCACTTGGCCAGTGTAGCAGGCGAAGCATCAGCAAAATCCATTGTGCTGAGCTGTTTGGTGCCTGAACTAAGCTGAGCTGCTTGATGCCTGTCGTAAAAATTCCAATTTAGTTTCCAATTGCTTGACTTAAAGTGCGCCATTTGCGCATTAAAATTGTCTGCGTGTGTGTCCTTGAGCGCGCCTGTAAGTGTCTGTCTGTGTGTGTGTGTGTGTGTGTGTGTGTGTGTGTGTGCATGTGTGTGTGACAGACACTTCATAATCAAGTTAACGACGCACAATTATGCTACAAGCTGACAGTTTGGGCGCGGCCGATCCAAATGCAAGGCAAAACCATTTACAAGACGTTGCTCATACGACATGTTAGCCCGCCCACTTCGACGGTCCGTCGGTGCGGCGCTGCCTTCTTGCCATTACAGGACACTTTACATTTGTTTCTGTGCCCAAGTAATTTAACATGACAGACACGTACAAGTGGAAACGGCCTGTTGGAAACGTTTTGTCAATGGTTTTATTATGGCCACGCAAATGAAATGAAATCGATAGCCGATTGCCGATTGTCGATTGTCATTTCTCTAAGTTTAAAGACTGGTTGCACTCAAGTGGAATTCGTGCCAAAGTCCTAGAAGTCCTCACTGAAGTCCCTGTCTATCCCTGAGGACCCATTAAATGTGAAATACGAGCAGACAATTAGCTGACACTTGAACTTGACGCCATTGATTGAAAACGAATTGAAGGCGTAGGAAATCGGTAAGACAAGAAGATGACAATATATATGTATATATATATTACTACCACTGCATGTCCTTGAGCTAAATAAACTTCAATTGATTAATAAGCACTGCGATTTCAATATGCACACTAATTAAAAATGTTTTCAAGAAAGTTAAATGGCTGTTGAAATTTCGAATTCAATTTCAATATAATGCTAATTGTGCTAATTGCAATTACAAATCAAACTGCGCAGAAGTAATTCAAAAATTGAGCTGAAAAATAAAGTCTATGACATTTTCTGAAACTGTGGAGAAGGTAAGGTAAATCAGCATAAGTAAAAGCAACCTCTTCGAAACAAGCTTTAATTGAACCGATTAACATTTAGTGCTTCCAATCGATTACCTTTGTGAGTATAAGCTGAGAATAAATTTGCAGTCATGGTTTGCTCTACAGTGATATCATGTTTCAATTGAATTTCAAAGTGCACTCGAATGGATTGATTTGCTTTCCATGTATGTACATGTATGTAGGCATAAATGCCTTTTGTGCAATAATCTATGTAATGTCATCGCAAGCGAGAGCATTGCATGAATTATTCGTGTTGGAACTCCAGTGCTAACTAATAATTGTACAACGTTCACACTATGCCACACACACACACACACATAAATACCGCACACACACTTAAACATAGTCTGCAACACATAAGTGCATCTCAATAACAGATTAAATGGGTTCAAATAGGCACAAAAGGTAAGCAGGACATGGAACAGGACGAAACAGATAGGTCTGATATGCTGAAATGCTTGTTGGCTTCAAAGAGAATAATAGCTAAGCGTGGTATACCACAGCAGAACTGACCGGGCCAAATGGAGGTCATTCGGTTGAAACTCATTACCATTGGGGACTCGGGGACTCTGCGAGCCTCCGATGCGTTGAGTGCGAAATGTCGTCGCAAACATGAGTTTTATGTATGTGTGTGTGTGTGTGTGTGCTTGGAATTCCCCACGCAAAACTCTTTGATATAATGAGCGCCAATTAGGCCAGCTTAGCAGCTGCCCAAAGCTAGACATGACTTGCTCTTTTTTTCTTGTCTCTTGTGAACGGTTTTGCGGCATTAGCACAGGAGCAGCTGTTGCGGGCATATTGAATTGTTATTGTTATTATTGCAATTTTGTAGCCAATTACTTGTGTGTTTAAGTGCTTGGGTGTGTGTGCTCCAATTGCGCATTATATATCTGAGTATGTGTGTGTGGGTTGAAAGCTGCTGTGTCTACTACAAAAGACTCGATTATTTGCGCTCGGACAAAATTGTAGCCAATTATTGGGCCTGGATTCTGGGCCTGTTGCATAAAGGCAACGAAGGCGTGCAATATTCAGTTTATCTAAGGCCAAGCCAACTGAGTGGTATGTGGTTGGGCTGTGTGTGTCTGTGTGCGTGTGTATGTGTGTGTGTGAGTGGCTTCACAGACAAACATGTGTAATTGGTTGCGCGCTCAAGAGTATGCTACACAATTCGTTTTAACCACTCTGTGCCCGGTAGGGGAAGTTACCGAGTGCGGCTTTAAAAATAAATTAAATGCCATAAAACAAAAGGATTAGGTCGTTGGCGCATGTACACACAAACACACACACACTCAAATACACAAAAGATTTTGGAACGAGTGGAGTGGCTGTACAATAAACAAAACGTGGCAATGACAAAAACTTAACCCTAAGCAACGCACAATAAAAACACTTAGAGCACACCCACACATATGCAATGCTTAAAATGACCCAGCTAAACATAAACAAAAACGCAAAATGGCGCAAACATGCCACACACAGACACACACATACCCAAACACACACAAATACATACATAGACCGTGCGAAGAAAGAAACAAGTGTAGCGCACATGAGAGATATGAACTAGAAATAAACAAATATTTTGTATATACACAATACATATTTATATACACATATGTATATGTAGAGTGTGTGTGTGTGTGTGTGTTTGCTTATGTCTCAACACTCAGCAGCGGATACCAGACCACACACTCCGCCGCTGTGAAATTAGTTGGCAATGATAAAGATAAGTAACGTAAAATATGCGGCCTCCGCAATGTTTCAGGCAAGCCCCATTGAATATGCCTTGCGCCATTTTGTTGCTACCATTCTTTTGCTCTTCCCCTATTTTTTTTCTTTTTGTGTTTTTTTCTGCTTTGCTGTCGCCATATTTGTTTTGTCTGGTTAGCAACAATATAGCAAGGATTTTTGGTTTTAGCTCCATGGCGGAAGGAGACAACACACAATTTTATTATGCTTATTTGTGTGTGCATGTACACACACATATACATAAGCACTTACACACATGCTTATATATGCATACACAAGTGTAGGCTATTTGCATAGAAACACCATAAGCGCTACTTGAAACTAAAAACACTTTAAACATATACATATATATATGTATGTATATATAGAGTGCCCAGTTACATATAATAAAATATTATTTATCACAAGACTCTAACGACCAAAAAGAGTTTCTATTGTTCCAAGTTGAAATCGCCCTCTCTCTCTCTCTCTCTGCCTCTATCTGTGGCAAATTCAAAAAATTCACACAATTTCATTCAATAATTTATTTTTTCTGCATTGCAGGCAAGGGCACTATTTGTAAATTGTTTAAATTTAACATATCTCTTCATCGTCGCCAACAAATCGGATGCATGCACACTACAGATTGCATTTGGGGTTTCAATCAATAGTTAAATTAAACTATCTAAATTCATGGCAAATGCGTGGCAAATCAACAATCAATAGTTGAATTGAACTATCTAAATTCATGGCAAATGCGTGGCAAGTCAACAAACACAAATTTTCAGGCATTCAAAAAAACCAACATTTATTATCCACATATCTTTATTAAATTGCAGCAACAATCGGAAACTATTGAGCTTGCATCGACAGCGCCAACTGCAACTGCAGCAGCTGATGCTGCCACAGGATATTTTACATTTTATTGTGGAATGTATGAAAATTGAATTTTTAATAATCAAATTCATGCACCAAACCAAAATACATGAATGAAGCTTGTTTATTCGAGCCATATTGATTGGTTTTGCACATGTACAAACTGCTAAAGTATTCCTCTTCGTCTGGGCTATCAATCAAATTTTAAGCACTATTGGCTTACAAAATCCGCTGGCATACAAAATTTACCTAAATGGGCGGCTTAAAACCAATAATTTCCCGAAAAAAAACACAAGAAAATTGCAATTTCCACCATTAATAGTAAGTCTCCGTATTTTATCTACATATTTTAGTTGACAAATCCATCATGGCAAAGAATTGATGCTGTTTAAAGTTACGGATGCTCTCAACAATCTTAATTTAAAATATTTCAACTGTTGCAAATCCAAAGGTGGCATTAATAATTACTGGAGGCTCGGCAACTCAATTAGTTCCCAAAGACAAATGGTTGTTGCAACAAATTGCGTCTCGGCTGGATAGATTCTGTTGAAGGTTGTCAAGCTGTCAGATCATTGCTAATTGCTGAACACTTTTCTCTGCTGAATAACTGAAAAGGGCTTAAATGGCCAAAAGTTGGGACGATGCTATTGCATTATTACATAACCCACGATACTCAATCGTATGGCATTGATTTAGCACATGTTTGGATTGTTTGTGCGTGTGTGTGTGCGTGTGTGTGCGAGGGTGTTCGTGTGTGTGTGTGTGAGCATTGTGATGGTTTTTGGGCATCAAATGATTTTACATTTTGGTTATTTGTCATGCACACACAGTGCAGAGTTGGTGTTGGTATTTTGATTGTTATTGCTGCTGTGGGTGTTGCTGCATTTGTGTTTCCATGTCGTCATCAACATCAAAATACGTTGTTGAACTCATTGTTGTTGTTGCATATTTGCGATGCGGCATGTACTTGTGGCATTTGCCCTCGTTTGCATGTGCATTATTATGCGAGTGTTACTTAAATTGCAATTACAAGGCATATCGCATTGAATGTAGCATTGTTTCATGCAACATGCACGGCCGCAGGAGCGAAAGGAATCGAATCAGAATCCTTTCGCTGTACTACGCAAAGGGCTTAAGCACAACTTCTCCCTTGAGCAACAGCAGCTAGCCAGCTGTAGGCAGTTTATTTATATTTGTCCGCCGATTGCCCCGTCGGTCTTATTGCAATGCCTGTAATCCTTGGGCCATTAAGGACTTGCATTATTAACGCCTCGATGGCCTGGACTTTGGTATTTGGCCAAATAAAATGTTTTATCTAAATACTTGTCATTTGCCACATTTTAAGCTGATAATTACTTATGCGAATTTTCCTTATCAGTTCGCTTAGTTGCGCAGCAAATTTCGAACACCAGAAATCAATTTGTTTGGGCGGTTCTCAATTTTCGTAATGTAATTCTCAACTTTTGCCGCAATATTGACACATTTACAGATTGTTTGATTCATAAGCTGAAATTTGGTATTTGTTTTTTACTATTAGCCCAAAAAGCTTTTGAAGCACAGTGCAAACATACCGACTGCTTGTACTTTTCAAGTTGTAGCTTTGAGTTGCCTCATAGCACATCATATCAGATTGTAAATAATGAAAACTCTCTGTAACTTGATCAAATTCGCACATGTTCAACACCCAGCAAATCGAATCTCAAATATATTCCTAAATATATATATATATATATATATATATATATATATATATGTATATATTTATGTATTGAAGAAGCATCCGCACTCAAAGAAAAATGCTTTGAATTTCGTATTTTCGACTATTTTGCTTGTGGATTATAAATTTCTGTTTTAGAGCAAATCGAATATAAATAATATAAATATGTAGAAGGAAATAAGATAATAATAATTGAGTAAATAATATGATAAAATCTCTTTTTCAAGTGTAGGAACAATATAAATATAGATTGGATTTCCGACTGCATTCACAAATGTACTTGAACTGCCAAATGAAATTGCAAGAGCAGCCAAAAGTCAGCAGCGAGTCGCAAATTGAGCTTGGTGGCAGGGTTACATGAGGCAATGTGGGAGATACGTTGCACTTCATTTGCGAATCACATTGCTTGATAAACTTACAAAGACATTTATCAAATAAACTACGAAAGTGACATTAAGAGAGACAATTTTGAAAGTCTAAATTCTTAAATACTCGTAATCCACCCAAATTAAGTCAAAACTTAAATAGAACTCAGTTTCGGCTGTGATTAAATGTGTGTGGAAGCCAGAACAAAATACAAAAATTGTACGGTGCACACTTTTGGGACGCACTTGCGAGCAGTCAAGTGGCAAAACTCTGCGAAACTCCACAACAAAGCTGAGGAAACAACCACGTATTAGGACTCCTTGCCACAATCAGACGCAAGTATGCTCCAAATAACAGCTTAAGTATTTTAAGGCAGCAGTAGTAGAAGCTGCAGCAGGAAACGGATATGAAGAGCCAAGGGGTTAAGGGAGGCGGATGTGAAAACTAAGCTGCAGCTGCATCTGAAGCTAAGGCAAGTTACCGCTTGCTGCATGGTGCACGAAATCTGCAGAGCAGTAGCATAAAGCAGGCGTAGCACAGACCCACTCAAAGATTTAGCTACTCAAAGCAGTTGCACTTTAAGTGGGAGTCGGAGTGGGGTGGTAAACGTATGTGTATTTATGTGTGGTGGTGTGTGCTGTTTGTGTGTTTGTTTGGTCAAATTCTTTGTTTCGCACCTTAACAACAAAAACAGCGTAATTGAAACAACGAACAAAATATTGTTGCAAACAATTTGCAAGCAAAAAAACTACATAAAATGTACCAAAGTTTTTTCAATGCTTCATTTCCATTTTCTACTTGTCTTATGCACACAAAACATGCTTCTACAGCTACTGGCCATACCATGCCTTTATTTTCCACAATATGTCTTTATTTACCCTGTAAATTGTAACTTATCCGAAAGGCTTGTACTCTACTAGCATGTGAAATGATCATTAATCTACTTTGATTTGTGATAGTGGTTTCACACTTGTTTCATCTCTTATACGGGGATAAATTTGAACAGTTCTTATATCATTATATATATTTTATTATAATTACCCATATAACCTCAATTAATTCCATTCCCATTCTTAATTCAATATCAAAAATAAGCAACTTAACTGAAAGTTGGAGTTGTTGTTTCGGTACACATCGTAGCCTCTTTGCTAATAGTGTATTGATAAAGTTTTACATTTTATACCATCGAGTTTTGGTTGCTAGTTTACTTTACTATAAGTTTTGAAATTTACAAGTGTTTGTTGGGGTCGCCAACACAACGCAACACAGCATAAATTTCTTGAGAACTTTTCCAATAAAAAGCGAAAACAGAAATCATGATTAACGCATCCACAGCACTGTTCAACATTAAGTTTATAAATAAATGAAATGCAGCGTTAACGAATTAATGAGCTAAGAGTCCGGAGAAAAAGAGGGCTGCTGTGGCAGTGACAGGCGACAAACCGCGTGTGGCAGTTGCATGGCGAAACGACGTCAATGTGCCACATTTTGCTTCTCTTTTTTTACCCGATAACTGACCGCGCTATCCACAACTATACACACCAAAAGTCATGATTGATAACATCTCAACATAAATATACACACCAACACCACACCACACACACACACACACACACTCACGGGATGCATGTGCTGTGCAAATTTTACAGCCACGGAGGGAAACGTGGTGGCTGGTGGCTCGTTTGTTTTTGGTCTGGCCAGCTGGTCGGTTGGTTGGTTGGTTGCCTGGTTGGCCTTATCGTGTTCAGGCCAAACACGTGTTACTGGTGGCCACAATATCACGAGCAACAAATAGTCTGGATGGCAGTTTGCATTGTGCCACCTGATTATTGCCGTTGCATGCTATTAAAAAAAAAAAAACAGTATTAAAGCTCACGCCACAAAGTTAAGGGTACGTGACAGTCACTGCTAAAAGTCACTGCACAAAGCTATTTTGCTGGCAACTTGCTCACTCAGAGAGCCGCGAAATCGGTGAAAAGTGTTAAGGAGTACCAAAAAAAAAAATAACAAAAACTGCTCAGAGTCGGAAGTTTTAAGTATTGTTTTTGGCATTGTTGCTACTGCAGTGGGACATGAAAACAATGCTGCAAGTGTAATAAAACCTAAGTAGCTTACAAGACCATTGCTAGCTCCTGACAGCAGGAAGAAGCTGAAACATTATACAAAATTGGTGTCCTGCCAACATGCCCCATACCGCTAACGGGCTGGTGCTTACTTACCGTTTTGTATGGGCGTGATTGTTGCTACATGTGACAACAACAACATGGCGACACTCTCAGAGTGAGAATGGGCCTCTAATAACGTAGCGTGCCGCTCGCATTAAATATGCTAATTCTTACAGTGAATACATTTTAAGACAGCAGGCGACACTGCCACAGCAGACCCCTACATGCCACCTGACGGTCGAGTACCGCCAGGTACTTCGCCCACTTTGCTCATCAGGCATATTATAAGCAAGGCTGGCAGGGAGCCGTTCGCATATTAAGTACAGTTGCTTTATGTACGTGTTGTATGCCGCAATGTTGCACGGCCCGCCCGTTGACATTTAGCGCGACAGCGACAACAATCACAACAACAAGACCAACTACAACAACCACGCATCACAACTGAAATTGAGAAAAATTACACTGCAAATGCCAGGAGAAAAATTATGAGAATATTTTTTTTTTTAGTATGTCAAGATTTTTGCTTATGCTCATTTGTTGTCCGACGTTCTTTGACGTACAAATCTACACTTATACATATACATACGCTCACACCCACATATAGCATAGAGTATTATCATTATACGATGTCGACTGAGACAGAGCAAAGTGTTTGCTGCTCTATAAAGTATACAGAAGAGATTAAGAGTCGACCAGCTGGAATGTTAAAGTTAGTTGAAGGCCTCTTAGCTTAAGCCGATAGCATAACAGCTGAAACAAAATAGTTCCCTCTCCAAAGTCCTTAGCTTCATTTCAAGTTGCTGTACATATACGTTTTATAACTTTTTCAATAACTATTTAACTATACTATGTACTATTTATATACCAAAACAACAAGTCAAATAAACCTACCACATTTTTATTATCAGCAGATAGCGAAAAGCGAGGTTATTTTAAATTCAAAACTTAGCTTAACCACAAATACCGGATGTTCGGCACAATTTCAGACATCAGGTGACCTCCATCTTAAAAGCCAAAGTATACAAAAATGTATTTCGCTAAAAGAGTATTCGGAAGTTAGCTTAAAATCTCGAGTGTGTTTTTGAACATTGTCAGCACCGAAAAATATTTGCATTATTTTTGTTTGTTGGGCTTTTGTTTTTATGGTATAAATATTCAAATTATTCCACGGCAACCTTGTGAACGTCTGCCTGGCAACAGCCAGATTCAGCTCATGTGCAGCTACTCCTCCGCAACCAGCGGTGCTTCCTACCTGCACCGTTCTGTGCTGCTGTCATTGTCAGTGAATTAAAAGCGTCGTAAGGGCTTATTTAAATAAATTATGAACATGTAGATGTCTCAGTCGAGGCCACATTGCGTAGGATTTTCAATAAATATAAATAATTCACCAGATAAGCGAGCCATATTGGCTGAACCAGCTCCAAAGACATTAAAAAGCCATGTGAGAAATAGCAGCCGTTGCCCAACTTATTCCTAAAGGAAATTACGGCAGTCTATAGCAATCGCAAAGTTCAAAGTTTCGAACTCTTAAAATTTCTTCTCTTTTTTATATTTTGGCTGATACCCTAGATCCAGAAGAATGCATGCGCAAAGAGTCTAATTATGACGTGACGTTATAAACCATAAACAAAAAAAAAAAGATAAAACTGAGCTAAGTATCTTTGCTATATGTGATAAATGTTTAATTGATATCTATGGTAGTTAGGAAAGTATATTAGGAATCCTTAAGCGAATATTTTAAGGCACGCAAGCGATTCTTAGCTATTCATCCAAAGTGATTTATCAAGTTCCTAAAATAGTAATTGCCTGAAGCATATATTTTAATTTATATGGTTTTTTTCACCTTGGTTAAGAGGAGGCTTTTTTATTCAACAGCGATTTTTTGCATATTTACTTATTATCTTTATATCCTTGTAGATGATATTATACTTTTGAGGTGAAGTCTGTGTACATATTTTGTTATATATAGCATTTATTGTATTATTGGCTTCTTTGTGCTTATTAATAACGAAGTTGATCTTATGCATAATTGCGCTTTATGCGTCTTTATTCCACCGATAGCAGCAACCGAATGTATCGATGCCTATCGATACTCTGCAGATATCGCTACTGGCTCGACTACTTGCTTATCTCCTATACGAAATCCCACATTTGTAAGGCATTGTAGAAAAATGTCTAGCTGATTGTAGGGCATGTGCATATAGGTGTGCCAAACACGGCTCTGCTCGGTTTCTGGTCAGATTCTATTGCCGCTAAATGAAAAGTTGCCGCGAAGCACTTTTGCGCCTCTGGCGCTGTCAAAACTTTTGTATTTGTCTGATAAATTAAATGAAATACAAGAAATGACTGGGACAACAGCGAAGAGGAATTCAAGTGCTAACGATCAAAGCTGAGCATAAAATTTAGTTGTAGCTAAACAAAGCCAACACCAGATTGAGCAAATTTGTATTCACGTTTATTTCTCTTGTGGCAATTGGCAGGCGTGGTTGTCGCGGGGCGGGAACGGGGCTGGGGCACTTAGAGTGGCAATAATCAGCAGACGAAAATGCAAAACGTGACCGGTTCAAGGTGCAGGTGCAGATGCGCTTGCTGCCTGTTGCTTGCTTCTCCTCGCGACGATGTTGCCTCTGTGCTAGACTTACAACAAGAGTAAGCATTTTGGGTAACAGGATAAAGCAAGTGGAATATGTGAGCGCCAGCCAAAGTGTGCAAATGTGCTAAACGAAGATGCGGATACGAATAGACACAAAAGGAGGCACCAGGATGGAAGGAGGTTAAGCATGTTATGCAGCTGGAGGTAAACAAGGACGACGGCAAACAACGGAGAATGGCGAACATCGCACGTTGAATGGGGAAAGTGAGAGTGAAAGTAAAAGTAACGCTTCATTGTTATCCTGAATGGCAGCTCGACCTGTTACTTGTCTTGCTTCTGGCCCAGCACACAATTGCTTAAAGATAAACTTGCTTGGGTTGAGCGGCTGGTGCAAAGCAAATCTCACAACAATTTGGGTCAAACAAGCAAATTGCATTCTGTTTAGTGGCTCTACTGTAGATGTTGTTGTTTTTGTTGTTGTTGTTGTTGTTGCTGGTGCAATTGCAATTGCCTCCGTTGGGGTTAAGCGCTGTTGAGATTTCCATGGGGAGCCTGTTTCGGCTTTGCCTTTCCCTTTCCCTTTCTCTCTCTCTCACAACTCTCTAGCTTTCAGCTGTGGGCTGTGGGCTTTGCAAACATTTTGTTCAACTTGTTTGTTGAGTCCCTCGCTCTGTCTCTCTGTAGCTTTCTTTCATTTAGTTAGCTCCGCTCAGATTGCCTTTTGCATGGGCATTCAAAAATAAAAATAATTTGAATAAAATGAAATGGCAAGTGAAAGTGAACGCGGAAACACAATTTAAAGTTTTTACGCAGATTTCCTTTGACCCATTTAAATTGGCGCATTGATTAAAGTGTTAAAGTCGTAAAAGTGCAAACTGCACGCGGCATCTGAAATTGTGGCCACAGGACTCTACTCTGAGCGATGCTCACGAGCAGACGTTCGCTGACAACTTATGCAAATTTGCATGCTATTGAGAGGCACTCGCGGCACTCTCTGTGGACACACGCCCGTGTTTGTGTGTGTGTGTGTGTGCGTGCGTGTGTGTATATGTGTGTGGGTATAAATGTGTGTAAGGATGCGTATGTAAATTATTCGTAATGTAGCCCAGATTGTCTGAGAAAAGTGCCGCAAAGCGGCGATAGCACAGAATAAAGGTCATAAGTAAATTCCTTTTCAAACTGAAGACGCGCTGTGAAGCACAATGGCAAACACTCGCTTCGATGGTATTTCCAAAAAGATTGCAATATTTAAGAGAACTGAGTCCTCAATTTGGACATTACGTTCCTATACGAGTAACTATATATTCTCTCATAATATCAGCATTCTTTCTTTAACCTGTTTTTCTTTATACATTTTTAAAATTAAAATGTTGGCATTAATAAAAATAAAAATAACCCATTATTCAGTGAACGCAAGAGAATCACTCGTAATCTCCTACTATTCTCTGACCTGAGCTTTAGAAACTAATTCAATTAGAGCAAGTCCCAAGAGCCCCCTTAGCCACAATCTGGAGTCGGGTCTGTACTTAATTAAGTATTTCATGTAATGTCCGAGTGAAGTTGTTTGCAACTTTGTGTTACCACAAAAGATTCGCATCTTATTGAGTTGCAAGATTTATGCAGCAGGCGATTGAGCCTTAATTAAATTGCCACTTGATGATGCCAACTGCAACGCAACGGGACAACAAACGCAACAGCCACAAGCTAGTTGCCACCAACCTAGGGTAGCCGGTTTCACCTCCGACAAGTGGGCAGGTTGGCAGACCCAGTGATAATGGCGACTTCAGTGGCCAATATTAACTGTGGCAAAGTGCAAACGAGCGAGAAGCAAAAGCAACACCGATAACTAACAATGCCATTGGTGAACTGTGAAACCAAACATTCGCTTTTGTTCTGGGAACGCGCTCAATTTATATTTTTGATATACTCTCTAGAATGTGGTATTCAGATATTTAAATGAAACGTGAAACGTATTGAAGTACAGAATCATGAGTAAGACACACCCGTCTCTTCTTCTATATAATCTGAATGCCAGTTAAGGCATAGAAGCTACTTTGATTAAACCAAGTACGTGAGTAGAATCTGTCTGTACTGAATCATTTTTTAATTAGTTGTCAAAATATTGACTTCAATTTAAATCAACCCAAGTTAATTTATTTACACATAAGACATTTAATAGTATTGCTAATAATATTTCATAATTATAATTCATAATTATAATGATGAGTTTGCAGCAATCAAAACTAAATTATATATTTTTTCCAAAAACCGCTTGTTAATTTTACTTTATTCACAACAATTGAGCTCTTCTTTTTCTGCCAGTTGCTGATCGATCGATATCGATATCATTGTTATGTCCAGATGTTATTTTACAGCCTGTAATATACTTTTTTTCTCATCAGGATATTTGATTGTCGACCTTGCAATTATTTCTGTTGAGTTTGTTGCTAACTGTCTCTGGTACTAGTGTAGTTAAACGCAAATTTAATTGATAAATTGCCACTTGGGCCATTACTCGTCGCTCCGCTGCCTTTGGCTGCTGTTGGCCGCTGTTGGCGAGGACGCTTTGAATAATTTGTCAAGTTTGTAGCGAGGTTTGTGTCCCCAGCTGCTGGACGTGCTCTAAGTAACGTTTACATCATCAAATAAAATAAAATGTCTGGACTCATTTAAAAAGCAATTAAATATTAAAACACTTGTACAATTGTCGTTACGCTCAGGGGGGCGTGGTGGTCATGGGGCGAGGGCGTCACTGACTTTTGGAATTTTGATTGTTTCTTTGTGTTTCATTTACAAGCCGAGGAGGTGGCGACTGCGGTTGTGTTTGAGTGATTATGCAATTAATTAAAATCTCCTTGGTTGTGGTAAATGTTAAGCGGATTGGCGCCGGGCACGATGCGGTGCGGTGCGGTGCCGAGGAATGTAATTGAATTTTACTACATTTGAGTGATTTGTCCAGCAACAAGCAAAAGGCAATCGGCACAGCCAGCAATAATCCAACGGCAACACAAGAACAAGAAGAGTGCCAGAAATTTGCAATCAAACCGCGTTCATCCATCGACAGATTCAGTGGAGTCATTTCCTATGCGGCAATCAGTTTATTAAAAGCGGTACACACGGCAAAAAGCAATGCAAATCGGCAAAAACAATGTGCGAAACGATCAAACAATGAGCAAGAAAAAGCCAACTGACAATAGCGGCGAACAGCAACAGCAAAAACCACAATAACGGCATTGGCGGCTAATTTGATACGCATCCGCAACAGAAAAAGCAAAAGGCAACGCAGAGAAGGAAAAAACACAAGAGCAAAGGGCAAACACACACGCGACTTATCAACGAAAACCAAATGCTCTTCATGAAATACTAGAAAATATTTTCCGGCTTCGCACGCGTTACGCATCTATACATATTCCATTATCTATAATTTCCGTAATGCTTTAATATTGACGCCGTAATGTCAATATAAATTTGAAGAATATTACTTATAAGGAACAGAGTATCGAAAATTATGTGAATATATAATATATATATAAAAAAAATATATTTACATTTGTGTATGTACTATAGCAGGCTACTAGTGATGTAGTTCTTAGACTGTAACTTAACATCTGTAAGCTAAAATGCAACTATGTATTCATGTAAAGTAATGAATATCGATGTCGATCGATATCAATTGATATCAAATTGATCACTAGAAAAAGTAAGAAGAAGGGAAGTAGATGTGAGTAAAGAAAAGAGCGCAGACGTGCTTTAAAATGAAAAAAGAAAGAGAATTCAGTTTCGACTGCTACAGTACTAATATAGAAATTTACAACAGAAAAGTGAGAGTAACTAAAGCAAATATTCGAGCTCTTGCTATAATTTTATTACACAGTTTTCGGCACATTCTTTGTAACCTAATTCAATTTATATAAAGCATTTTCCATTTATAATGCTTTAACAACCCGTTATACTCTATCAAAAGAGTTTATCAAGATGAAAAAAATACAAAAAAGCAGAAAGAATATTCCATTAATTTGATTAGAGTTTCGGGCGGGTCGGCAGTTGTGTGTGGGCTAAGCCCGGTGCCATAACCACTTCCGCAAGTGTAGCGAATCGAATGCAAAGAACGAGGAGCAGACGGGTGGGGCGATGGAGTGGAATTGGGGAATGGAGAGGAAAGAGAAAGTGAACATACGGCAATGTTAAGCTGCATGTCGGACACACCTCAATGTTGTGGCGCGTGGGATTATGAAGTGCCGTTATTAACAATGGGCCAAGCGGGGACGAGGGCAACAGCTGAGAGCATTATGCGTCATAAGAATTTAACGCACAAATGCTCAAATTGTCAATAACAAAGTTGGCATGCCACGCCCATCTCCGTCTCCATCTGCAACTCCAGACTATGGGCATGACTATGTGCTAAGCCAGCTTATTTACTTTTTATACCTCGGCGGCACATATTAAATGCCCACCGCTTCTTCATTAGGCCGAGCGTTCCTGGAACTGAAACTGAAACTGAAACTGGCCCCTTCGAACTGGCATCGGAAAGCGAAAACTGAAACTGTTTCCTGGCCCCGGATAGCAATCATTTTTTATGAAGGCACTTGGTGAGAGCACAGCGCGAAGCGCATCAAAAACCCATTTGGCCGCCATTAACTTGATTGAGTCGAGCTGCTGCTGTTGCCTCGAGATGTTGCCACAGTTTGGTTGTTTTATTTATTTTGTTTTTGTTTTTTGCAGCATTTAAGTTGACGTCGGCACATAAATGAAAATTGATCATGTGCTCTTTCTTTCCTCTTGACCCCTCACACACCCCTCGCTCACCCCGCCTCATAGCACAGCGCCCACTGCTGTCCATGTTCACAACTAATATTTCGGTTTTTTTTTTGGCTTAGTTGTTGTCGTGGAGCACACCTCGTGCTCCATTAGTTGTCATTAGGGCGCATTGTCTTAATTAAACATTTAGCCAAAAATACCCCTACACCTATCAGTCATTAAACTTATCTCGTTCCACATTTATCAACAGAGCTCTTGCTGCTTTCAGTATTTTCACCCGCACTTAATTAAATGCATTACTTTTGCGTCAGTTTGGCTGGTTTTCATGGGCAACATTTGTGGGTGACCCAGTTTTTGGCCAGCAGGTGGCTTCTAGATTGGATTGGCAGCAACAGTCAGCCACATTGTTAGCGTTGCTTACAGTTGAAACAGCTCGTGTGTCTGGCACTCTAAGAATTTTCTATAATTTGTTTCATAATCTATCCACAGCAATTTTCTCGTTTATTAACTGCTCTTCAACCACCAATTCTAATTAATCAAATGACATGGGAGTGCCCTAATTTGAGGAGCTCGACTTGCTGTTTCCAAGGTGTAAAATAATTCCATTTTGTGCATTTTGAATGGGATCTGGATGTAATTATGTTCAGAAAGTGGGGCACAATTTTCTGTGAATAGTGACTGCTAAAGTTTATTTACATTTATATTTACATTGCAAATTTTTGGCTAAAAAGCTTGACTATCGTGCAAAATTAGTTCAAATATAATAATAAATTTTCTATTTTAAAATATTCTAAAAGTTAGAATAAATTTATGCGTGCATGCATATCTCATAGTTATAAACTAAAAGCGTTTATACTTCAGGTTTTCAGGTTTCAAGTTTTCACGTGTGTTCCCATTCTGAAATGCTTTTATCGAATAGTTAGCTGAAGCAAATCAAATGGTTGCATGGTAACTGTTGCATAACAAATCGATTTCACAAACGAGTGGAAACTCACTTATGCCTCGAATCATTGAGTCACGTGTCAATATAATCATTCGCATAGCCTTTAACTCTGCGAATTCAAAGACCTGAACTAAAGATGGCTCAAGTTAAGTCAGACAGTCGGCATTACAAATACGTATACCTAGACATTTGCATTTCTATTGCTACCAAATAAATAAATGTGATTTGTCATTTTCCAAACATAAAGCAGTAGCAGCAGCAGAGCACAGCTTTTGAGAGCACATTAAATTGCAGTCAAATGGCAACACACTGTGCATACCAAATGTGCACACACATTTATATAAATACTATTATATATTTTATATATGTATGTATATATTGGCCAATGAATATGCATCCTTTTGGGCTTGCAGGGCTGTTGGAACTACGAACTTGCAGCTTGGCAATGGCATGTAGAGTATTAAATTATTCGAGCGTGCGGCAAGGCAAGCAACAGACTCCGACTCCACACGAGATACTTTTGTATGCAACACTGAGCACACAAACCAAATCCGAACTTAACTCATGCCCCAAACACAAACCCAACCAAACAGTTTCCTCCTGAACATCTGTGAGTCTGGCAACTGTCAAGCAACTTTTAGCAGCTTGCGCTCGAATACTGCAACAAAGTGTGGCAGCAACATCAGCGCTCATTTGCAGCAAATCAACTTCAAGAGTCAATGTTAAGCGCCATGTAAAATTCATTTGACTGAGCACATGGCTATGGCGCCACAGGGCAGGCCAAAAAGAAAAAAGTAAACATGAAAGCACACAAGGAATAAAAGAAAGCAGTGCAGCACCGCACATTAAATACCCTGTCTGTATTATGTATAAATCAATTTTTGATAGACAGACGACCAATTTAAGCTAAAGTCAGTGAATGAAAATCAAACTAACTTTTCCTGGCTTATGGTATAATGCTTCGATTGGATCAACTTCAAAAAGACTAATTAAAGGTATCCTCAAGCATCATCCATTTAGATTCAAAACTGAGACTGATTTTATGCAGAAACAAATTGACACATAAACCTATCCACTCGGTCAATATTTTTTTATGCGGTGTATTTGTCACACATTACGTGAATAACTGAGATCACTCTGACCAAGAGTATACAAAGGAAAAAAGTTGAAAATGAAATACGTTGGAGTATCAAGAAATGCGTGCAAAAGTTTCAGAAAGGACGTCAGCTGGCGCTGACAGGCCGAATGGGGCGGGTTCAACAGGCCGAGCAGCTCTTGACCTTTGTACAGGATACGACCTGTACCTGGAACACCGCTTACTGTCGAGACATAATCGACAGCGTCACATGCATGTCAAATGTCTGCCTGCTGACTTGTTGTTGAATCTGAAAGCTTTGATTTCAGTCAACAGCCGGCTCCATAGACTGACTTGGACACGTTCCCATTTATGCACACAGAGTAAGCAAGTAGAAGGCACACTAAAAGATGAAGAGAGAAAATACTATATGTTGTATAATATAAGTTTGTTTGTTGGCTGATCTGTTGAAGGTAAACTAATCGAAAGTGTCTGAATGTACTCAAATTTTAATTTCCTGGTATGCAGTTCCCCTAAATGGTTAGATAGAAATATTGAATTATTCTACTTAAAAGATATAATAGTTCTAGCGGCTTGTATTCTATACTCAAAATATAATAAAACAAATTTCAAAAAGCAAAAGATTTTTTCCTGGATCATCCGGCTCATGCTGAATCGCTGATAACACCTGATATTCGAATTGACAGTCGATGCGGTTGGTTGTCAATGTATGAAAATGTATTCAATGATTTATTCACACACATCCATTTAACAAAAATTTGGTTTTTATTTTTTGGTTGTGTCCGTTGATAATTTGTAAAGGCTTAACACACTGTAGACTTGTCAGTGTATTGGAAGGCCTTTTAAGGGCTTACACATAATTGACAATTCATTTACGCCTAGGGTGCGGTAATGCCAACCGTAACCAAAAGCTCGCACACAGGTTCGGCCCACTTCCTGGTCAAGTTGGGGCAGAGCGTTAAAGTGCGAAAGATTTATGAAATTTATTTATGCGACTGTAAGAATGCCAGGGGCAAGTAGCGGGTGAGAGAGGCCTTTTGAGGCGGGCCTGGCTAACATCACATTCCCATCAACTCAACTCGACAGCGGCTGCCATCACAATTTTTCGTTGTTGCGGCATCGTCGTAAGCGGATTTGCGACAAAACTCATTCGAGTCGAACAACGCCCTTGCAACGCCTCTGTGGGCCCCAAGATGCTGGCAGGCAGACAGCCAGCCAGAACCAGCTGGACACACGTTTGGTGCGGTGTTGTACACTGGAAAGGGACGGGGGAGTCGGCTGGTATCGCCTTCGAGGCTGCAGCTTGTTAGGAATGACAGCAAGAAGCATTGAGGCAAAATCCTGTTAAAATTTAGTGCAAAATAAGATAGAATGTTGGCGCTTGTCCCTTCATTCAACGCCAAAGAAAGCGGCAAAGAAAAGTAAATTATTTCAATGCACATACATATATACTTACTTTTCTAAATTTCCTTCGTTCTGCACTTTCACTGCCAACTAAGTTGAGGCCATTATTATTTTCCATTAAATAAAATGTTGAAAAAAAAATATATAATAAAATAGAATATAAACTGACCCAACTCGACTCAAATACATATATACGTATGTACATATATTTCTATATATATACATAAAAATATTTCGCTGGCCGTAAATTGTCGCCGAAAGCTGCAAAAACAATAAAAATGAATGAACTTGAGTTTGGTCGTTGCCCCATAGCTAAACAATCGAGGCAATTTCATTATTATTACTTCTCTGCAACGCCAAGTTTGTTTTTTTTTGTTCTCAGCTATTGTTTATGTGACTTTTGGCCATTTTGACTATTAGTATTTATTGTTGGCCCAGCATGAAAACGCATGTTAAATGATACAATATCTGACAGCATTTATCTCTATAAAGTCCAGTAACACAAAAAAAAACGCACACCAAACCAAAACCAATAATGTTGGGGACGAGATATTATTGATCGGTTAATGTATAAATTTAAAGTGTACAAAGAAAGATGATATTTAATATTAATATAGTTATTATTTTTAAATAATGATTATTTTTTTGGCGAATTACTTTGACACTTTTCTAACTAAGCAATAATTAGCAGAATTTATACAGCTAAAAATATATTTAATGGCAGTTTCCGAAATCCCTTTTTTCCATAAGCAAGGCAGAATTATTTTGCCTACTTTTCTCATGCTCAAGAGAGCGACATTCTTTCTCGCTTCCAGAGCGAGCAAAAAAAGAACAGTTGGAATCAAAATAAAATGGTCATAAATAGCTGTGTGTCTGACAACATTTACAAAAAACGAGGCAGTTTGCAGGACTTATGCTTGCGGGCTTGTAGGGTCATGCTTGAAGGGTTCATGCAACGGACATTGATCGAAGACGCAACGGAAACGGAACTAGTACTTCTAATGTTGCTGCTACTGCTACTGCTACCAGGATCCTAAGTCCCAGCACGTGCGCATTCCTTTACTCGTAGTAGTTGCTTTTGTTGCGAGAAGAGCTCGAGTGGAAAAGCAGCTACAAATAGTGACAGTTATTTTTTCTTACTATTGTTAAAATTTTTATTCATTTCTTTTTCATCATTTCATTTTGCAATATCTACTTATTTTCGTTTTCAGCGCTCAGTGCATTTAATATGCGACCCAACATAAGCAGAGGAAATCAATGAATACCAAAGGATATATTGGTTGTATAGGATGAAGCAGATTTGGCACTTCGTAAGCTACATATCGTTGAAAAACTTGACAACTTAATGTGGCAGGCTAGGAAACAATTTGTTTTTGCTCTTACACTTACAGCTGAGCCCATGCAAATACATATTGAAACCCATAAAGGATTTGCTCGGTCGGGCCGTGAGCTTATAATCCAGCGTTGCTTACAAATTCAGCATGACTTGAAAACCAAAGTCATTTATTTACTTTCGCCTGGCCGGCAGCTAAGAGTAGTTTTGCATTTTCTGGAGATGGCACAACAAAGAGAATCATTCATGGTTTTCAGAGCATGAATCACATGCAAATCGGACAACTGGCAAACGCAAATGCAAACGCAAACGCAAACGGCCAATGGCAATCGTCTAACGGCCACTCCTAATAGATTCATAAATCAGCATGAAAACATTATTTTGATTTCCGTTCAACAAAAGAAAGCAAAGTGCGCTGCGCTACGCCTTTACAATCCGAGAGTTGGAGACGTCGACGGAAGCAGCTAATTGGAGCATAAACTAAATTTTCCAAAGAGCAATCACTTTTTGTTTGTGCCCAGCACTTTACACTACGAAATATTAACTTTTCTTTCTTACACAATTATTCAATATATGTATAAACAAAGTTATTTTGATTTCAGGCAAAAGTTAAATCTGTCCAAATATGTTAACACTGTCAATTTAAGCAAAAGTAAATTGTTTGTGGTTTTAATACCTCTATAATTAAAATATTGTCGAGATTTTTTTTAATCACTTCATATGAACTTTAAATCTACTTTTCAGTTAATTATTCAGCATAACAGACATTAAGTGTGATTTAATAAAGTTGGAGTAAAAATAAAAAGTGCAATAGGAAAAACATTCATAAAAAAAAAAGAATAGCAATTTGCGAAAAACACATTCGAATTATAAATGTGGTCAGCAAACAATAATCAGTATACAAATAATACATTGGACCTGGAGAAGCATCGAGAAGCATATTTTACAAAATAATTGTATTTAATGACACATATTTGTTTTTTGTTCAAATTATGGTTAATTGCATACAAAAGACAATCTGCGTTAACAGTTCCAGGTAACAGCCGAACTAATTTTCAAATTACAGCAAACAAATTATTTTATGCAATTATTTTAGAGTGTATTCTAAGCCACAGCCTGTTATTTGTTGAGTGAAATAAAAGTAAATTTGTAATTGAAAAGAGTATAAAATATGTCGGTGCTTGCGTTTGAAATTTGTTTTCTTTTATCGCTCATCGGAAGGATGGAAAATGTTGACACAACGTCATGTGGCTGATGAATTATGAGTGGTTTTTTCTGAAACTTAGGTCATTGGCAGGAACAATGAGCACTTCCGTTTGTCAGACTCTATCACTCTGCCATTCGACTGACCACCCAAACACCTCTCACTCTAACCATCTCTCACTGTGTTTGTGTGTGGCAGCTCTGCTCGGCTCCTGGCAGTTTTGCAATCAACTCAAGCGTACAAACAAGTCTGCCATAGTTGAGTGCAAACCGAAGAAAACATGGGTAAAAACAAAAAAACAAAAATAAAATGCAAAAAGAAGCTTCGCCTTGTGCATTTGTTGCATTAATGTCGGGGCACAACTCATGACATATGAAATGAGTTTCATAGCTTATTGCTTCTGTAGCTGTTGTTGTTGCTGCTGCACGTCACAATTGCGGCAGCTTGTTATTCTTGTGCGTTGCCAGCTGGCGGCTCTGCAACAGCATCTCCAGTCGCTGTTTAATATTTCCGCTTGCGCACTTGCTTATTTATTATGTTTTCCGCATGCATGCGGCGCACACCAACCGCCAACAGTGCCCGATGGGAGGGGGTTGGTTTTGTGCGAGGCATTCCTCGGGTTCAAGTTGCTCTTGCCGCCATTATCCAGCCAACTAAGACGACGACCACATGTGCTGCTGCAGCAGCAGCTGTTCCTGTTGTTGCTGCTGCTCTAATGCCTTTTTTTCACTTGACTTCGCGCCACATGCTCCCGCCCGCTGCCTGTTCCTGGCCTTTGTTAAGTGCCTACATAGGATAATCTGCACATCTCAACTCAGCGCGTAATTATAGTCCCTCAATGCAGTCAAGCTGTGCAGTTGACTGCATGGACATTTCCCACTCCTCTTGTCTGCCTGTCATCTTCAGCGTTTTGTTGCTGCTGACAATCCTCCTGAGCTTTGCGGGCTGTAAGCTTGTCGAGTTTCCTGCCACTCATTCGAAGCCGTCGGTTTAAGTAATTACCATGTCCGCGCGTTCCTTTGCTGACACTTGTCCACGCCGTCACAGCAGCCCCCAACTTACCCTGCTTCACGGGAACAAACGCATCGTAAATTTCGTTATTAAGGGTTGGTGCGGGGAGAGAATGGCGGCCAATCATTAGTTGCCGGAACGAATAAACGAATGCCACATACAGCGAGAGTTTATTAAATAAAGTGAGAAACTGTGCGCTCGACTATATGTATGATATGTGACGCATGCTGCATGTTGTTAGCTGTCAAACCAATAATTCCATACGGCCAACAATACGATGCCACAAAATAAACTTTTCCGTTGCGACTGCAGCCGATGCGGAAAATCGAAAAATTGTCATTTAGTCCTTGCTGAATCATTAATACACAGAATATTGGAATATTTCGAAATGCAATTTCGAATTTGGTTTGCAGTCTTAGCACATTTGAACTGTTGCATAGTGTAATGAGCAGAATAGATTCGCACGCTGCAGCATTAGAAGCAGCTGCAGTCGCACAGCTCTCAATTTCTGCAGGCGCCAATTTCTAATTGGGCACGTGACTGACATAGCTGCCACACACAAACAGATTTGCAGCTGTGGCAAGGTCAGTGGCATTGCAGTGCCGTCCTCACTTAACTTGCCACACAGATTTGCGCAACTTTAACTAATTTAGCAGCTGCTTCGATTACGCAATCGGATGAGGTACTTTTGGGTTGTCAGGCAGTCTGATAATCAGTTGGTGGCACATTTGATGCCTTTTCAATTTGCTACACGAAAATAAAATGTGTACTGGCAATCGTTGCTCGTTGCTGGCAACAAGGATGTGCAGGATGCCAAGGATATGTTGCCAACATAAACCCTTGAAGTGCGTGGTGCGTATCAATAAAACGAGCTACCACCTCGACTACGTTTGATGTCAATGTTTTTGCTTTATTCTTTTTTTTTTTTTTTGTATACCCTCTAACTACAAAATGAATGCAGAGAGAATGGCAAGGACTTGTTGTAAGTACTTTAAAGGTGAGCTTGACTCGAAATGCGTAGAGAATATATGACACAAAATAATAAAATATATTTAAGGCATACGCAATACATATATAAAATAGAAAAAACTGTTTAAAGTTGTCTAACAAAATAAAATAATGATTTAAGTTGATGTCTCTTCAAGCACGTTTAGCCAGGCTTACAGAATATCTATTGGCCGAGGTTAGTTTGTGGCGAGCAATTCGATTTATTTTTTGTTGCGGTCGTTGAAGTTCACACTACGTAGAAGTAAGGTGCTCACGAAAATACGCAGGTGTTTCGCACATCAACGCCACAAGCACAGGCTGCGTAAGTGTGTGTGTGCGTGTGTGTGTGTGTGTACAAAATTGTTGTTGGAATTTGCCATCAAACAAGCAGCAAACTTTCATGTTATTGAAATCGAGAAGAGTGTAGAAGAAAATATCCTTAATACTTACTTGCTGAATAATATCAGTTGACATTGACTATGTGCTATATGTGTGTGGGATTATTTGTGTGTGTGTATGTGTGTGTGTGTGCAAGTGAACGTGTGTCCTTGTTAAGCATTTTTAAATGGATACCTTTCATGTGTTTTTTGTTGGTTGCTTTTGTCGCATTGTGCGTTGATTAAATTGTTCCTCTGTGTACAATTTGTCTGAGTCCCTTAAGTATTGTATTTGGAGGAGAATTATTTACTTGAGTGAGCAACTCGGCTGCCGACGAGCTGATGTGTATTAGCTCGTCTTTGATGGATAAGGTGTTGTCAGTGATCTAAATGATTACCAAATTTACCAAGCTTATCAAATATTCTCAACAAAATTGCAAGAAGTAAAATAAATAATTTATTTTCAATAAATTTTATGTAGCCAGACAAAAGTCAATGCATAACATTATTTTTTTTATGTATTACATTTTTTGGGTAGACATCGAATAATATAATTAAATAATATATATATAACAAACATAATTTTATATTTATATTATTTGATATTCAATTGGGTGATTAAGCACGCTGGGCTTATAGAATATTGATTAACTGAACAAACAAAACCCGAACCCCAAATCTTAACCACATAGCATTTAATTAAATAATTATTATTGATATGCCAATTACAGTAATTTGATAAATTGGGATTATGACTGAAACATTCCCGTTTTTTATGCCTTTCGCTGTTTCAATTTATTACGTGCTCTACGTGCTGCATATAAAAAGAAGAATTCCAAATTGATATGCTTCAGTTTTGGGGCATATGTATCCGAAATTTGACCTAAATGAGGGTAGCAGGATGCTTCAGCACTTGTTGGCCTGACACCTGGACTCATTTTTTGGCTGGCGCGGCTGAGTGTAATTTATGCAGGCATATTGTGTTTCAAGGGCATGCTCATTACACGGAACGCGAACCTTTTGTTGCCCATAATCAGCAGTCAAGGACCAGACGACCACAATCGAAACAACAACAACAACAACAATAATAACAAGAACAACAGCGACTCACATTAGCATTTTTTGCAGCTTCAACTTGGTTTTTGCTTTATGACCAACTTATGCCCTATGTGCTGAGTGCAGTAGGCAACATTGTTGCTGTTGTTGGCGGCTTAGTTTGTCGTAGCGCCTGTTACCCGTGGCCCGTGTCCCGTGGCTCTGGTTTCACTTCTATGCTCAGCTCTTCGTGTTTGGCCGCAGAAGTGCTCTTAGTAGTTTGGGCTCTGTCTGCCCCACTTTTGCCGACTTGCCCCTTTTGCACGACATTGTGTTGGTATGGTATTTTGGCTTTGGGCCTTGCCTAGCTTGTCATGTCTTTGGTTGGGCATTAAGTTAATGCGCTGCGCGCCCGCAAACCCTGTCAAATCCTTGACACTTGCCACGCTGCCTCCACCTGGTTTCATTAAGTCATTTCGCATTGTTATGGCTGCTTCATGTTGCTGCTGTTTCAGAACAACAACAACAATCAGTCCTGGTCAACTGCCTGCACTTTGCTTAAGCCATCCGTCTATGTATTTGTGTCTGTGTAGATGTGTGCGGGTGTTTACAGGTGAGAAATTGCTTAATTGTAATTTTAACGCATAACAAACACCGAAGCATAGCCTACATGTCGCATGATACCCAAATGCACACACCAATTAGCCGTCTTTGGACGTTCATGGCCAACTACACGTTAAAATAAATTGTATTCTATTCAAATCTTTGGAGATATTTATTTTTGCACAACATTACATTATTTTTATCAACTCGTAAGAATGTTATGCGAATCGAAATATTAATAGGAAAGGGGAGAAATGTTAAGTTTCTTCTAAGATAATGAATCTTTAGCGGAGAGTATAAGATAGACTCACCATATCTATTCAAAAACAATTCCAAAAAAGAACTAGGTTTTTCAGGACTGAAGTGGTTCTTTTATATTAACTAAATTTGAAAAACTCCATTTGTATTTTGAAAGACTATAAAAAAGAGTACGAAAGAAATTAGTCACAATTCTATTCTATCAAAAAGAATAACGATTTCATCAAAATAGTTCACAGTGTAAGTAGATGTGCGTATACACAGATGCCCATCTATGCAGCTATACACATCTTGCTGTTACATGATGATGACTAATGGCTGCTGACCTGCAGTTGCCCCTTGAGGGCAGTTCGATTCAATTAACTTACATTTGCACAGCCTCCTGCTCCGCCCACCTTTCACCTCGTCCATCTCATTTTCATCTTAAATTCGAGTGTTTTGTGCTTTAATGTGTTGTTGCACCTGTAGTAGCTGTAGTAGTCGTAGTCCAGTTGTTGCCTTTGCGCTAATTAGCAAATGTCTTCAGCACAATGTCTGGGCTTTAACTCCGCTCTCCTGACACATTTCGTTACTTCACATTTCAACAGCGCCCCTCAGTTGTACTGCTCCCTCAAATGCTAATGAGCAAAGCATGAGTATTTTCATACTTATGGAGCAGTAGTAGCATTTTTTTCCTGTTGTTTTTCAACGTGGCAAGTTGTTCCTGGTTGTTTGTAATCTCCCACAGTATTTGCACGCTCGGCGCTGTCAGCATTTAATTAAAGAGTGTCACATCTATCCATAGACACATCATAAAACGGTTAATGCACTCGCACTATTTATTGTTGCTATTGTTGGACAAGTGCGTTGACACATTTGCACATTAAGTGTCAACTCTCAACTGTCAACTTGTTTGTTGTGTACATTTTGCATGCTTAAAACACATATACTTATTTATGTAGTTGCTACAAATGTATTTTTGCATTGTTTTTTGCATATGTATTTATTTAACAGTTGTTTTATGCATTGACAACAATTAATTTAAGTGTTATATGATGTGCATGTTATTGAATGCAAATTAAATGTTTATTCAGCAAGCGACCAGCCCTATTGTTTTTAATCAGCTTTTATAGCAAGGCTAGAACCGCTTGGGAGTTGCAACAATGCAGCTTATATACAATATTCATGTTGCCCTCTTGCGGCTCTTCAATCCAGCTAGTGTCTGTGCGTTGGCCACTTTTTTGTTAAAGCTTGCTCGCTAGCTGAAGTTCAACACCATTGGGAAATACTGGTAACATCAAAATATTGAGATTTATTTTATGTATGACTAGTAAAAACAGGTAAGAACGCCTAATCTTAAGCACACCGAAGACAACATACGCTGACAGACCGGACTCTACCTGTCGACATCCAAACATAAATTTCAATTTATCTGATCTGAAGTAAATATTTTACAAATGTTTACATTCTATGCTGCAAATTAAATATATTCAAGTACCCAGAAAATGTTTATAGCTCAAGAGTCTCCTAATGATGCAATATCTGTAAATCACTAACCAAATAATTGATTTAATATATTTATTTGACTTAACTACAGTCGAAATCACACAGGGAAAGTGAGGAGCAAGCCGATTAAGGGCTAGACTGGAGATAACATACACACAAGTACACCTCATACACGTACTTAACGCAAAATCGAAGGCACTCGGCTGTTGTTGGCAGCCGTTCAATGTGGGTGCGACACTTGGTCGGCAGACAAACAACAGTAAAATAAACAAGCAAGACGGCGAACATATGGCGAATGACGACGATATTGGCAAACGTTGTCGCCGCCAAAATGACAAAAATTACAATTGTGTTTGGCGTTTTGTCTTATGTGAAGCAGCGGAGCTCGTACGATTTTATTATCGTTTTGTTACGTGTGTGTGTTTACAGCCAGCAACAAGAAAATCAACAATACATTTCGCTCCGGTGTCTGGCGCGGTGTTTGTGTTTTAGTCTAGGGCATCAGTACACGGTGTACGCTGCGTATACGTGATGCGTGATTATCTTGTTGTGAAGCATTTTGTGTGTTTGTGTGTGGGTTGTGGATTGTGGGTTGCACTGCAAACGAAATTGAAATACTTTTGACAACATTTGGCACAAATTACGTTCGCTCTTTCTTGTGCAAATGTCAATCAATTGTTGTTGCTACTGTCTCGAATTGAATGAAACGAAATTCTAAAAAGATGCACACAGAATACTGACCATGTCAGGAGCAGCATAATGTAGCTTTAAGAACGATTTTAAGCTAAAATTTAATATAAGCCTTGATTCCGTCTTAAGAGCTTAGAGTCTCTACTGTGCGTATCTATGACAACTCCGAGACCATAAATAAATAAATATTTATATTTTTCAGAAAAAAAGCAGTCTTCAGTTTTTATAAAAAGCATTTAGTAATTCCGCTGGCCACACAATTAAACAACACTAGATCATAGACAACAACAACAGATAGAAGGGAAACAAATCCAGCAATTTATTATATTTAACAGCGATATTCAGGGTATGTTCTAGTTAAGCACACTCGATATAATGATCTAACTTAGATAAAACCAAAATTAAATTGTCAAATGTATTTTAATATATTCATTACCACATTTACTTTGTGAAATTTAGCCTTGTAAACAAATGGCCAATCGTTCTTATAAGAATATTTGTGACACAATGGCAAATTAATTACCTGAAATTGCAACAATTCGACAATACACAGAAAAGGCAATTAAAAGTATTATTTTCATGCCGAAGAAAAGATGTGGTTAATTATTGTTTGTCTATTATTATTAATGAGAATATGTGCGGTGACTTTCTTTAGCAGCGTACAGAGTAGCGCCTTCTCTAGCACTTTTACTCGGTTATTTGTTCGTATTCTTTTGGTCGCTCTGATGGCGTGGCACGTGGATGCGTGTGCTGATTATTTAAAAATTTATGAAGCCAACGAAGCGCAGCTGAAAACTTTTGCGCAAAACTAAATAAAACTGCAGCAAGCAGCAGCAACAACCAACAATGGCAACAAACACAGCAATTGGGAGTAACTAACAAAAGGGAGCAACAACAACAACAACAAGGACAACGACAACGACAACGACGACGACGACGACGACGACGACGACAACAGCAACAGCAAAGCCGCCAACAACAATAAAAATACAAGCAACGACAAGAGCGTGTTTTGTGGTCCTTTCGGCGAGTTTGAACCACAAGCTCTAGCCAGGATACCAGCCACCGAGACACCTCCACCTCCCAGTGCGCCCCCATGGCCATTTCCACGATGATAATGTGCAGCGTGCAAAACTTTCAACATAGTTTGCTACTTAACTCAAGCGTAATAATAAAAGTGCTAAATCTTTGGCTATATTCACTTTGTAAGCGCAGTGGCTTGTGGGCATGGCTTAACCGCAAATATTAACAGAGCCACAAAGAATAGCATTAAAAATAAAACCCCGGGTAGTCAACGGACAGTGAAAGGTAAAAGGTAAAAGGTTCACGAAAGCAAAGCAAAACCAACTTGAACAAAATTCGCCGAAACCAAAACAATAATTAAAATATACACCCAACCAAACAACAACAAAACGATTCGGAATATTTTCACAAATAAATTGAGGAAAAGAGTGGAAAAGCAAAAAAGCGATTAAATATTTGAGCAGAAAGCTTTATAAATATTGTGAACTGAAACGATTTCGCTTTTTTAATTGCATATCGGGGTAAAATTATTCAAATAGATCATCATAAATCCCAAAGTAAATGACTATAGTTGTTCATAAAAATCAAAGATCAAAAATATGGAGTTCATACAAATATTTGAATATAGACCAAAACAAAAAAAAAAAAAACAAGAAGATTTCTCCACAAAACTATAAAAACCTCTGCAAACAAAATGTTTTCATGCAAATAATATTTATAGCCATGTGTTTAGATGCATGATTTAATGATTTCAAATATCGATTAATTTATTTTTCATAATAATTTATCAACAATTCAAATGGCATCGAGTCATATAATCCATTTTGCTAAATAAAATTATTTTCATAGCGCAATCAAGATCAAATTGATTTAGCGTCCAAATTAATACAATTATCACCAACCTAAATTTAAGCAGACTACAGAAATGCTTAATTTGGATAAATCCCCCAAATGCAATAATACTATCAGAGAGTAAAAATGATTGCCAGCCAACTGGACAAAACTAAATTGAGTATACAATAAATGATGTGTTTTCGCAATATTCGTATAAAAATAGCGCAGCGAATGCAATATTTATTTTTTTGAGAACCTTCGAACTGGAGTTCAAATATAACAAAACACAAGTGAGAAATGCTGCAAAAATTTTCATTTAACAGATAAATTTCCGTGATGAATTTAGTCGCTGCCGTGGAAATTTTCACGGCACGTTTATTTTTTATTGCTGCCATTTTTCAATAAATTTGATTACGGCGCGCTTTGTGATTATTGGAGCGTGAAAAAATGAATTTAATTTTATATATATACGTATATATATATATATATATATATATATATATATAGATAGATAGATTTGGCTAAGTCTTACCTAAGCTGGACTGTCATAAAATGTATTGGAGGCCGGACTTTAGTAGTCCACGGCTCCAGGTTTCTAGAGTTGGTGCTCGCTTCTGGCTGCTCGTAAAGCTTGCGCCAAAATAAATAATAAACTCGCCTTTTGGTTTTCGGGCAAAATGTCGTACAATTTCTCTCGATTTTTCTACATTTTCGTGTTTGGTTTTTCTTTCTTTGTTGTCCCCCGTTTTTTAGCGAGCATTGGCCGTCCCTGATAAGCCGGCCGGTCTTGTTTTGCCGCTCAGTTTATTTATGATTTTTACTTTGCTTTTCGCTTTATATTTACATACATACATACATATTACTTTTTACTTTTTGTATTTTATGGGCATTCTGATCGCTCGACTGGATGTGGAGACATGGTGCCGGCAAAATGCAATTTTATGGCGCTTAATTCTTGATTCCATTCTTATCAGGTATATGGCACGGCCGGCTTATTACTTTATCACTGTAAAATTAAAATGCCAATCTGTTTTTCTGTTTTTCTTTTTTCTGATTCGCCTTTTGTTGTTGATTTAAGTAGCTGGCGCAGTTTTTATTTGCTTAAAATGGACGTGACATGAATATTTAAAAACCGATATATAAAATGTATATATTTATATGTGTATATCGCCGCTGTAAAGTGAAAATGCAAATATTTTCAGTATATGCCATATTATGAGTATTTCACAATGTTCAATTTGCCCCCTTTTTAACTGTTCAAAATAATCTCACTTTTTATTGTTGCGGCTTTGGCGTTAATCCAGTTTCGATGGAAATGAAAAACTGCTCATTACCTTAATTAAATTCGTGATTATAAACGAAAAATAAAATACGCGTTCGTTTAAAATATTGTAATGCCCGCATTAATGTGGCTTAGCTATGTAATTGATGGTCAACAATGAAGCAGATATGAAAAAGTAGATGTGATGTGAGCGAGAACGAGAATTGTTGTTTGACCAAAGATAATAAGTAATGTCAAACTCAAAATACATAAATATGCAGATTAATAAGTTACAGATAATGGATTTGCAAACAAAAAAAAGCATATGGCTTTAAATTGCACATACAACTTTCACCAACAATAACTTGTTTAAATTTATTTAAATCAATTCGGTTATTTCTTTGGAATACTATGAATCTGTCAGCTTGAAGTTTTTGCTTTGGCCTACTCATTGAGTACTTTATTTTTGATTTATTATGTACATATTTTGAATTTATATTGGTTATAGCTGAAGTTTTCAATTCGCATCCACTATCTTTTGTTAAGTTCGTCCAGATCAGTTTTAGACATCTTCCCAATTAAATATTCAAATTTTATAGCATACTTTTCAGCGTAGTGACTTGATTAAAGGCAGTAAAAGTTGAAATTGGCAAGGTGGTGGCAATCTATCTGTGAATAATACACGTATTCACACTTATTGGAAACAGAAGTAACAAATAGTACACGCCGTGTCACATCTAAAACTGAATCGATGGACCGATTCTTTTATATCTGGCAATAAAAATAATAATATTTGACGGCATTATTTATGACGCTTATTTTATCTCTGTGGCAGCAGGCAGGAGTTGCATGGAGGATGCTCTCGGTTTGAGCCTTGGCAGCAAATGTTGGCCACTCCTTTTTGTAGTTTTACCGTTGACACCGTTTCGATTTTAGCCGATTGCGTTTGAGGTGCTGGCTTAGCGGTGGAGGGGACTCTGATGGAGGTATGGATTGTATAAGGTTGCTTGCTGCATGACACTTTTTACGATGCAAATCGAGCAATTTGCACTTTTATCGCTCGAACGGGACTTGCACGCTTAACACTCGCGTGATTTATGTGCAAACACAGGCAGTGGCAAGAGGAAGAACAAGTTTGTCTATGTGTGTGTGCGTGAGTGTGTCCTGACTGCAGCTGTTATGCATATAATAAGTGAATGTCAGTTACCACTTCATTTGTCTATGTCGCCTTAATCCAAATATTCGAATTAGAATACGCATGCGAATTCAATTGTTTGCCTGCTGTACGCTTGACTGAAGATCCGGAGACTGCGAGCGCTGCTTAAATTGGCATAATTAATGCAGCTATTAGCCGGTGCCTGCAGCGGCAGGAGCAGCTGTTAGTTATTCAAATATCGTCCATCCACTTGCCACTCCCAGTATTGTAAGTTTATTGGCACTGCCAATGTCCTGGAAATAAGTTTGTTCACTTGCAAGTAATTGAAAGTCATTCTTTATGCAATAATAAATGAGTTTATCGCACACTTGGCCGGAACCAGAACCAGGACCAACCCACAGCCAACAGCCAACAGCCAACGGCCAACAGCTAAGAGCCACCAAGGCGCAATTTTATCCTCTATCTATCTGCAGCGAGGGCCAACAACAGCTTCAGTTTCAGTTTGCGTTGAGTTCAGTTTTGAAGCGTCACTTTGATGCATGCGGCCGCAGATGGTGTAAAAGGCCAAAGCTGAATCTGGGCTACAGATGAATTTGTATCTGGAGCTGTAGTTTGCTGCAGTTGTTTTGGCCCTGTCACTCGCATAGGAATAAACAACTGATTGTCAGTCGTTTGAGCACCATTAGCCTCGCCTCTGTGTTCATTCAGTGGAGGACAACTAGTGATCGGCGACGTATATAGCGTCAGACACATTGCCAGTTCATCACACAGCCCAATGACGGATTTAGTCTCGGTTTGACCTGACACCGATGGCCTCGATGTCTGTTTCTGCTTCGTGTATATCAAACGGTCGCTCTCCCCCCCTTCCCACTCTCCGGGCACCTTCTGATGTGGCCAACAAATGTTGTCAAATCTGTGCGTAAACGGCTGCCATCAAAGTGCTTTTCATGCTTTTTCCTCCTGCCCATTTTGCTGCGCCGCCAATCAATATAAATATCACAACTTCTACCGATATCCAGTTCGCACTTTGAACGCATTCAAGCTGAAGTTTTTAATTTCGTTCGTTTTTAGGGGAGCGCCATCATATTTTAATTCGCCATAAATCTAATTAGTGAAATAACAACCTAATCATGCGTTAACAATTTATGCGCTTCAGTTTTATTCCAGCAAGCGAGGCGCACAGCATTATGCCACCCACAAAATACACACACACACCCACACACACACACACCCTGGCTGCGCACAATTTGTGCATTATTAAAAGCGCAACGCTTGCAGAATTGTTGACCCTCTTTTGTTTTCTGTTCAATTTCTGTCGAAGGGCAACAGAAACGCTTTGCACTCAATTCGTACGCGAAAATCGTATGGCGTAATTGAGTGTACTGCATTAAAATTGAACAGCGACAACAACACTAACAACGTCTGCGCAATATTGAATTATTAACCATGTTCATGCACCACACAAAAAAAAAAAATAATAAATAAAAAAAAATATTACAACTTAATTAAGTTCGGAGATTCGGAACACTAAAATACAGTGAAATTGCGATACACGACAAAGGAAATTCCTTTGGCTGTAAGGTTTATTATTTTTCGAAATAGAACAAATTTAATATATTAAAAGAAAATGTAATAAATCTCACACAAGCAAAGATGAAATTAAACAAAGATTAAATAATCTAATTTCAAATATTATTATTTGAGTGTGTGATCTTTAACCTTTTCAACGTGTGCATTGTAATATAATATATGAAATTATCCATTTATCAAATTTGAAATGTTCCATTCAATTTATATTAAGATTTGTAGTTAAACATATACAAATTATATTACACAATTAATTTTCTAAAAAAAAAACATAATTTTTCATTTGTTTATGATTATTTATTTGCAATATTCATCATAGTTGGACAACTATTAAATGCCGATAAATATGTAAAATGTAGTTGAATAAATCTTGAATAAATATTTTATTTCATGTTTACCTAAACATAACATTCAGAAGTGTCAAAAAAAACGAATTTATCTTCAGAATGAGCAACATTAAGTTGTTTTTTTTTGTTTTTGGAGAAGCGTAAAATCATTTGACATTTAATGGCTGTAATTATAAACGTGAATAGTATATATGATTGTGTATTCGTTTAACTGCTCTATTCGAAATGCGAAAAGCGTATAACTACAAGTTTTATGGTGTTGGGTAATAAATAACACTCACTCACTGTGCTTCGAAGGCCATTAAAATTTTACGCGCCATTTTATAATGATTTTCAACAACGATGTGCAAATGGGCGGCAGATAACCGACTGATTTCAATTTGAGATGCGGATACGCTTAATTGAATTTCTGGCAAGGCGACTTAATTACCTTCTGCCAAATTAAGAATTGTTTGCACGCGTCAACAGTCAACAGTGTGCCAAAAAAAAATCAAAGTTATATAAAAAAAAAAAAAGGTAAAATAAGTTTCAGTTTTAATGCGAGGCAAACGCTGGGCTGGTACACATTATCAAGTAGCTGCCTCAATTTCAACTTTCGCTCCGACGAGGCCGGCAAATATTTGCGCCAATTTATGGCAAGCTCTTGATGCCAAAACAGGTTTTGGCTTCGTATAAGGTTAAGCCATGGCCAGCAAATAAGTTGACAAACAATGCGCACCAACAGGAAAGAGGAAAAATTACGGGCAAAAAAACAAGAAAAAAATAAAAATCAGGTTGAAATTAAAATTTCGCGTGAATAAAGCCGAAAAGCGAAAAAATAGCAACGACGAAAAACAAAATACGAAAAACTTGACACGAGAACAACAATGAGTAGCCGCCAACAGCAAAAGTCACGTTTCATGCGCAAAATTATGAAAATTCCAAAAAGAGGCGCATAATTTCAACTTTTTGTCCAGAAGCCAAAGTCTTAGCAGAGACTCCCAAACTCGAAACCATGTCACCCCACCATCCCTTCAGCACCAACCCTCGCAAATTGTGCATATTAGAGACACTTGATTGCGCTGGTCAAATGAGGCGGTTATAATTAATTAATTCATCCGCTGAAGCGTTCAACGATGTGTGCGTGAAAACTAAACTAAATCGCATATTTTGTTTACAGTGTATTTGAAAAAAATTAATTTGCAATTAGATGAAACAGCTAAAAATCAACATTAAGTTCATTAAAGATTTTTATTTGTGCTGTTGCGCTGCTGTGCTGTTGATTTTACTAATGCCATTCATAAATATTTGCTAAATTACTTAAGATTTCGCATAATTTGAAGGTCGCTTGCCATGTGGATTGACAGTAGCTGTCAAGTTTTTGGCTTAATTAGAAACTCGTCGCTGAAACCCGCAACTCATCAGCGAGACAGGAGACAGCAGCCGTCCGTCTCGTCCTTGCCAATGTCCTGGCAGTTGCTCTGTCAACGGCTTAATTCAGCCCCGCCCGACGCCAACTGGGTGGGGCGAATCAGGAAGAGGCTGTTGCTGGCCGGGTATTGTATCTCTGGCATTTGCCGAATGGTCGTGGGACTTATGCTTGGCACACTCATTAAAATTCAACAAAATTGTTGCCAAATTAACTCAAACATAAGCGAGCAATAAAATTTCCATATTTTCCATTGCCAACACACAAACACCGACAGTGAAACTGAGGGAGAAGTGACAAAGTGTCTTGTATCCTTGTCGCTGATGCCTCCCCTCTCGCACTTTGTGCCCGGGGGACAGCATCTCAAATCCTTAAAAATGAGCAACCCAAAACTCAACTGGAAACTACTGCGCATTTAAAATATAAATATTGAAACAGCAAAAACGGCTTCATTTAAAGTGTTAATTACGTGCCAGTGCCCAAGTCTGGCAAACATAGGCTTATACAAGTAGTAGTTACACACCGAAACTTCCTCTAATGTCTTGCACGTGTGCCATATCCATACACATTTACGGTTTTCCACATTATTTCAGGGAAAACTCACCTCAAAATGTTCGCGTTTTTGTTAAGGTTGAAGAGTTTTCCTTGATGTCGACTGCATTTAAAAGTGAGCCGAAAATGAATGCCAAATAAATTGTTGGTAAGGCTGAAAAGTTTTCCGTGCATTCCACAGAAATGAAAAATGAAAATAAATTCAAAAACCAGAAAGAGCAGTAGCGCAAAAAGAAAAAAATTTATTATACAATTATCAATTTCTTGCTGACCCATTTGTGGCCAATTGCTGGCACGACGAAGTGCCCCAATTATCATTATCTTGTTAGAGAAATACTTAAATCGATTTACATGGCAGTCTAACCAAAAAAAAAAAAATGTACTCTTCTGGCTTCTCTGCAGATTTCATCAATGCCAAAATAAGATTAATATTATCAATTGAGTTGAGCTGGTCTACGGAAAGTTTTCAATGGAGTTTTTCTTGGCGGTGTCAATGACGACATTAAAATTTTCAAGTTTTCACACTGCACTCCGATTTTATACCGTTCCATTCAGATGTTTATTTTCAGCTCTTTTTTTGTTTTTTCTTTTTTTTCATTTTACTTTACCAAATCGTTTTTTTGGCACAACTTCAAGAAGTTTTTTGAGGACCAAGTGCCCTATCGACTCCTACGGAAGCCGCGACTCATTGAAATGGGCGATAATTCACCATTGATTGCACTTTGTCGCTGAAGTTGTGTGCTGCTGACATCTTTGGCAACTGCAGTTTTGGCCTCTTTTGCGGTGGCGCTTTTCAGAGCTGTCCTCAAATGCGATTTGACAGTTTTTATATTCTAAGTTTGTCTCGGCCAATTTATTTCCTGAGGAATTCCAATTCAGCCTCTATTAAAAGGGACGCGGTCTAGTTAAGATTTCTTAATTTTGTTTGTGGCTTGAGCTTAGCTGTGTGTCAAGCAAAACTAGGCGAAAACAAGCTGCCATTCGATAGACTAAATCATGCCTTGATTTGAAATTGCTTCAAGTCGTGTCGGGCAAGTTGTAGTTGGGCAAAGCTGCAAGAGTTACAAACATGTCACTTGCACTTAGAAGTTTAATCAATTTCGGTTAGCACCTGACAAACTTATTGGCAACTGGGAACTTATATGTTGCCAGACAGCCAAAACATAACACTGTCAAAGCAACATTGATGTAATACATTGCGTATACGTAACCAGGTCGATGCGCGCCCACACAAATTGCAGTTGAGGGAAAGTGTGAAAAGTTTTGTCTATAAATTTCGTTAGCATTATTTGACCTGCTTGCATACAATTTCACACACACAGAGGCTCAGAGGCTGGAAACTTGAGTGAGGTAAGGCTCAAACTGAAGCGGTATTAAGACACACACAGGCATTCGTGCATGGCAAACACTTCAATTTCAACGCACCAATTATAAGCCTCTGGTTGCCTGGCTGCTTGGCACCGAAGCATAACTAATCTTTTGAGATTTCCAATTAAAAGTAAAACAAGCTACAACATCAACAGCGAACATGCAACAAACAAGCTGCATTGAAGATAGTCTTCAAATGAAAAACTTGCCACAAGACGTGGCCTGGTCGGCAAGCCTAAGATTTTTTTCATATACTTTACGTGCAAAGTGTCTGAAAATTCGCAAGGACGACAAAGTCAGCAGGCGGTTGGCAGCGGGCAGCGGGCAGCTGGGGGTTGCTTGGGTTTTTGCAACTTTATAATTATGTTAAGCATGTTGCAGCTGCAGCTGCAGCGCAAGCAAAGCCCTTCCACGGTCGTCATATTTGCACATAGTTGCAGCTTGGTTGTTTTGGTTGCAGCCCACGCAGACATATCAAAATCACTGCTTACTTTTAGTCCGCTTAATAGGCCAAGCGGCTGATGGCGCTCTGGGCGCTGCACTCGAGACCCTAGCACTCACACCAACACAGACACATACACACACACACACACAGACCCAGTGGCTGTAAGGCTGAGCTGGTTTTACAGTTTGGCTTTTGTGTTGCTGGCGGCTTTAAGTTGTTGGTGGTAGTTGTGGCCTTCACTTTTTTGTGCACAGCTATGAAAATTACTTTAACGTCAGTCATATGCACCCAGTCGGGCACCCGGTGCGTATGAGTAACTTAATTAGAAAACTTTGCCCATCGCCAATATGCCAGTAGCAGAAGTAGAGCCAGCAGCTGCAGCATCAACTCCAACACCAGCATAACAGGTCTAAAAGGGTCTTAGTTTTAGCCAGTTCGTGCGAATAGCTGCAATAGCTGCATCAGACTGCCATCTTGCTAGGCAACAGCTATTTATGGCAGCTATGAAAGCATTGCATTTGCATCGTGTCCTTTTTGTCCTTTGAGCCATGTTTGTGTGTGCCCATGAAAGCATCCTTTTGCTGCTGCTACCAAATGACTTTTGACTTGCTTTCGAATCGATGCAACTCCAGATAATCTTCTCTTGGCTTACAAAGAGCCCTGCTCATTTTGGCAAGATCAGCTCAAGATTAACTCGTAGTTCCAAGTTACCATCAAATACCAAACTATTACTGCCTACTACAGAGCCACTCAGTGATTCAGTGAGGTCGGAAATTACTATTTGACAGCCGCATCCTGCTCTACTTTTGAAACATAAATCATCCCAGCATAAATCATCCATTCCAACCCGAAATACTAACTCAATAATAAATCTTAAACAACATTTTACTTAATATTTATACAATCTCACTTATTCTTTGCATATTGTACTCCATATTGTGCACTTTGTTTATTTACTGAATATGTTTTTATTCTTGGTGAAATGTTATTTATTTGGTATCAAATGAATGAATGACTCTTATTTGATGGGCCACAAAACGACAAAGATGATGTTTGTAAACAATTTGTATTGGCCTTAAGCGCATATAAAATAAATATTTGATACTCTTGTTGCACTGTTGTTTTAGCTCTTCATCCATTAAAATATATATGTAAATATGCATTAAAGAAAACTTTTACATTTCACACATTTTTATGAATAAGTTTGGATTCAATTTTAGTTTTGTATTATATTTGATTGCAAGTTATAGCAAAGGTCCGGCTATTTTTCTGTGTATTTTTTCAATATTTTCAATGTTAAATTAAAATTGTTGAAATGATTTTGATGTACTCTAACTGAAACCACCGGATTGCAAGCAAATGTATTTTAATTGTCAACCATTTCGTAAATAACATACAGCAAAAGATTTGTTTGCTTACAGTGTTGAGAGTTGCATTAATCACACTTTGGTCACGACCAAACACAAGTGAAAAGTTGCTCAAATTTGTAATCTGTCCAAGCAATCACACACGCACCCACCCCCCGCACACACACAACATAAATCCCATGCAATCAATCAGGGTATCCATACAAACAGAGTGTAGTAAAAATCACTCATGCCAAAAATGGAGCGTTTTGCGCTATGCTTCGTGAAATGGCCAAAACAAACAAGTAAGCTGCACACAAATAACAACAATAATAATTTTGAAAGGGTAACGTTTAAATCAAATCGATTTCGAGTGGTCTTTAAAATATCCAAAAACATCACACACTCCGAATGAAAAACACAAACAAAAAAAAAACAAAACACAACCAAAAAAAAAGGTCGCAAAAATTGAAAATCGAAAAGCAGGCAAAGGCAAATCCATTGAACAAACAAATGTGGAATCAAGCAAAACATTCAATGCTGCCACATGGTCACCAAAACACACACACACTCACACGCACGCATGAAGAAAGGGAAAGTGAGGCAGGGGCAGGCAAAGGAGAAATCTAAAAGCTTTTACTGTGGTACAGCTGCTGCTGCGTTCATTTTTTATTAGAGGCAACATTCGGTGCTACGCTATTGGAAAATGGCGAACATATTTGTCCCTGGACAGCAATTATTGTTATCGTTATTGGCATCGAACAAGATTGACTGAAATTTATTTCAGTTTGAGTGCAATGCCGAGACTATGCTCAAATCGATGTCCATGTCCATGTCCATGTCGAAATACGGCAACTGAAAATGAATCTGAACCGAACTAAATCGAAACAAAGCAAGGCAAAGCAAAGCCAAGCAAAGCAAAACTAAACAAAACAAAACAAAACAAAGCACAACAAAAACATGTCTCGAAATGCTCAAAGATTCATTTTGTTCAGCTGTCCAGCTGCAATTTCTGGCCAAATAGGGACAAACAACAGTGTTGGGCCAACACACAAAATGAATTGAAGAGTCGCTGAGACAAAGGGATATGAATGGGCCACAAAACGAGGCTTTGTTGTCCTTTTATAAGGGCAGGGCAACAATGCTACTGATCCTGAACTCGAACTCGAATCTCTTCTTAGCCGCATTTAAGGTGTCGCTGACTAAGTCGATTAGTTTTCCATGTCTATGTTGCTGCTGGCGAATCTAAATCTGAATCGTTGTTGCCACAAACCCAACGCATTACCGAGCGTGTCAAGTTCGATATACGCCCACACTCACACTCACACACTTACACAAACAGACACACACACACACACACATACATACATACACAAACACACTCACATATATACAGTCTATTCGGCCTTTGTCTTTGTGCAGGTTACTTCCTCTAGATTGTTTCATTTTTATTCGTTTTTTTTTTTCGACTTTATTTTCTGTTGGTTTTTGTATGCGACCCCAAAATCATGGTCATTTGTTGTTTTTGCAAATTGTGCGGTTTTGTTGTTTTTCTTCCCAAAGATAGTCGTCGAGCTACATGACTGCCACGCCCCCCCCCCCCCCTCTCGCCATCCCGCCCTGTTGTGGGCGTAAGCAAAACAATGTCCCGCACGTGTTTGCTTTGCTTTTCGCCTGCCGTCCTCACTCAGATTTTCTAATCAGTTTTGTAATTGTTTCTTTTTCTCAAATGGTTGCTTTATTTGTTGTTGTTGTTGTAGTTGTTGCTCTTTGTGGGTCATTTAGTGGCACGCCTGCTTAACCTTCAGCTGCCAGACGCAGACCAAGGCTTTGCCGCATTTCTCTGCTCTTATTTGATATTCCAAGTTTTGGCTCGGCTGTGTTGTTTAAATGCCGGTTAGCTCGGTTTGTGTGTCTAATTGCTTTATTTTGCCATTCGGTTAAGTTTTCAATTCAGAGTCAGCAGCCTTTGATAGTTGACTTGATGATTTAATCTTTTGGTTCATTTTCAGTCAGTTCATCCTGTTGGCATCATAAATCCTTTTCGAAAACGAAAAAAAAAAAAAACAATTATGACATCATAGGTCAAGCGAAAAGCGTTTATTTCGAGATTATTAGTTCAAACAACACTTCACTTAACAAATTTACAATTAATATTAAAACAGCAATTAAATAATCAACGATTGTTTATTAAATGCCAACCAATGCTTTGTCTAAATTTTTAAGTAAATTAAACATTATTTAAATGCATTTTTCAAATCGGTTTTCATTTTTTTGTCAGATGCTTTAATTACGTTAAATCAATGCCTGTCGCATGGTAATTAAAATTAATTATAACAAAGCATTTACAACAATTAAATGCGGCTGTTAATCAAAAAAAAAAAAAAAAGAAAACTGCGCAAAACAATATTTATTTCTGCCGTTTTTTAGCTGGCTGCAACAAACGAAAATGTGCGCATAAATAATTCCAATTAAAATCAACTATTAAGCTGCGAAGGCACAAAGGGCTTCAGCAAACTGCTACACAAAAATCTTCACATCAAAATGGCGCTTGTGGCAACAGAAACAGAAATTAAAATATAAAAAAAAAAACCCAAAAAGCGCAAATTAAAATAAAAAAAAATCACGCGGCAGTTGCACCGGGCGTATTCGGTATTCGTAATTTGCATGTTGTCGCGGCGATTTGGAAGCATCCATACATAATAATTGGAGACGCGGCTAAGTCTGAGGTTAATTTGCGTAATGCGCTGTAATTTTTTAATGTGCCACAAAACCGAGCCGAGCCGAGCCGGCCAAAACAACAGGAAAAGCAAAGAAAATAAAAAAAGGGTTTTTTGCAAATGAAGCGAAAGCACGTAAAATCCGTAAAAATTCATTGGCACAAATGTTAATATCGGCTCGAGCGCAAATTTGGTCGGTCAAAGGGGCGGGGCGGGGCGGGGCGGGGCATCTGCAAGGGCATCTCTTCCATCAGGATATATAATAAAAATGAGCTCGACCTTCAGCTTGCAGCCGTTCGCAGAGCCGCGACCTTTACAGCTTGTAAAATTTAATTTATTTATTTTATGTGCTTTCCTTTAACGCCAATACAAATAAATAAAACAGCGCAAAAAAGAAATAAATAAAAAGATGCACATATACATATATATACTGTATATATGTATATATAATAAAGAGAGTGAGTGAGACAGTATTGCCACAATTAAACGCTCGTCCTTCAGCAATTAAACAAAGCCGTCTCAAAAACAACAAAAAAAATCAACACAAACTCAAAATCGCAACAAAAACAGGAAAAAAGGCGAACTCGAGCGGCAGATATGCTGCACACAGGAATAATCTATTTATTTTATATTATTTTATAATATTAAATAACTTGAATACTTTTTTAATGTATGTGCACATATCTAGATATACAGCTTAAATGAAGTGCCCAGTTCAAATATTAAATTTAGTTTCGTATCATCATAAAATAAGGAATGCAATTTTTGTAGCATATCTTAACCTATTTACGATTTGAACTCTTAAGATCGCACATTAAGTGTTGTCAATAATTATTATAATAATTATTTCATTAATAAAAAAAAGAAATGTAAATTATTTAAGTAGCACACAATCGCCACGAAATCTTTAAGACTCGGAAAGTTTTGTCTACAAGTCTCTGAGATCGGTGTGCTGCTGGATTCAAATGGGCTGCTTCAAATATGGTCGGAAGTGCTTCATTCTGCATCTGCATCGTTACATTTTTAACCAGGGTATTAAATAACAAAAAAGCAAAAAGAGGCGACTCATCGGTTGCCAGCAGCACTTGTGGACGGACTTGCCCATTTATTTATGAAATCGACAGTGCCGAACCTCTTTCGCCCTAACTAACCCGTTTTCCCAGTAATTTATCGCAAAGTCAAGTTAATGCAAAAAGAAGGCTTGGTATATTTATTTTGACCTTAATTAAAGACGCATTTTGCCCGCTTTGCATTTTTTCACCCTCCGAGTGGGTGGGATGGGTTAATGCAACTGCTGCTGTTGCTTTTCGCTGTTTTCGCTGGACGGCCTTAGGCAAATAGCTGGAACCGCCAATTGAATGCGTCTTGTTTGCCAGCTAGATAAGGCAGGCCCAAGCTCCGCTCCGCTGGAGAGGCCTAAAATACGAAAATGAACCAATATTTGCGTAGGAAGCAGCAGCAGCAACAGCAACAGCCAAACGCAAAAGAAACGGAAACGGAAACATCAGTAACATCAGCAGCAGCGAGTCAAACATGAAGCATAAGCTGTCTAATTGCAAAGTAATGAAATTCTCTTTGTACTGGGAATTTTAAGGACTCGGCGAGTTGCAGGATTAACCAAATGTGTCGGCCACTTGCAGGCTGAGCCACATTTGATCCACCGGCTGCTTAATGAAAAACTAATGAAAAACGAGTTAAATTTGAAATACCAACTGTTTCAAATGCCCAACAGCCCCACTGACCTAATGAGGTCAGTGCGCATAATTGGACTTAAGCCAGTAAATCCCGTCCTCTACGAAAAATGGCACAGTTGAATTTTGTCTAATCATGTGCAGTTCAAAGGACTTTCAGCTTCAAGATTCGGCTTTAAAAGCTTAGCAGAAAAATATTCGATTTAAATTCGACAATTATTATTATAACAGCTTATAATTTAATTTAGTTGTTAAACAAATTGAATACTGCCAGAGTTATATTTATTTTCTTTATATATTCCTTAAAAACCTGACAGAAATTGTTCGGTTGTTTATTTTGAACTGACTCATTGCTAAATTGCTTTAATAATCTTCACGCTGAAAATTGGGAAACCATTTGGTGTTCAATTAACGAGAGCAGAATGGGGAAAATGAAAATGAAAATTCACAAAAGCAAACAATTGATGTCATTGAGTTTGAACAAGCCGGGCTCGTTGAACTTGTTCAACTGGCAATCGCTGGCGCAGTTTGTCGATTTGTCTTAAATGCCCTTAGGGCCAACAGAGCAACCTAAGCCGCAAAAGAGTTATGCTATTACATTACTCTGTCCCTCTGTCCCTCTGTCCCTCTGTCGCTCTGTCGCTCTTTCTCAATTCTTTCTCTTTCAAGGGTTTTTTTTTTTTGTTGTTGTTGTTTTTTTGTTTTCATTAAGATTTTTTTTGTGCCCAACAGCTGCCACTTCAATTACATAAAATTCACATTATTGGGCACTGTGATGGCGCGCTTTGAGGCGAGACGGCGTAAAAGAGTTTTTAAATTAAAGGCCAGAGGCTGCAAGTGCGGCCGGCTGCCATTGCTAGCTGTGGCACTGTGGCACTGCCAGGGGCACAGGTCAGATTGATGGCTCGCTCCTGACACCAGCCAACCACCAGTCGCAAATATTCTCTGTGGCAGTCAGCAGCACTCTTCGCACCAACCAACAAAAAAATGTATATATATACATAACACAAAACACTCTAAAAGCAAACACAAAGCACAGATACGGCCAACCGAATGTTGCCAAATGAACGCCAAAGGCCAAAGCAATCGACAAAACAGCAGCAGCAGCAACACACACACACACACACACACACACACAGAGAATAAATAAAAGCACGTCCCAAAACTATGCCACAGTTAATATACTCTTAATTTAAGTTCAACTTAATGAAGTTTCGCTAAATTTATTGTTCGTCTCAATAAATAACTTGCTGATCGCTGCAAACCTTAAATAAAATCAAAATGAATTATTAATCAACAAACAATTGTTTGAAAAACAAATCAAAGTTTCAAATAAAATACAAAAATCAACTTTTAATCAAGAAAGTTCGCACTTAAAATCCAGGTTCATTTGGCATTGGTTGGTCAAAGTTGGGCACAGACTCAAGCAACTCCACGTTAATGCAGTGTATTTAAAGGCAAGAAGTGCTCATGTAACATACAAAAAAAAAAAAACGAAGAAGAAGAAGAAGAAGAAAAACCAAACTGAAGGAAACACAAAAAAAAATCGGGCAGCGGACAAAGACAAAAGGGAGCCGTTTCTAATTTACATGGCACTGCTGGTGTTGGTGGGTCGCCCCAATGGTTGGCCCAGACAATTCATTTAAAGCTGTGCCGCTTTTCGCGCATTTACCGTTAAAAATTAATGCCCCCACTTGGCCAAGCGAGTTGCCAACTCAATTCGGTAAATAACGCACACACAAAGCGAGCTCTGGCTGCGTTTTTGGGGTTGAAGTTGAAGTTTTCCATTTTGGGCCTTGGGCCGCGCTAGGATCCAAATGCAGTTAGTTGCGGACACAACTCCAGTGACAAAGGTTATAAGCAAAAAACAAAAAAAAAAACAACAATACAAAAACAAATAAAAAGGGAAAAATATCGTGGTCATTTTTTATACGAATCGTTGGGCAGAACAATTAAATCAGAATGTCTGCTTAAGAGCGTGCAGAATGTTCGCCATGCTGGCGACTGGCTCTTGGATGGAGCTCAAATTTAATGCGCACTTCGAATGCCATTCCAGATTTTTGGCACAGGCCGGATGAAAGTTTTCGAGGTGCCGCTTTTGCAAAAATATGCGTAGTGCCAGTTTGAGTTACATGTAAATCCCATTCCAGACAATTAGGCGCAATTTGCATGATAAACGTGCGTATGTGCGAGTGTGTGTGTGTCGTGTGTGTGTGGTGTGTGCGAGTGTGCGAGAGTGTGTGTGGTGTGCGTGTGGTGTGTGTGTGTGTGGTATGTGTGTGTGAGTTTGTGCAGTCATCAAACCAAGCCACAAAGAGCATTTTTAAGTGTCCCATATGTGTGTGTGTGTGGGTGGTGTGTGTGTGCATGTGTGTGTGCTTGTGTGTTGTTAGACGTTTAGCAGAGCTTCAAAAGTTTTACAAGTCTTGGGGTGAAATGTGTGGCGGAGAGAGAAATCTTTTTGTGTGCGCTTCCACTTAAACGCTTTCGAATGAAGTTTCACGCGTAAAAGTCATAAATAAAATGCCAACCAAGCAGCGTATGCATGTGTGTTGTGCATGTATTTGTATGCGTGTGTGTGTATGTTCTCGTGTGTGTCTGACAAATCTGTAAAGCAACGCCCAGTGCCATAACGAAGTCGAGCATACACGCACTCGCATATGAAAAACTCATTTAACTCATAAATTATGCACTAAAAAACAAATAACTCATCATTTTTATGCGCCCGTCGAAGTTCCTCAACTGGTGTGTGTGTGTGTGTGTGTGTGTGTGTGTGTGTGTGTGTGTGTGTGTGTGTGTGTGTGTGGTGTGTGCGGCAGTATGTGTATGTGGCATGCATTGTATGTGACATACAGCACATAAATACACTTGCGCAAAAAAATACAAAAAAAAATCAGGCTTTGTCTAGCAAAGTCGTAAAATTGAATAGCTAGAAAAGTGGAGAGATCGCTTCGAAACTTGATTCGAAAATTGAAAATGTAGATTAAGGACTATTCAAGTAGTTAGGAAACATTTCGAACATATTTCGATCAAAACTTTCTAATGGATAAAAATTACATTTTAAATGCATATTAATGCACTTGTGAAATTAGCTTCCAGATTGTGAACAGTTTTGAAAAATGTTTAAATAAATTGAAAAATTGGAAACTAAGTTGCTTACTTAGTGTTCCAGCAAATAAACAAAAATCTATAATTTGGAATAAAGTTCGATAACTCAAACAAACCAAAAGCAATTTGAGAAAGTTTGAACTGCTGAAATTATATTTGAAATTGAATTTAAAAGTAAAATTTAAACTCAAAACTAACCCAACTATTCGATGGCTTTACATACATAAAAATAAAGTAACAACTTTAGATAATGACAGCACCGCACCACCCACTGTGGTATTAATGCCCAACAGCCACGCCCATTTCCCATTTAACCAAGAGCTCATAAATTGCTTTGGTTTTTCTTTATCTTATGCCAAATGTTACTAAGATTTTCGCGAAGCTGTAGTCCCTTGATCGGGCCTGCGAATGATATATATATATATATATATATATGAGTGCGAATGTGTATGAGTGTGTGAGTGTGTGTGTGTGCTCGTTTTACATGCGCGTATCTGACATATAAGCACACTCGAACACATCCTGTGGCAGCCATTTAGCAGTATTTAAAATTTATGACTTGACTATTAAGTACGTATTAACTGAATCCTTTGTGGATGCCACACGCATCGCAGACTCCACACAGCATCCTTGGGGCGCAAAATTGCCAAAAGACATGGCTAAGAGATTGATATGGTGAACGGCGAGATGGGGCTGAGCAAATGTGGGGTGGGTAGGAAATCAAACGCGACTCTTCCTGTTCAACCCGTAAAACGCAACTTTTGCAGCTTTTATAAAAATTGCGGAATAAAGAATTGAGAGAAATAAGCAGGAGACAGGACTGCTTCAAGTAGAATACCCAATCAGCATTTTCCTGTTACCCTTTAATATTCAAAGTGGTTTTATAAATAACTTTCCCAGACATACAAAAAACTATAAATAAGGCTTTTTGTTCTCTTCCATATTTAGTTGAAGGTTTTTTTGTTGTTGTTTTGGCAATGCCTTGAAAACATTTTATTTTTGGTTAAAACAGTTGCTTGGCCTGTGTCCTTGCACGTTATTGGAGGATATTTATGACATTTTTGCAATGTTATCGCATGAACCTTAACAATATTTTTGCATCTTTTTGAATTGGTGCCAGTTGCAAACATATGTGGATTATTTATGCCTCCCTTTTTGGCTATTTGGTGGCAACAGGGTATAGAAAGTAAGAGCTGCTTGACTAAAAGTTACCACAAACGGTAAAGTTGCAAGGAGCCGCTGCCAAAAGTTGCAAAAGTGCAGTTTCTTTGTTACCTTGCTGCCTGGTTGCTGTCTCCAATGGACGAAAGAGGAGTCGTCGGCCAATGAAAGGCATTTTTTGCTGCAAGTTTCTTTCCTTTTTCTTTTTTTTTTTTTTTGTTGCTATTCCATATGTGTAGCGGCTTTAGCGGGTAAAGCTGTGGGCGTGCCAGCTGGCTGGCAATTAGAGCAGAACTGCATTAGACTAATCAAATGATGGAGCGGAGGCTGCAACTGGCATTCAGGCGACATTCGACAGTCGACTGGCAACGGGCAACTGGCAACTGGCAACTGGACAATTGGTCACTTGTGGAGGACAAACGCATGAATGAGTCAGTGCATCGACGTTTTGCTAATTAGTCCCCTGAATCCTTTTAATACGATTACACGACGCGATTGAGCAGCTGACTTACAGACAGCCGCCCAGCCAGTGGGTGTGTCCTTTAGTGCTGCTCGTGCTGCTCGTGGTCAACTTTGTTTAATGAACCGCACATTAGTGCTGGGGACTGCAGGGTACGCCATTAGTACTCTGACTTATTGGCAGCTCTTACTTAAGCGGCAGGAATTGCGATGTGGCACAAACTGTGCCGGTGAAGCACTTCCATACCCCTGATCCGATTTTAACACCTGACTGCCAATGATTGCACAAAATGTTGACTGCCCCAACGAATAACTGGCTGCCACACTGGCTGACTGCCTCACTGCCTGCTTCATTGCAGTTCAATTGAATTTCAGTGCAAAAGTTTTTGCATTTACTACACGAACCGTCACTCACCCCAAACCCCTTCTCACTCCCAATTCACATTGGCATTGATTTGTTTTTATTTGTGTGTGTGTGAGTGTGTGTGTGAGATCCGACAAGCTATCCTAAATTGCTTGCACGCCCACCATGTATATCTTCGTCGATTACTGGAGCTGATTGTAATTTGCTTTATGTGCATTTTCTTTGGCTTTTCACCAATTACATAAATTATACATTTTTGGATCATCTTTTTCTTTCTTGTTGGTTCTTGTGCCCCTGTCAATTGACTTCAAGTAGCAGTATAGCTTTGAAGTAAACATGATTAAGGTATGGGAATAAAAACGGTTGAAATGCAATTCAACAACAATTCAATTGCAAATCGCTGGTCATCAACAACCATAATAAGAAGCGTAAGAAAAAATGAGCAGCAGCTGGAACTGGCAACTTAGGGCTTCCACTACTCAAGCGCCCTGAAATGTGAAATGGAGCACAATTAAGCACACACACAATGAGGAGAAAGGAGACTAGGAGCAAGTGTTCGTCCTCGGTACACAGGACACGCACATTGCCAGCGTACAGCACTTGTAGCAGAAAGTGCAACAGAATTAGAGCAGAAATTACGCTTACGACTGTGACCGTATAAACGCTTGCTCTTCTGCCTTCGATTATTGCTGCTATTTGGAATACCCCTTAAAATATGTTTATTGACCAGTTTGTTTGCTTTGAAAATGGGCTCTGGCAATATCTGTATTGTTGTTTAATATCTGTACAAAACCGACCAAAAAACTGTACTTGTTGAATACGTTTTATTACTGTACAACAACTGCAGCTAGCAAAAAGAAAAGTAGGATTGCAATATCTATGAACACATCTAGCTGGGCTTTGGATGTAGTCTGCCGACAGTTTCAGCAAATTGAGAAGCATCCAATTTTCAGTAAAACCATAATCAAAACAATCAGTTAGCTAAAAGCAGAGCAAAGAAAACGATTTTATTTTGTGTATTGCATTTTTCCAATGCAATTTTAAATTATGAATGTTATATAAGGGGTATTTCATAGTCGCATATTGAGTTTAGTATATTTCGGTTAGTCGCTGAGAGCGAGTCACATTTTGGTTTGTGCATGTAATCAATAGCGATTGTTATGGTTGTGGTTGCTGAGGCTCATGAATGAGCGAGCTTAGCATAGCACAAAGCTAGAGGCTCTAACTATCCTTATGTCTCGGTGGTCAGCTTAAATTGCAATTGCAGAATGCTAGTCAGAAGCAGAGGGCATGCCATTTACTGATTTGTTTCTGGCTTAATTAAGATGAAGGCCACATTTCACGGCATCGTCGCTTCTATTCTAAACAATCTAATTGCAGCTATATATGGTATTTGGTATAACTAAATTGAAGCCAGTTCAACATTCTCCAAACTCTAACTCATTTATTTATATAGAAATGAGCAAAGAAATTCTCTTCTGCTCTCTTCGTTGCAAATTTCTTAAATGCAGTTATCTGCAAATTATCAAGAACAAAATGCGCATACAAAAATAAAAGCCCAACAACAAAGAAATTCTTTGGTGTCTTCCTTTTGCGCGCTACAGAAACTTTAACTTCAACTATTACCATAAAACACTACAATGAGCTTCTTAATAGTTGGTAGTTATTAACATAATTATTTTTGCCATGCACTAAGTTAGTTTTCTTCGTGTAGGGAAGGTAATACCGTTGGAAAAAAAAACTATTAGTTAAATTACCAAAAGTTGTTTTTCGTCTCTGCCAGCCAAAGTTTGAATTTAAGAGTAAAACTTTAATGACTTCGGTAATTACCAGATAATATTTTGTGTATTAAAAGTTATCAAAAGATAATAAAAAACATTGCAACTACAGTTTTAAATTAATAATTTATTTTAAAATTGTGGCACTTACTTTTTCACTTAAAAGAATATGAAAAGCTTTGCAGATTAACCAGATAATAATTTCCCTCTTTTAGCGCTCTTTAGCAAAGTTTTAAACCATAAAGCATTTTTCCGAGACTGGGTTAGTATCCTGGGTAAGCTTTCATATTTAGACCAAAAAGCTTCAGTTATTTAATGAACTGATCGAAAATTTATGAATTTCGCTTTAGATTCATGTCAGCAATATGTAAATGCAAAATACGTAATGTTTTAAAACATACAAATGTATGTAGTTTGTTAGTAGTCCAATTGCATTACATTTGAAATCCAATCAAGCAGCTTCATTTTGCAGTCATACACTTCGCAACTGCCATTTGAGATGCCAGTCTGTTCGGCAAGATGGAAACTGTGAGATTGCACATCATCTTCATTTAGCGTCGTCGATGGGCTGTCGTCATATATTTTATAAATATTAATTTAACAATATGTTTGAACTAGAGCACATACCTTAGCATCAAGTGCAGCAGCTGATGTATGACGCTCAAATCGTTCGAAAACTGAATTGAACTTGCTTCGCAAACTGCTTGAAGCATGCATTCATGGCCATTATATCCATAGCTATGATTGAAACATATTGATATCATCCGATCTAGGTGAGAATTTGAAACTTACCCGTTAAGCATGTGCTCAATATAAGCGTAAATTTGCCAACGCAACGGACTGGGTTTTTCCTGCATCTTACGAAACTCGACGAATTCGTTTTTGTATTCGGGCACGAATGGATTTTGACGGAATACGCTTGCATCGTAGGGCAGAATGAAAAATGCCTTCAACACGTACCCCATGGTAACAGATTCGTATCTTAGATCAGCCGGTATGCCAATACCGAAAATGAACTGGGAAAGTATTACGATTACATTGAGCAGCGTTTTAGGTTAAAAAGTTCATTTACCTGATATCTTCCTGGCGCTTGACGTGGAAAGATAAGGAAGCGTTTGGATCGACTTCGCTTGTCCATTGGCTGTACAGACAGCACTTGAACTGTGAGTGCCACAAATGAAATAAACCACGCAAAACGGCTCATATCGACAGACTAACTGACTGACTGACTAAATTGCGAATGAATTGCGAGTACAAAACAACTGGAGAGCAATTAACAGCACATTGTTGCACCTTTCAAACTAACCACATATTTTCACACCCGTCGAACTATGCCAATTGACACATTTCAAATTGCAAGAGGCTTTTCATAGATTTACAGAATTTTCTGAGACACCTTTAATGCAAGTGCTTCAAGACGGAAAGTCCAATAATCTTTGAGGTATCGAAGGTTGAATACTCTTGTCAACATTTTGTAGAAACGCGATAAATATTTTATTTGAAATTTTTTAAGTTTCCTGCAACTATAACTTTGTCAAACCACAGAAGCATTAAATTTGTAGTCTGTTGTAAGGAACGGGGAAAAATGAACGTTTCAAATCAAAGCTTATCTTTATTATGCGCGAGAGCGTCTTAACTTGTTGAAGAATTGAGAGCAACTTAGAAGAACGCAATCCAAAAAGAAAATCGCTCATGCTCGGCCAACAGACCGATTGGTTTTGGGAATGGATATGCTAGCACCATCTGTCGGTGGTGAGAGAAGAGCACTACACGCCACCTGGCGGTCAAGAGTAGAAAGTATAGATTTTGTTGCGAGAAAAAAGAGAGCTTAAACGAGGTGGAGTCTGAGAGAGAATGCGAGAGAGGAAAAACAACAAGAATAAATAAATAAGAATAAGGCGCATGCGCATGCATGCACTTATGTTTATAAAGTGATGTATATGCAAATCTACCTGTATATATAGATATATGTATATATATATATATGTATATTATAGGTAAATATATGAATAACATAGTAATAAATAACATTAAATATAAAAACAGTAAACCAGCAAACAACAATAGAGAGAATAGACTAGAGACTGGCGCGCAAGCACAGCTGATCGTCCACAACCCCTGAGGCATCAGTGATGCGCAATGCCGGCATCAGTGATGCTAATTTTGCCCATCAGTGATGCGCACTTTAGCAGCCAACAATATTATATATATTTTCAACATCAAAACTATAATAGTTTTCATGCCGATTTGCTTTTTCGAGCGATTGAAATAAATTTAAGATTGTTTTTTTTTTGTCCGTATTTTTTTAGTTCCGGCACATATTTTGTAGGATAGTCGGCTGCTATTACGCTTACAATATGAATACAAATTGTGCTGCTAAATATAAATGTAATAAAAACGAATTTAAACAAGGCAATAAATGAAAATCGTATTGGCAAAAGTTGCGAATTGTAAAATGTGGCCGCCCAGTTTCTTAGCGCTTTTACGTGCAGTCTGGCTGAAAGTGCAGACATAAATTGGCATAGAAGTCTGAGGCGAGGCGTTGCTTAAAATGTTTTCAATTGGCACGTTTGGTTAGCCAACTACTCTTAACTGGTTAATAGACGCTCACAAACGTGTCAAGATTTATACGTCCTCCCAGCACCGAGTTGAGTGTGGAAGACGTTTGCTGAAGGGAGCCTGAGTTGCATCTGTTAAAGCGCTGCTTAGATTTATAGATAACCCTTAAGCCACTGTCCAAGCGCCATAAATATTGTGCATATCTAAAACTTGACTTGAGCTCATTAATAAACGTTTAGTGACTACGCAAATTGCACTGCCCACTAATTGATGGCCCAGGCTACAGGCTACAGGCTACGGACTACAGACTCTTCTGATGCAAATAAATAACAGCACAGCACACGTACATACACTCAGGAAAAAAGTGAAAGTGAAATTTAGAAAATTTACAAAATCAAATAAGTAAACAATGCTGAAAAGTAGAAAATTATGCATAATATTTTTAACAATTATTTGTAGAAATTATTTCTAAATAAATTTAGAGCGAATTTCATTTAAGGTCGATCTTCATTTTGAGCGATTTGTTTCTCTGAGTGTAGTTGCATGTCTGTCACAGCACAAGTTTGCCTTGTGACCACCAATTGTGAGTGTGTGTTTGCAACCAAATGTAAGAAGCACGTACTTGCACTGCCACAAGGTGCAAGACAAAAGACTACCAAGAGAATCCTATTTAAAAAAAAAAAAAATTGAAGAAAAAGGGAAACCCACGCAAGTTGGCCCACGTTTCGCCATAACGACCTATGACTATGTTCCCCGCGTTTCCCCCGTTCCCTTTCGATCTCCTTCGCTTCAGCTCACGCTGTGCACGTGAACATTTTCACGCTTTTCGCTCTGGACACAGCCGTAGAAAATGTGGGCGTGTCTGACAGCGGCTCTTCATAAATAAATATACTATGGAATACTGCAGACCGCTCAGCAAAAGTGTTACACGATTGGTTTCCATAACTTCTCAAGTTCATTTTTGGCTTATGTTATATAGAATATATATATTAAATATTATATATAATAAATAGCAAGAGATATGTTTACATAATGCACGTCTTCAATTCCAGAATTTGTGTAACAAACAAAATAGAAAGCAACTGACAACTTGAGAATGCATTTTGCATTATATAGTTATACTCATTCTGTTATATTGCATTATATATGTTTATGGATGTACCCATTCTGTTATATTGCATTATATATTTATGAATGTACCCATTCTGTTATATTGCATAATATATTTATGAATGTACCCATTCTGTTATATTGCATAATATACTTATGAATGTACCCATTCTGTTATATTGCATTATATATATTTATGGATGTGCCCATTCTGTTATATTGCATAATATATTTATGAATGTACCCATTCTGTTATATTGCATAATATATTTATGAATGTGCCCATTCTGTTATATTGCATAATATATTTATGAAAGTATCCATTCTGTTATATTACATTATATATATTTATGGATTTACCCATTCTGTTTTGGTTGTGCCAATTTTGACGATTCCGCCGTTCGAGCGTAAATGCAATTTGACACGCTTTCCGCCATTAAGAAGGAGCAGAGCCTGAACTGCGATCCAAACTACCTTTCATGCCTATAAATGAATGTTGCGCCTGAATTGTTGGCCAATTTTACGGAATAATGCGCTTACACCCCACCAAGAATGGCAATTGCACCCTCGGGCATTTGTCATATCCAGCAAAAGAGTGGTAAAATACAAGCAGATAGATAGATAGATAGATATATAGATAGATAGGCAGATAGCTAAATATATATGGATAGATAGCGATTGGTGTGGGTCATAAACTTGAAGCTATTGACAGACGACACGAATTGCGCTGACTGACTGACTGAGCAGATGCAGCAAAAGCAATTGAAAAGCGTTTCACATGGGGGAAATTTCAGTTTGTTTTCGTTTTGGGGGAAAACAGCTACAAAATGATTGCGATAAAAGCTATATAAAAATTGTGTTAATTGCCAAACAGTCATTTCAAATGCATCCATCTAATTGTCGAATGTCGAATGTCGACAATCGAGTGTTGAGTGTTTAGTGTTGAGTGTTGAGTGTATTGAATGACGATGGAGTGTTCCTTTCTCAAGAAATTAACATCGCAAACGATTCATGGATAGCATTTTACAAGCGCATCAATCTCACTGCTTTTGGCTAAGTGCTGATAGCTGATTGACCAGATATATATATATATACATATATGTCTCCTACAAATTTAGTGGCTGAGTGTTGAGTGAGTGATGGGGCTGCTGGGATGCTGCCACTGCCACTACTCATGTCTCATCTCTTGATCAGTCAGCAAATTGAGCTCGTGTCGAGTGCAATGCCAATAAATTCGATTAATATGCAAATTGCATGCAACTGGCCAAATGGAGTGCGACCGGACAGGAGCAACATTGTGCCAGTGATTATTTTTTAAAAACCGGGCCCAGCACCAAGCAAATTGGCCGACACTTGCTCACTGGCCAGAAGTCGAGGCCAGCACTCGCTTTTAGGCTGGCCATGAGTCAGTGTCCAGTCAAGTGCTAATCTGGCTCTATTTAGCAATTACAATCGACAATTTCAATCGTCAGCTAACGGCAAATGCATAATGTATCTTTGTCTGTCCACGGTGCATTTCCATATGTTATGATTATGGCCAGCAGCGAGCGTGTTAGCCAGGCCGAAACGACGGCTTTCAGTTTCCGTTACCAGCTGGTGGTCGCCAATTCACTTTGTTCATTTCAAATCAATATTTCACCTGTTATTGTATCTGAACTGGTCTGCGTCAAAACTAATATCAAAACTAATAAAGAATTAAGAAAACTAAGTCTTCTCGAGATTTTTCTGGGTACTTGCTTATTCCAAGATTATATGACGATCCCTCCTAAAAAGGAACATCCTTAATCTTGCCAGTCTTGTTTAAGGACTTACTTTAAGTTGTGCGAGAGCAGCTATAATCCAAATTGATTTAAGCAACTAATATCCAAGGCGAAGAACAGACTCGGAATACTCACAGTGCATAAAAATCCCTAATCTCTAAGTATCAGTGAATAATGACCCCAAAATAATAATATTGATAATACTTTATGCCACGCGTGATACATTTATTCAGTTTATCAATTATAAGCATTTCCCATTAATATGTATATCGATGACTCAGAGCCTAAGCATTCGTTGATAATAAATGAAACACACATAATTCTTTTCAGACACACACTTTAAAATTGTATTAAGTAAAAGTAAACAAAGGTGCACAAGTACACACACACACACACACACACACACACACATGCACATACACATACAATGTATGGGCAACGTACAGTGGTAGTAAAACTTAATCGTTAACACTAAAATTTAATTTAGTTGTGGCACATGTAAAGACGATGGCTCAATTGGAACAACTCCAGTTTAAAGTGAAGACCGAAGGCGGTGGGGATCGAAGCATTTTGGTTTTGGCCAGCCTACCAAAGTGTCCAAGTCTGCAACAGAGATAGCGATTCAGTAATCAGTTAATATACTTAATAAATATATTTGTGTGCGGACTTACAACGACAAGGGCATAGGTGAGTCCAATGGCCGAACCGGCCATAACATCCGACCAGTGATGCTTGTAGTCGGAGATGCGGGTGAGCGCCGTGTACCAGGCGAACATGAGCAGCAGAAACTGCAACAAGTGACGCAGCATGCGGTGGCGCGACCAGTGCATGCGACGCTGCAAATAGATCTAAGCAAAAATGTTAATTACTCAGTTGTTGTAGTCAGCCTTAAAATTGCAGTTGAACACGCACCACCAAATAGATCATGGAGTAGCAGGCGAAACTGGCATGACCACTGGGAAACGACAATCGCACATCCTTCAGACGCTTGGCACTCATATTTAGTGCTGTGCAGGTGAAATCCTCAATGTAGCGATTCGCATTGATCGCATCACTGCAACTGGTGCCGTCGTGGAGCACAGGTTGACATAGCTGCAGGTGAGACAGGCTTTAGTTAAAAATAATAATAATAATTGGACGATTGTCTTTAGACATACAGCAAAGAAATGTGGCCTGAGGCGTCCGATGGCATATTTAGCAATGTCCGTGGTTAGCTGTTCCAGGCCCAGGCCGAAGACAAAGGCGCCAATTTTGCGATAGCATTCGAGCAACCACTGTGGCAACTCCATGTGGCACAGATAGTAGCCGCTGCCCTCCTGCTGGCAGTGATAGTTGGCCTGATACTTGTGCTTATCCTGCGCCCGGTAGAATTCCACCAACAAAATCTGTGCAAGAATAAAATAAATAACCGACAAATTTAGGCAAAGAACTTTGTTGATTATTTAAGACATATAAAATTACCATAGAGACGGGCAGCGCTGCACACATCAGATACAGCATCCAGCTGCGAATGGTAGACTCTTTGTAGGGATGCTTTAGCGAGAGATCACTGCAGAAGAAGCCGCGCTTGTGGGGCTCCGACCACAGCGAGAAACCCAGCATGGTCAAACCAACTGTAAGATGTAATGCATTTCAATTTCATTATTGCAACTATATATTTACACGCTTATGTATATATATATATATAGATGTGAATTTTATATAAGAGAAAAATATCTATCATAATCATTATCATATGCATTGGTGTCAGATTCAGTGCCTCATCGCAACAAGGTCTGCTGTTGATGATGATGCCCCAATGAGACCTGGATAAACCAGCCAAGCCACCGCCAGTTTCAGTTCCAAATCAAAATCAAGCTGATAAATGATGTTGTTATTTCTGTTGTTGTTGTTGTTGCTGTTGCTGTTGCTGTTTTTGATTGTTGATTGTTGATTGTTTTCACAATGCTGTTGCTGCTGCTGCTCGCACAATAATAAATTCACCCCACAAACATTTGCGTAAATTAAGTTAAATATATAAATCAGACAACACTCGATGGGCGAAGGTATTTTGTATTTGGGCGATGATTGAGGCCACAACTGGTGGTCAGTGGTCATTCCGGTGTGTTGCACGCATTTCTGTATCACTTTAGGTATCCATCCTCTGCTGGCCAGCTGCCAATCAGGCCCCCCCCATAAACACCAGCAAAACTGCTTATTCATTATGATAAAAAAGATGCCAACGCTGTTGGAAACATTTTTCCACAATTCCATTTAATAATAAAATAAATGAACAAAAAAAAAACCGCAAATCGCTCACGGCTAAAATAACCAGGGTGATATGAAGAAGTGGCGCCGACCTGCTGCCTGATAATAGTAAATAGTCGATAGTTCTGACTCTAGAAACTTGCTTAAGACACATATTTAGGGGCACGATATGCAACAAGAAAATAGACAACTTGAGTCATAAAATAAAATACTTTAGTTCCCGATAATTTCATGGAATAATTTACAAAGTTGGAAAATCAGAGTTCAATTGTTGTAGAAAATAAGTGTGCAAAAGTGAACCTTCCTTAATATCCCTAAAATAGGGATAAAATAATCATACTTTTTGTGTCTGGTGTAGCTCACCCTAATATTCAGTGAGTATTTTTCTAAGTATTCTTTAATGAATTGTTATTTCTATTTGTTTAAATATATTTCTTAATAATTAGAAAATAGTTCAGCAAGAGAGGAAAATAGCTTTTCTAATTTTTATTGGTATTTAGAAATTATTTCTTAGCCTTTTTCTTTTAAGATTTGAATTGCGATTTTCTTAATTTTCGGTGGTTTTTTTTTATTTACTTTATGTATAAAAAGTAGTGCAACACTCACCGCAGCTGAGCAGGCACAGGTCGACCAGGATGCGTCCAAAGATGTGAGCAGTGCCCCGATTGCGTTGCTGGGCGACACTCGCTGCTGTTGCAACAACTCCCCCAACAAACGGTGGCAGCTGTAAATCAACTTTGACATTGTTGCCAATGTTGTTGTTATTGTTGTGATGATGATGCTGTTGTTGTTGATGTTGTTGAAGATGCTGTTGTTGATGGTGTTGCTGGTGTTGCTGATGTTGTTGCGTTGCGGCAATAATGCTCGCTGCTGTTGGCGATGAAGGCTCCTCGCTGCTACTGCTTTGACTTTCGAAGCGTTGCAACGGCGTCGTATCGCAGACACTCGCAGGACGCAAGCTGCTCATGTTTGCGGCAATTGTGAGCGGGGGCGTGTGTGTGTGTGTGTGGGTGTGTGTGGGTTGCTCTTATTGCACCTTGCGAGTGTCGTGTGTGGGCATTTTTTTGTTGTTTATTTTATGTACGGTTATCAGCAGAAGCACAAATATTTGAAGTGCACGTTGGTAAATAATAAATAAGGCAAAGTGGCGAGTATTTAGGCAGACGCTAATGGAATCGGAAAGAACTGTTCGATTTGCTTTGGCTCCGATGGGTAACGAAAATCATTTACAAAGTTGCCTTTTTTTTGGTAAGCGATAAGAGTTGTTGGTGGTTGAATAAGAGCCGGGCAGCAATCGATAAATTAAAGTAAACAATAAAATGGAAATTGCGCAAGTGAGTAGTCGAATTTGTTGGCAGTTACTGCTGGCGATGCATAATTTAATTGCTTGAATTTGTCTTAAATATTTGCAATCGTATTGCTTTCATTTGCATTTCTACTTTTACGCAGTGGTTGCTTAGATAGCCATAATTATTGTTTATTTCGTTTTATTATTCCATTTTTTTTAAACACATACAAACACACACATGTATTTACATATATATATATATATTTATATATACATGAATTTTCACTTTCGATCCGCTACTTTTTACGCGCTCTTCTTTCGCATGCGCAGCGTTCTGAATTCACACAAATAAAATTGAAACTCCGCTTGAATACCGAAAGCAACCTCAACGCATAACAGAACACGAAGAACTGAGCGCAGCAACCACCATCAGTAAGTGTCCAAGTACCAATGAAGGCCTGCATTGCTGAGAGTGCTAGAGAGCCGAAAGCACGCGTGCTCTCTCGTTCTCTGCTTCGTTTAATCTCCTTTGACGCACATTGGAGCGCTGTTAGTAAAAACTCTGTAATGTTAATCACACTAAATAAGCTGCATATTTAATTTTATTCAGTTTATTCCCAGAAGATATTATTGATGATTTTTGTAATTAAAACACAATCTTTTGCAATTCGACAATTTATTTTTTCTGTCGAAATATAAATAATTACACGAGGCTGATGACTGAATTTATTACTGCCTCAATTCACAGTAGTTCCGAAAACATTTCTTATCTAAGCTTAAAATATGACTTATCTGAACACGAAGCGAGTCCCGTTCTATTCTCACACGAAGTATGCAAAGAGAGCGCATAATATAGTTTTTCTATCTCTCTGCGTGTGCCAAACACACTAAACAAACACAATAGGCTTGTTTGTCTTTGTCTTCGTATTTAGTACAATTCGCTCAGCGGACGTGTTCGGTTGCCCGCCTGCTATGATGACGAGAGTGCGTTACGCTGCGCTGCGGCAAATGCCTTGAATTTTCCGTAATTGTTTATGCACAAGAGAAATAAATAGTTTTTAGTGACGCCAATAAGAAAAAACCAGCAAAGTGGCTGAGAAAATTTGGCATCTGGTTCTCGCAACGGAAAAAACATTGAAAACCCATTAATTTTGCCACAAGCGCATTAATTCTATTGATTGTGTTAAAAGGTAAAATTTTTAAACGTAATATGGATTATTTATATACAATCAATGTTAAGTGTGTGTGTTAGTAGATTAAAAAAAAATGTGGAAACTGAAATACATAAAAAATCATATAGCGAAACATGTATGAAAAGCTGAAATGGATGTCAATGTAAACACACAACAGAAATTGGTAAACAGGGACTTTTAAACGCACAAATGAGTGTGGGATAGAGATAGATATAGAGATGGGCGAAAAAATAACAGCAGTTGCCTACTCCCACAAAGAGTAAGTGCTGTTATGTTTGCCATATCGTAAAATCGATATTCGCAGCGCACAATGTTTACATTGAACTTGTTGTCTGTGTGCTAGTGTGGGTGCCTGTTTGCCAGGTTCAAGGTCGTCTTCTTTTTTTTGGCAGGATGTGCGTAGCAAACTCATAAAATATTGATGAATTCCCATTTTTTTTATTTAATCTTTTTCATTTTTTTGCCAAAAAAAAAAACAAATTTTCTAATCGATATTTTTTCTATTCGCACAATAAGCCCTTATCTCGAAATGTTTATTATTCATGGTGATAATACTTTGATAAATTTGATAAGCCATTCTGCTCGTAACGGAATAATAACCATAAACAAGATTTGTAACTGGAGAGATTAAGAGTAAGTCAGATGCTCAACAATTTGTGTAATCTGTAATATTAACGAACAGTTTAGTAAAGTTTACATTAGTAACTTGGTGGAAAAACGTTCCCTAATTTAGCTGCCCACTCTCACTTGCAAAACCAACCAGAAACGTCGTCTTAGATTTCAATGTCAGGCGCGTGTGAATGCCGCAACAAGCATGAATTTAATACCCCTCATCATTTACATATCAAGTAAACAAGCTTTTTACAAACATACACACACATACATACATATGTAGGTAGGTACAACGACCGCACATGGACGACGACGTCAGCGTCGTTGGTGTCATTTTGCCTTCCGCCAGCAGCAGCGAAGTCAACGTCGTCAATAAGTCTGCAAGTAATTCTGGGCACTGCCTTTTGATCAGCACCGATTTACAGTTGCAGTGTGGCCGTGAAATGTTCAATGTTCCAGTCAAAATGTAAAATTGCTGTCGCCTTTTTCCATTCATGTGGAGATTCAGTTATAATATCTTATGTTAATTATTGACATTTTATTTGCTGTAATTTATGAGCAATTACATATTTTGTTCATTTCAGCAGGCAGATTGTTTGACCTTATTTCACAGCATGCGTTACTTCAGCACGACATTTGAATGCTACTGCAAGGAAAGCGCGAGCGGGTGGGGGATTGTGGAGAGCAAGATAATCGCATCTTGCTCGTCATTCTGTATGAATTTACTGCAAAATGTGAATAACATTTGCGTAACGCACTTTAACGCTTGATTAACAGTTTCCAGATAGTCGTTAACCTGTTCACGATTTCTTTCTTTGTTTATTAAACAATTAAAAATAAGTGTTTAAATTGCACTTTTGGTCATTTAGATAAAAATCTCAAAATTGTTTCGTATTTAATTAAGAAGTTTTTTTGATTATTAAGACAAATACTAAATACATACCCTTACTGAATGGAAAATTAATCATTACCTTCAAAGCAGACAAACCAACAAGAAATAAACTTCATTATGCTATCTAAAAATAGATTCTGCTTGCTGTGACGAACAAGTAGCTGAACTGAGCGATTGGAGACTGACAACCGACTGCAATTCCATTCGCGATGGCTTCCAGCCGAATTAAGCTTGTTTCCTTGTCCGCTGGAATGCCAAAGAATGGCGATGCAGTTGCTGCTTTACAGGTTGCAAGCTGCTTATTACAACGCCCCATTTATGGGCAGCCTTAACAGAGTTGAACAAATTACAGTTGTTCTATCAAGCAAATTATTTGCAGAGCCCATTAACATTAACTCGATCCCAAATTAGAATCTCTAACCACTGGTTTGCTGCAAGCTTGTTGACCTGTGAGCAGCAATTGACTCACGAATCACGACTCACGCTGAATCCTGTACATGTTTTTTTGCAATTGGAAAAATAAAATGCATACGTGCAAGCTAGATGAAGCGCAACCGGTTCACTGTTCCGCAGCTGAACACAATGCCTTTTGTTTAGTTCCATTTCACACGTTGCAACCGTTATCGAATAATTTTTTTTCGTAAATAATAAAATTAATGAATGCTACAAAATACTGGCAAATTAAATCAATGAATATGTCAAAGAATTGCAATTATTAATTATTTTCTAGAATATTCAATTTTTTTTGGATGTTTACTGCTATTTGTTTTATTACGAGTTCCTAGTAAACGTTGAAATTTTAAATTTTGCTTCAGCTCCGTCGCTACTTGCACTTTTTAAACTCTAACTTCGTCTCCCAAATATCAATCAAGTAAAAAGTAAAGTAAAATAACGAGAAATGCATTTAAGGGTAATTTATATGGTATCTCATAGATGTTGAGGACTCTGCTCACACTTGAATGAACTGATTGGCTCGTAATTTTATTACGAAGCATAACAATGAATGAATCACAGCATGCTTACTTTCGTCACGCTTATCCTTTTTTTGTTTGTCTTTTTTAATGAAACCGTTGCCTTACTCATGCATGTATACCTACGTATGACGCTGTTTAATCTCACAATTCTTTTATAAATTATTATCTTTTCTACCCTTTGTTTGCAGAAATGACGATTTAAAACGTTAACATTTTTACCTGAAGAACAAAAGAGGAGCAATCTGTGTTGTGCTCTGCTGCCTTCAACGCTTCTGTCAAAGCTTAAGCACAAGTTCAGTGTCAAGCGAAGAGATAGAGCGCAAAGCTTTTGAAAGCTTTTCCCATCATTTTAACTCACCGAAAAGCACAAAAACTAATTGGAAATGAGTAACGAATCGTCAGCGAGCGAGACAACACCGCTGCGTCGGCCGGATAGTCAATTGAGTGCAGTTTCAAGCGCAAACGTGGCCTGTGGCAGCAGCAGCAGCAACAAAAACTACACCAACAACAGCAATAACAAAATCGCTGCTCCACCTGCACAAACAACATTGACTATTCCCGGCACCAGCAACGACAACAACCACTCCATCAATAGCATTGAAGAACGCTTGCAAAGCAACTCACAACAACAACAACACATAACAAATATGGACACAAACAAGCGAATTTTATGTCGAGTGGGACTCGATATTTTGATTTTGCTGTGCGGTGAGTGTTGCCACAACCTAAAATTACTAATATCTGTCAACATGTGCACACTGTTATGTGTAAATTGGATATGTTTGAATTTGCCGCAATATTTGTTATCGCATTGTTTGTTTTTCTGCTTTTGCAATTTTCGGCATCTGTATATGTGCACTGGCCTTGCTCAGCAGAGCTTTTTTCTCTTTGATACACAGACACACACGAATATATATACACACTGTTGCGCTCTATTATTGGTGATTTCAAACAGCTGAGAGAGCCACATTGAATTCTTTGAGTTAGCAATCAGAATTCAAACAAATATGGCGGGAATCTTTTTTAGCAGTGTTGTTAATCTTAATTACATTTTTCAGTTTTACAGTGTCAATTTTAAATGTGTCACTAGCAGTAGCAGTGCTGTTAATGTTAATTGCATTTCAATTGTAAAATTAGTCACCAGCAATTTACGCTTTTGTCTTTAGTTATATTAGCGTAGCACAGATGAAAGAATATATCACCCAAAAAGGTGATAACCGGGAATTCCGGTTAGTTTGCATAAAAGCTTAATGCGTAATAGCTTTTTTACTTTTGAGAAAGTTTTGTTATTTGCTTATATTATTGTCGCCAATTGAGAGCTACAAAAAATGGGCACAACATCTTATAGTATTTAAGGTAAACACGAACGTTGTCGCCACTGTTACGAGTTTCGACCTCAAGCTTAATTTAAAGGTGTGTGTTTTAACTTTTTTGTTCAGTCGACATGTGTTGAATTGCAATACTATACTTACGTAAGTGAACAAATATTTAAATGCACTCATACAGGTTATTTTACTTGGGTAAAAAACAAACCTAATAAAAAAATACATAAAACCAACATAATTTTATATGTATAAATAACTGTAAAATCATTTTTATGAATCATGTTAATCAGTTGACTCATTCAACCTGTGTTTTAAGCCGTTATTTGTGATTAAGCACCAGAAGGTGCATGCCATAACAGAATCCAAAGAAACATACAGGAATAAAATAACATGGCACTCACATGAATGAATCAGTTTGCTGCAACTTATCTATTTGCCAATTAAATGGAAACCTGTCAACTAAAAGCTCGCAACATTTAGCAATCTGTCTGCAATAAGCAGTGCTAAGATAGCCAAAAAAAAAGTGATGGGAATTTACACGCAATGTACAAAAAAGCTATCTAATCATACAAACTTTGTAATCCCCTCCCTAATTGCGTCCATAAATAAGAGACCCTGACGTTAAAAAATAAAACAAAACTTTCGACCCCAACTGCACACTTAATCAAATATGTAAAAACTCACATAGTTCTTCCCAAATTAAGTCCAATTAGTTGTAACGTTATATATATATACATATATATATATATATATATATATATATATACGTTGGAATCGTAGACATTCCAAAGCAGATTCCAATGCCTTTTAGGAGCAAGTATGCAGCACCTTTTAAGATTGTCTGCTCTGATCTGATTCTGATCTGATGGACTTTTTTCTGTGTGTCTGTCGCCGACTAATTTGGGCGTAAATTAGTTTTGACGCAAGTCGCTGATAAAGTGATGTGTCCAAAAGCATGCGCTGCCTTTTCGAGTATTTAAATAACGCATTTTGGGTGTGTTCGACTTCGGACTGAGACTTGACTGAAAATAAACTAGTATTGTCGCCGCTTGACGTTAATTGAATGCGAACGAGCTGCAGCACAATTGAAAAACGACTTATTTCAACTTTTCGGTGGGCTTCTGTGAAGTCATTAAACTCATAAAAGAGAGAGGGAGAGAGAAACTGCACGCACTCCAATAATTTATAGTGCGTGAGTCTGAGTAGTGTAGGTGGAGTGGAAAACAAAACAAAAAAGAAAACCAAGTAGAAAGAAAAATATTTATGCTACGCATTTCGTTTGTTGCCATGGTCATGGAGGCGATCACTTTTCCAATTCATGTTTTTGTTTATTTTCTACGAAAAAAATGGAGCCAGCAGACAACAAAAAAAAAATAAATAATATCAAACACGTCGAACAGATAGAAACAGTGTCGATGACTGCGGAGTTTTGCCCTGATTTGATACAGAGGCTGTTTTCATTCTCTTAATTGCCGAAGGTATATATAGATGATGGCGATATGACTCGATATGCAAATCGATAAACAATAAATACATTCAAAACTTACGCTTATCTTAACTTGATGCTTAAGTCGATTGAACATGTTTAAGGTACTAAGATCGAGGTGGACTAGACTACTATTAGTCTAGGGTATCTCTTGTCTGTATCATTCTTGCTCAGTTTCTTACTCATTTGAAATGGCCACGAGTGTATTTCATACACTATTAATATCAAATTTATAATGGATTAACTTTCTTGACTAGTGCTGATAATTTCAATCAAAGACAGTCAATGCTTAAGCCTAACAACTGATTGGGGTATCTTTTGTCCGCATCATTCTTTATTTAATTTATTTTGCTTGTAAAGTGTCTATGAGTGTAGTTGAAACCAATTTATTAGCTAGAATCAGCAAAGGTAGACTGTTGTTAAACTTCTTAACTATTTCTGCATTATTCTTGTTTTATTTTTTATTTTTTTGCTAGGCGAAACCAGTCTGGGATTTGCTTTTTATGGTCACCAATCTTCAACTCAGTTGACGACCTGCCATGCAACGACTTTTACGTTTGAGCCACACAAAGGCGTTGCATGTAGGGCGCTACCTGGTTGACACCGACACCTTTGCCAGCTCTCCCTACTTCTCTGGAAATTCCTGGTAATTGTTGCACATGTGCAATTAATGTGTCGCCTCCCAGACACTGATTTTGAGTTGTGAAGCGTAAAATGCTTAGATCCCTGAACCTTGTCTTCAGTTGATAAATGAGAATATTCTTAGTCTCGCTGATCCATCAATTTGTGGACTGTCAGTCATCCTTGGGCTGAACTCTGCAGTCTGCAGTCTGCAGTCTGCTGTCAATTGGCCAGAGGTTGGCCAGAGTGCAAATCTTTTGGCATTAATTGTCTTTAATTAAACTTCCGTCTTGTTTAATTAGCGCTGCTAGAATTCAACTGCCAGACAGAGAGACGGTCATTTGCAGCCTCTGCCGCAAATGAGATGAGAAGATTTTTAATGCCAGCATTAAGAAATAGTTGCATTTATTGTTGCACGATAAGCGAGTGAGAGGTAAGGCTTCTAACGTGCCGCCCAATGTTGTTTGTGTGGCCCACAAAACGCTTTTGTAAATGTTGCCGCAACTTGTTTGGCGCTCAGCTCAAAAGAGTGCCTCGTACTTAAGTACACAACAGCATCACAGAGATATAGATACACAGATACCGCATGCAGTTGCACATATAAATACATATATACATATATAGAGAGAGAGAGATAAGTAATGAATGTAATATGTGGCATAGACCGGTGGCAGCAGCGCGGCTCCCTTTTTGTCTTAAGTTGAGCAGGGGCAAAGTGTGCTCCAGCACGTCATTTACCTCTTTGTGTTTATCAAACAAATTGTGTACAATTTTTTGTTTTGTCGGCATACTGTGATTTAAGCGTTATTGAAATGGACTTGACACCAAATGGGGCGCAAAGCACTCTCAAAAATAATAATATTAAAATGCGACTGCTGCTTTTTTTTCTGTTCGCTTATGATAATCATTTAGTTGAACTTGCTGTGACACGATTTGGCGTTTGCCACTAAACGAAGCACTTCCGCCGCAGGTTGTGCATCGTTGGATAGCATGCCCCCACTCCCACTCCCACTCGCATTCCCTCACCCTCCCCTTCCCTCTCCCATTTGCTACTTGCTACATGTGCGTGCATTACTTAATGGCACTCTCTTTGTTTTGAGCATTTTTAATCGAGTTATGCTTGGTTAGAATTTCCCTCAATTAATACTTGTTGCAGACATTTACGAGCAGATTATAACTGCCACATACTCTCGTTTTCGTGCCGCAACGTCGTAAAATCTATAGAGGAGCTACCATATTGTGGCAGGATTAGCCGCCCGCATACAAAGGTTACTTGCTGTTCGTAATATGACTCTAATCTGGCAACAATACTCGATGCCCATGGAATAGCTTTCCCAGCGGAGATCGTTAAAAATCTAAACAATTGTCGCAACAATTTTTTTCTTCTGCTCCTTTTGTTTAGAGATCGAACCTGTTTTTTTGGTGCAGCTGCCCTGTCTGCGTACTTGGTTGCTTACTTTCCCCTCATCTTAGGTCTGTCCACCTTTGTCGCGCCCTGATCTCTGATTGCCTTGCTCAACGTGAGTCCCTTTCTATTGTGAAATGAATCTGCGACAGGCGCAGCAGCCTCGCAGCAGCATCAAGACTCGCCTGCCTCAAGTGTTGCAACATTGCGCACAATCTTCGCCCTTGAGGACTTTGGTTGCTCCATTTATATACATATATATATATATATATATATATATATATATCGCAGTGACGTCTTTACTTATGAATCACTTACGCCTGTAGTAATTATACTTATACAGCAGATACTCTCGGATGGAACACATAAATGTTCCCAGCGGAAATGGGAACAGATTTTATTACGCATAAACAAATAAAAAAAGAAATAATTTTAACAAATTTCTTAAAATTAGACAAACTAAAACGACAACCGACATGAAAACTATAAAGTTTTTCTGGTTTTAGAAATAATTTGTAAATTCTAAATATAAATAATAGATATTAAAAAAAATACAATAGCCAAGAAATAATTTCTTAAAGTTCAAATTGCTCTTTCCTAATTTTCAGAAATATTTTCTATTATTATGAAATATATTTGGGAAAAATGTTTCCAATTAACTAACAAAAAAGCTAATATAAAAATGTTGTGCTAAGATAAACGTGTTGTGGTGTGTACATACAAATCAAATGTTTCCATTTTGTTTTTAGTGGTTACTTTTGCCTCACTTTTCGAACCGCCCTCGCAATTATATGCTTATAGTAGATGCGTCAAGGGCTCTGGCTTTCTAATTTTAATTTAGGCTCGTCGACCTCTTTGGCAGGTAATACGCGCAATTGCATTGGCAATTAGGGAAGCTATAACCATAACTGTAACTGTAACTGTAACTGTAACTCAAATTTGTAACTATAATTGTTGCAAGTGCTGCGATGCATTAATGCGCATTTAATTGAATACTTCTGCTGCACATAATGAGGGTGTATTATAATTAGCACTGCACTGCACTCGTTTTGGAAAGCAAACATATTTCAAGTGTCAACTGCAGCGGCTTTGTGATGGATGTGTTGCACGCTGCAGCGCTGAACCTTTGATCAATCAATCAATCAATCAACCAATCAATCAATCAGAGTGTGAGTGCGCATGCTGACCATTTGTCTGGCTGCGTCATTTGTATGCCTCGAAAGTTATTATTAATGGCATGTTGTGCTGCATTTTTAATTTAAAACAGTGCGTGAGTATCTTGTTGAAAGGTTGAAGATATTTAACTCGCCCCCTCCCCTCTACGCGAGTCTCCTCCTGCTCGCCCCCCATCTGCACTGTTTGCAGCTGTTGTGCCCAAAAATAGTTGTAGGCATTTTTAACGAGCGTCGTCGTCGTCGTCGTCGTCTCGTTGTCTCCCTCTGTATATATGTCCCGAGTGTCGCCCAAGAAGTCGAGTAGTAATCTTATCAATAGCTTAGACATATCGTAAGTCAACAGTGTCAGTCTTACGAAAATATATTCTTCATAAGTACGGGAGAGAGAGACGATCGATAATGCCGTTTAATACTCGACACAAGTCCCAATGACCTACTAAAGAAAATATTGATAAATCATTGCCGCCTATGCTTTGGTATTTGATCGATCTAAAATTGTTTTCCTTTTTGATTTTCAGTTGGCTTTCCCATACTATTATTCACACTGCTTGGTGATGCCTACAAACGTGGCTTCTTTTGTGACGATGAGTCGCTGAAGCATCCGTTCAAGGAATCCACAGTGAGGAACTGGATGCTCTACTTCATTGGGCTGGTTATACCAGTGAGCGTGGTAAGTTTGTGGGCGAACAATGGAATTGAATCGAAATGAATTGAAAAAATGAAATAATAAATGAATTTAATTGCCGATTGGGGGCTGGAGGAGCACTTGGCACTGCTCCAAAGTGCCACTGGCCACCCATGTAAAATGTGTCAAGCATATGGCAGTTGTTGCTGTTACGCTGTTGCTGTGGCTGTTGCACAATCATTTCAAGTTCACAATTGCCATGAGCGCTTTAATGTGCTCCAGTTTGAGGCTGTTGCAACACAACAGCAGCAGCAGTAGTGGGAGATATGGCATCTGGCCGCATGCTGCACATTTAACTGGAGCAACATGTGTCTGCACTATAAAACTATAGCCCTAATTCATAAAAGGCCCTAATAAAACTAGATCTACAAGTAAACCCAGAAAATGGGCAAATGTAAATATTTGCTTACCTTTCAGTGCCTATTTACTACAATTTACTTGTGGGTAAACAATTTTTCGTAAAAGGAAAAAAATCCACAATTGATAAAATTCATGCGAATTTCCTTGGCTCTTTCACAGATCCTGATCGTTGAATATATGCGGTCGCGAGAGGCCAGTGCCAGTGGAACTGCCACGCCTCGCAGGTATATCTTTATGAATTATGAAATACCCGACTGGATGATCGAGTGTTATAAGAAAATTGGCATTTTTGTGTTTGGCGCCGCCGTCAGTCAACTAACCACGGACGTAGCCAAGTATTCAATTGGTCGCCTGCGTCCACATTTCTTTGCGGTAAGTTTGACAATCGATCAACAATTAACCAAGTCGAGTTGCCAATTAATTTTAATGCGCAACATGTGCAACATGACAAAACGTCACAAACATGACATCGCGGCACACAGGCAGTGTGTGTGTGTGTGTGTGTGTGTGTGTTGCCACAGCAAAAAGCCTATAAATACATAAGTGGTGACTTCAATGCCACTTTCGCAATGGGTGCTTGCCACTTCAAATGACAATTTTAAGTTATATTTACACATGTTTATTTAAAGCGTTTGCAGCTGCGAGTTGAGAGCGAGGGGAGTAATGAGGAATGAGGAGGAATGTGAACTAAAAACTGCAAAAATGTAAAAGAAGAGTTTAAAAAATAACAATTTAAAATTTGAAACTAAATTATTGATAATTGAGAGTGGAATGAAAAAAAAAATAAGAAAAAAATGCTGCAAAATGTATTGCAAAAAAAAAACACAATCAGATAAAAAAATTGAAAAAGAGTTGGACAAATCTCTGAAGTAAGATAAATATGGCAGAGTTAAGCACAGTTTACAAGTAGGTCTACTGGGAATAGAAAACATAAATGAACTATTAGCAACACGTGTTGCATAATTTATATATTTGCAACATTTATAGATACGAGTTTTAGGGGGGAAATGGGAGATAAATGAGATTGAGGGGAAATTGCTGAGCTTGTTGAGGGCCCCGCCCCATCTGTCAGCCAGCACAGAGACGCCCTATTATTTAGTGAAATGCAGCAACAGCGCTGCAAAATTGAGCATATAATGCGTAGCAGCTGTTTTTTTTTTCTTGTTAAATGTGCCGCACATGTTGCAAATAGCAATGGGGGGGCAACTCCACTGACTGAGACTGACACTAAGCGGATTAAGTTTAACGTGTTTTCCATCAAGTTTTAATAAGTCAATTGCCATTACACAGGTGTGCCAGCCGGTCATGGCTGATGGCTCGAGCTGTGACGATGTGCTAAATGCCGGCAAGTACATAACGGACTTCACATGTCGAGGCGTTGGCTCAACGGCGCGTATGTTGAGAGAGATGCGGCTCTCGTTTCCCAGCGGACACTCCAGCTTCACCTTCTACACCATGGTCTATGTGGCGGTAAGTTTTCTTTTATTGTTGCCGCCTCTGTTTGTTTATTTCGTGCTCATTCTTCTTCACTTGCAGCTCTATTTGCAAGCGCGCATGAAATGGCGTGGCTCGCAGCTGTTGCGGCATTTTCTGCAGTTCATGTTCATCATGATTGCGTGGTATACGGCGCTGAGTCGTGTCTCGGACTACAAGCATCATTGGTCGGATGTGCTGGCCGGTTCGATCATTGGTGCAGTCACTGCTCTAACCGTGGTAAGTTGTACCTAGTTGAACCTGCTTCGTCCCGCATGCCACTTTCATTTATTTTTTTGGATTTTCTTGTCACTCTTACACTCAATTTACACACGTATCAATGATCATCTTTTTTTAGTGCTACTGTTTGCCCGAAGCTTTGTTCAACTTGCAAACAGCTTGTTGGCCCAGCAAAGAAGGCAAGAAAGCGCAGTGACTGCTCGGCGCCCAGGTGCAGTAACTAGCAGTGATAGAGATTTTTTCTACTTAATTGTTGCTTGATCATTGTAAAAACCAGAGAATTGTGCGATTAAAGTAACATCGATTAAAGTGACATCCACAACATTGGCGTTTCCTTTAAGTCGTCAGATGTGCCGCATTTGCTTCGATTAAAAACTAGCAAAACCATGCTTTGTTCTTTACTTGAATTTCTTAGTAAACAGGCAAAAAAACTGGTCTTAATTTAATTATACTTTATTTGTTTGTTTCGACATACGTACAAAATATTAAGTATACATTTTATGTAGACAGTTTTAACATTTAAGTCCTTTTCTTGCTGCTGTTTAGAAATCAATAAAATACCATACCATACTTTTAGGTGCTTACTTAAATTTACTTTACTTGAAATCTTATTTATTACATATTTATTTAAAGCCCATTGCAAATTCTTTATTTTCAGGCGAACTACGTATCGGACTTGTTCCCCAAAAGTTCAAGCACAAAGTCTTTCATGCCCAGAAGTTCGCAGGATGTTAGCCGAACGCATTCATCGGTTGTGGTTACAGCAAATTAGCCAACAGTCGGCCGTTTTAGTATTCGTTTAGGAAACAAATTCCATAATTTATAAGCAAAACGGGGAACTGCAAATCTGTATCTGTTGCGCATTGTGAAAAAAGCAAAGCTTTCGCCTGATTTTAGTTAATATGCAATTTAAATTTTAAACTACTTTATTTAGACGCTATTTTATTTTATGTGAGTGTGTGTAATTTTTGCAATGATTTTATGGATTTTGCACACGGACAACTTAATGTATTTAAGGGTAATATGATTCGTTCATTATAACTGATGACTATAATCACTAAAGTGACCTTAAGATTGTACAACTTTTACTTGCTACTTTGAAGATACGTTTTGAATTGATTAGTATTATGCTAAATTGAGTCTTTAGTTCTCGATTGAGAAGCTACACGATAATCAATGTAAATGAAGTAGGAAAAATGGTGTATTAAATAACGCATTTTACTTAAGATAAGCAAAAGCCGAGTTTTCTTTGAAAATTATCCGATTAACTTTTTGTTATTATTTAGACAACGACTTCTTATCGATAGTTGAAGGCGATGTTTACAAAATAATATTATCGGCATTTATATATCGATATTCTAGCATATACATCATATTTGCACATATCGATCGATTTTAACATTCCGAGTGAATCTGCACGCCTAAACAAAAACCGGCTTGTTCTTTTTTCTATAGAAAAAGGTAAATATTTTCTTAAATTAATGCGCTTACAGCCTTTGCAAACCAACGGTGCATACTAAATGGAACCTTTGTTATTCAACGCTGGACTTTTATCGATTTTTGTTCAAACCACTGGCATTTAACACATGACGTGTCACCAGCCACAATAAAAATTCTGCTTTTTTTTTAGGGGTACAGTATCAAAATGATTACCGACGTGCAATTGGCAATATTTTCTAATGTTTTGGGCGTATTCCTGTTCCTGCTTGTTGTTGCCTATCACTACATCAACGCCAACACGGGCAAGTAAGTATAATCATCGAGGACTCCACATATCAACGGCAAAAACAATTCAATTTATTTTCAATTTCACAGGTCGATCATCAAATCCAAATGATCCTTAAGGTTTCCACAAATCAATTAACACGACTAATATTGTAGAGCAACCACATTCGAGTAATAATAATAAAAATGGTAACTTAAAACTTAATCTATATCGTTAAGTGCATCTTTCATTGCCTGCACATCCACCAAAGCTTTGCCAGTTCCGCGTTCCTTGCGTGTGCTGAAAGTCCTGTGTGTGTGATGGCCAAAACTAAAGGCCTTAATGTAAGGTAATTTGGACTCATTGGGCAGCGGCACATTATTGTCCACATCCACATCCATGTCATTTGAATTCTTATTTTTGTGTACTTTGCTGGTCTTTGCTTGATCGAAGCGATAGTTGGCCGGAAACTTGTGCACTGTGATGCAATGATCCTTACGCTCCTGGGGATTATTAAACTTCACGGCGCACTCTTCGATGTAGCAGTAATAGCAGGGTTTGTCGCCACGGTCCACGCTCGCCGCAAAATACAAATCATGCTGTTCGGTGATGTGCAGATCCAGCAGATGTGCAGTCGGCATATGGCGGCGACACTGGATGCAGCTGTAATCCTGGGCCTGTGTCGACTTTATGTTCACATTATTCTTTTTGTAAACGGAACTTTTTAGGTCTGTAGTGGCTTCCACGATATCGTCATAGTCGACGAGCACACCAAGTTTCTTAAATGGCGGCAGAATTGCCGAAGTTGTAAGCAGTTTTGTGGGCCTCACATAACCAGCGCTCATCCCATCCAAAATTGTTTTTAATTGCTCTTTTGTGAGCGGCAAGCCGGGAAGCGTCTCCACATTCATTTTGCACTAGCGTTTAAAACAGCTGATGTTTTCTATCGGTTTTCATAGTGACCGATAAAAATTTGGGAATGTTGAAATCTAGTTAACTACAAAAGCTGATAGCTTAGTTAAAAATGTGTGAAGTGTATTTTAAGGCATTAATATCCTTATTTAAGCAATATAAATTTTTAAGCTTGTAGCATTTGCGTGGCAATATATCGATATGTCGATAAGTCTGCTTGTTGGCCGATAACTGCTTTGTGTTTTTTTAACAAAAAGTTTATTACCTGCAAACAAAAGCAGATACTATATAAGAGTTAGCATTAAGAACTAAATTAGTATCTCTCCAAAAGAAAATATTAAAAAAAAAAAAAAATGGCAACTGAAAGCGAAGCTGCAGTTGCTGGAGACTGTTTTGATATAGAAAAAGTAGGAGCACTCTTTAAAAGGAGTCTCCAAGAGGACGACGATGTACGCATGGAAGACTATCTGGAAGCATATGAGGAAATCATGAAGTGAGTTAGCTGAGATTATCTGAATCCACCTACACAATAATAATACAATTTTCTTGCTTAGATTCTTCTTGCTAATGGGCAGTGTGTTCACCTTCGTCAGCAGCGAGGTGCGCAGCAAATTGGACATTCTATACGAGCTGCGAAAACAAGACACAGATGAGGGTAAACACTTTGACAGCATCAAGACAATGCTGCTGTATGAGAAAGAAGCAAACCTGCTGCATCAGAAGGGCTACGTGTCAGGCAGTCGCACCTTGTTACGACTACATCGCGGTCTGGGTACTTAGCTTGAGGAAATGATAAGAATTGTTATCTTTTACCATCCATGTTTCAGAATTCGTGTACGAGTTTCTGTATCGTCTTCAACAAATCGCCGATGATGAAAGGTCGCACCATGTGTGTAAGTCAGCGTACAACGATACACTGGCCAAGCATCACCCATTCCTCATACGCAAAGGTGCCCAGATGGCCATGTATGCGATGCCCACACGTGGCGACCTTCTCAAGCGCATCTGTCACAACATGGATGTGTCCCATGCCGTTGAGAGTCTGCCGGAGATGTTGCAACAGATGCGCATTGCCTATGATCGAACCGAGCAGCTTTACGCACAAGAAGAGCTGCACAATCTGCCTTAGATTCCTTAGGATTCAGCATTAATTTCGTTTGTGTCGTCGCCTTATGGATGTTATATAACTATTTATTCGAAGTCTGCATTCCACTTGTGGTTTGCAGTGGCTGTGCACTATGTGTTTCTCTCATTAAAGCTTAGCAATAACTGATAAATAATATTTCTCTATACATCTGACGTTTACTCAAACATAATTTTAATCATGTTATCAGCTAATACGAATTACAATCTAAATCGCTCTGATTAGATTGGACAACTTCCAACAGCTGTCTGAGTGCATTGCACCGAATATAAACATTGCTATCAGGCTTATATTTTTGAGACTAATAACCAAATTAGCACAAAACCCAGAAAATTTATGCATCATTCTTAAGCACCAATGGCCGCCACTTAATGGCCGACAATTTCCTGTTTTATTACGCTATTTATTACGTAGTTGTCTATTATCTATCAGTTAACATTTCTAAACGGTTTCAGTGACCAACTGACGGACACTTAAATCAGTAAATTTGTGTTGTGCAAAGTGCAAAATAAAAAAACGACGACTGCAATCTGCCTATCTGGTACCTTAAGCAATCACAAATCAAAATAACTTAAAAGTGGTGAACATGGCTCACTACGACTCATATGGAAACAGTCCGTCGAACCGTTTACGCCGTAGAAGAGATTTCGTAAATGACGCTATGAATACACAGTCGAATATTAAACGCGAAACAAATCCGTTTCTAAACGCAAATTTTATATCAAAGTGGTTTTTTGTGTGAGTTTCACAATAACAGCAGCAGATCCTTTGGTCTCTATTGTAATAAAATAAAAGTTAAATGTTAACAGTTATAAGTTTTATATATATTAAATTAAATACGAATGGTATTGCTTATATTCGAGTGGATTTTGATTGATAAACTAAGCCCTCTTAAGCCCTGTATTTTCTGTCTGTCTCGATTATATGGTCTACGAGATACTACTACTATTTTTAGGCTTGTACCTAATCAGTTATCGCCAAACTATGGCATAAGGATAGTGAATAATAATTTTATTGTGCATCGTCACGTTGCTCCCTAACGTGATGTGTCAATCCAGACCTCTGTCGATATTATTGATTTGGATCACTCTCTATTTAGATGGATGCGACATGTATTTCGCAAAGGACGCCGTGAAGAACTCAGCGATGATGCGCTATACGCAAATCTGTCCTGCTTCGATAGTGAAAAGCTGACGGATGACCTGCAGCAGCCTTGGATACGTGAATCCCAACGGAAGCAGCCAAGTTTGCTGCATCTAATCTTCACATTCTATGGCTGGCAATTTGTGCCAGTTTGCTTGATCTACTCAGTTCTGGAAATTGCAATACAGTGAGTAAAATTGACATTGACTCCTTGATGCTGTCCAAGTCAAGAAGACAGTCTAATTTCCCCCATGGAATATGTTTAGTTATATTCTTTGATATTTTTCATGCAGCGCCTTTCAGCCACTATTCCTGGGCGGACTGATCTCGTACTTTGCCGAGGGGCAGACCAGCGTCACTAAGGAGGCCGCTTACCTGTATGCGATGGGCATTGTGCTGTGCTCGTTGGTCACCTCGCTGGTGTTTCATCCATTTATGTTTTATGTCTTCGCTGTGGGTACCAGGATACGACTGGCCTGTGCAGGACTTATATATCGAAAGTGTCTGCGTGCAGCAATCAATGGCAGAGAAGGCCTCGGTGCTTTGGCCATTTCAGTGATGTCCATCGATTTGCCACAGTTCGATTTGACGTTCTATTTCTTTCACGATCTGTGGAAGGGTCCCGTGGAGGCTTTAATCTTCGGTTACATCATGTACATGCGCATTGGCTGGACAGCACTCATTGGAATTGCGTTCATCATCCTGCTGATTCCGCTGCAGGCCTGGGCTGCCAAGGCGGCGGCCCACTTTCGCACGAAGTCCGCGGAGCAGCGAGATCGCCGTGTCAAGCTGATGAACGAGATTATTGGCGCCATCCAGGTGATCAAAATGTATGCGTGGGAGCAATCCTTTGCCAAGCTAATTGCCCATGTACGCGGACTTGAGGTGAAGTCGATTCGCGGCTCCATGTCCATCTATGCGGCGCTGCAGTGCACCGACATGATATCGAAGGTGTCCCTCTTTCTTAGCCTCATCGCTTACGTGTACACGGGAGATGTGGTCACCGCCGAGAAGGTGTTCATACTCTCGTCCTATTACAGCCTGCTCAACGATTCCTTGCTCCACTTTTGGCCACTGGCTGTGACCACCTGGGCCCAGACTGTGGTCAGTGCCAGGCGTGTGGCCGATTTTCTGCAGCTGTCTGAGTCACCCACGGTCAAAGGGTACTCCACCAGTGGCGACAATCCCGCACTGCAATTGGACTTGGGGCAGCCTGAGAAGCCCATTTTCGCTGGACGACTGCATTGCGCGGAGAGTTCTTCGAAGTCACTGCGCTTTGAGAATGTCAGCGCTAGCTGGAATAAGCCAAGTATTGACCAGAAGCGACGAGCGCATATTGACGGCGTCAGTTTTGAGCTGCAACAGGCACAAATCGTGGGCGTTGTGGGCAACGTGGGCGCCGGAAAGAGTACTCTCCTCAACGTCATCTTGGGCGAAGTGGATCTAATGCAGGGTCGTGTCGAATTGCACGGCAAGTTGAGCTATGCTCCTCAAACGCCCTGGATCTTTCAGGGCACCATCCGGGACAACATATTGTTTGTGGAGCCGTACGATGAGCAGCGCTATCGTGCTGTTATCCATGCCTGTCAGCTGGAGTGTGATCTGGCGCTGTTGCCACACGGCGATGCCACTGTGGTGGGTGAGCGTGGCATCAGTTTGAGCGGCGGCCAGAAGGCAAGGATTAGTCTAGCTCGTGCCGTCTACCGTCAGGCGGATATCTATCTATTCGATGATCCACTGGCTGCAGTGGATTCCCGCGTTGGTAAACTGTTGATGGACAAATGCTTCCATCGGTTTTTGGCTGATAAACTCCGGATATTGGTGACGCATCACGTGCAGCTGCTGCAACAGGTGGACCACTTGCTCCTGCTCGATTCAGGTCGCTTAACCCACCAGGGCAGCTATGCTGAGCTGCGGGATGTGATCGAGAAGCATGCGGCGCCTGACTTGGACGCCATTGAGGCGGATAAGCAGCAGGTGAAACGTGTTCTCAGCCAGGTGGACAGGAGCTCCAAGCTGTCACAGGACATGGCTAAGCCTGCGGATGAGAAGCAACAGCAGCAAAATGCCAATGCGGAATTGCAGCAACAAGGCGCTGTTGGCTATGATATTTACCGGGAATACTTCCAGGCACTGGGCGCACCCATCTTGGTGGGCTTAGTGCTCGCACTCTTTGTGCTGGCTCGCGTTTGCCAAGCCCTCATGGACATCTTCATATCGCGCTGGGCCACCTGGGAGGAGAATCGAGAGTATGCCAGTGCCGAGCAGCTCGAGGAGACACGCGCCCGCATGGTTACCTGGTATTCGGTGCTGCTGCTGTGCACCCTGGCATTGTACTTGCTGCGCACCTTTGGCTTCTTTCTCCTGTGCCTGCGCATCTCACTCCGACTCCACAATCTGCTCTTCCAGGGGATCATACGTGCCCGCATGTACTTCTTTAATGCGAATCCGTCGGGTCGTGTCCTCAATCGCTTCTCCAGCGACATTGAGAATGTGGACGTGGCCCTGCCGCAGACCATGATGGACTCCCTGCAGGTATCTTCTAAGCACTAATTTCATTTTCTTATCTATCTAAATTCTAAAGGTAATCTAGTATTTAATGGCTCGTTTTTTATTACAGTTTTTTGTGAATGTGGTGGCCGTGTTGATTATAGTCGCCATAGCCAACTATTGGCTGCTCATTCCCGCTGCTATTATGGTGGTTCTTATGTATCTGTGCCGTGCTTTCTACATCGCAGCTAGTCGCAGCCTGAAGCGCATTGAAAGTTTGAGTAAGTCAGCAGCAGCAACTAAACCAAAAATACTAACAAAATTCAACAAATTATCCTTATTTTATTTCACCTATTTACAGCTCGCAGTCCAGTTTACTCGCATGCCAATCAAACTTTCGAAGGATTGACCACAATTCGGGCGCTGGATGCTATGCCGCAGCTGGAGCAGATTTTCCACGGACACCAGAATACCAACTCGTCGGCTCTGTTTCTCTATACGAGTGCGAATCGTGCGTTCTCCTTTTGGACGGATCTGATCTGTGTGGTTTACATACTGGCCGTAACATTCAGTTTTCTGGTGATCAACCAAAGCTTTTACAGCGGGGATGTGGGTCTGGCCATCACTCAATCGATGACCTTGGTAATCATGTGTCAGTGGGGCATGCGTCAAACTGCAGAGCTGGAAAACAAGATGACAAGTGTGGAGCGCATTTTGGAGTATGCAAAGACGCCATCGGAGCCACCACTGGAGACGGCGAAAAATGTGAATCTGCCCGCCGAATGGCCACAGGCGGGTCATCTGCGTTTCTGTGAGCTGCGCATGCGTTACACGCAAGAGGACAGCGACATTTTGAAGGGCCTCAACTTTGAGACACGATCCATGGAGAAGATTGGAATTGTGGGACGCACGGGCGCCGGCAAATCGTCAATCATTCAGGCACTATTCAGGCTGGCAGTCAACGAGGGTCTCATCGAGATCGATGGCCAGAATATTGCCCAGTTGGGTCTGCATGATCTACGCAGTCGCATCTCAATCATACCACAGGAATCCGTGCTCTTTGCTGGCACTTTGCGTTTCAATCTCGATCCGTTTGACGAGAAAAGTGACGAGGCTCTGTGGGATGCGTTGCACGATGTCAAGCTAAAGCAATATGTTCACAGCCTGGAGGGTGGCCTCTACTGCCCCATGCAGGAAGGCGGCTCCAATTTCAGCATGGGCCAAAGACAATTGGTTTGCCTGGCCCGTGCCATCCTGCGCAGCAATCGAATACTCATCTTGGACGAGGCAACGGCCAACGTGGATGCCGAGTAAGTGGAACAACTTGCAGCCTAAGCAATCACCTCTAATTTCCATTTCATTACAGCACCGACAAACTGATCCAGGAGACAATCCAGACCAAGTTCGCCCAGTGCACGGTGCTAACAATTGCACATCGCCTGCATACAGTGATGGACAACGACAGCGTTCTTGTTATTGATGCGGGCAAAATAATCGAATTTGGACCGCCGCACGAGCTGCTCCAGCTCCAGGATGGTGCCCTGCTCAAGCTGGTTAACCAGAATGACATGGTTACCATAAAAAATCTCAAGAAAATTGCCGCAGAAGCGTACACGCGTAAGAACAAATAAACCCAATTTGATGTTAAAATGTTCATTATGTTGAAGCCTTCGCTGTGATCGGTAAATTTATATATATTTAAGTGATTTTGTGTACATATACTAACTAGAAGCTAAAAAAAAATGTTTGCAAATATTTATGAACAACTTTGCGACCATTAAATATGAGTTTTTTGATATTTTATATGATATTTTCAGCATTCAGCAAACAGAGGCAAAACAAATTAATTTGCTTATCTGCATTTCTTAATGCAGTTCACAGCTTTTATGTTGTTAAACTTAAGCTAGAGCGATTAGATGGATCTCTAAGATATTTTAATCTGTTTGTTCAACTAACTTTGCTTGCACTGCGTAATTACTTCTGTTCTTAATCTTAATTTAGAATTTTATTTTAAATTTTTGAATTTCAAAGTCAACATTAAATATGATAAAAACACAGACAAGCGCCACCTATTGTTAAGCTGATTGCCATAAAACGATACCTTAACAATCGATAGAATAAAGTTCACGCACACAAGCTGGCTGCTACAGGGTCTCAATTTGAAAAACACTTATTTATTGAAAGTGATTTTTTTATCTAGACAAAGTACGTATTTTTTTCTAAATGCTGACCAGCATAAAGCCGCCGGCAGTATTTAAGAACGTTGCGCGACAATGACCGCAAAATTTGACCGCCTGCTGAGCGATGGGCGTTGCCAAACAATTGAGTTGTGGCACAAACTACGTCATCACTTTTTTACTGGCACACTGCACAACGATGGAGGGGAATAGGGGTTGGGGGATGGGGGGTTGGGCGAGCAGTGGTTGTGCTCGATGGGTGGTTTGTAATTATGGACATGCGCCACCCATTCCGTCACATTTCAGTACATTAAGCGCTTGGCAAGCAGCGCTGAAAGCGTTCAACTTGTTCTAGCATCAAAAAGCAACAACAAAAAACTGAGCGAGAGTTGTTGGAACTTATGCTAGTAAGTATGTAAGTGTGTGTGTGTGGCCGGAAGCCGGTGGGCGGAACTAGAGCGCGTCCAGACAGACACAGGCAGGGACAGAGGCAGAGGGCCAACTGTGTGTGGGCCGGTGGGCGTTGCTAAGAAGACGGTTTCCAAATTGCTAGCCAGGAGATGACAATGATGTGCTTTTTGTGCTGCAAACATCTCTTTTTTTTATTATTATTTCCACATCTTTTTCTTACGTATTTATTTTTATTTATTTTTTGCCAACTCACCAAATAAAGTGAGTATGTATGTGAGTGCTTTCTATCTGCTCCCAGGCTCACTTGGCTTGTGCGGGGGTGTTGCCAGTTCCGTATGCTGTGCGGCGTAAATTGTCCGGTGGTTTTTTAGTCGCCACATTCATTCACATGCTGATTGCTTTTGCAGGCAGTGCTCAGCGGGTAGCCGAGTGTCGGCCGGAATATCAATTACTTAACAGCAAACACTCATCTTATCTGAGCAGTTTTATCAATTATCTGACATCTGCACGTGTCCTTGTATACCACAATCTTTACAGGTTCCTCGTGGCACGTAGATTCGCTGGCTGGCCTCGTAACTCATCCTAAATGATCTCTCGCAGCGACCACACACAGTGCTCTCAGACAGCCCAGCGATTCAGATTTGCTTTTGAAATACGTGCACACGTCCAAATTTGCCTTATTATCCGGTCATGATCATGGGACCCAAGCTGTTGTGGTTGGGCGGTCTGCAACGGAAGTGATTTCGGATTGCAGCCCGGTGATAAATGTCGCTATGCGAATTAATCAAAACAACAAACAGAACCACAAATGCGGTTGGATGAGTGGCCCAGTCTATGAGGTAGCTGATCATTTATATAGGACACACCATTCTATGCCATGCAATTATGGATTATTATTATTCAGCTTGGAGCTGTTTAATATTTGAATAATTCAGAATATATAAAATATTTATATTTAATTAGCTTGCACGAAATATACATATGTGACAAATGTTGATAAATGGCTTCCCTCAGTGACCGACAAACGAAATGCATAAAAAGTGCAGCCGCTAGATGTGAAGTGTTTTCAGGTATTCAGCGTTATCAAATTTGAATAGATTTGCGCTACACTTACGAAAAAATCGACCTTATAATGAATAATATGAGTGCTCTGAATCACAGAAAGTTTTTCTATATATTTATATATTTTCTAAATATATGAAATCAAATTTGTTACTATTTGAAATGCCTTTTTTATGTTTCAGAAATATTTTCGATAATTGACAAATATATTTCCCCTTTTGAAAGCAAATTTTTTAAGTATTGAAAATATTTTCTATTGAGGAAAACAGACATTTTTTTATTATTAAATTTAGCAACAAATTTAAACTAGACTTAAAAAAATTACTTGTGTTTAAAAAGATACAATCCTTCATTATAGAAATATAAGTGAAGCAGGCAATTTTCGAAATTTCTGTGCCATTTTTTCAAAATTTCAGTGCCATTTTTTCTCAGCGTGCATTGTTTGAGCATAATTGAATTACAAATACTGGGCACATGCAGTCGGCACTTTGTTTGTTGTTAACTATTACAATAACAATACAAAATGTTTGCACATAGCACTAATTATATTCAAATTTTATTTTGTGTGCAACTGCCACAGAGTTGGTCACTCCAGTGTGAGTGGGGGCGTGGACATGGGCGGTGGCTTGCAGGCAGGCGGCAGCCAAACAATAATGAACGTGCATTGTAAATAATGTATTAAGACATTAAATCGTTCATTGCGGCAATTTACATTCATTATTATTACGGGCTCATCGTACGTGCCCATAAGCCCTGGGAATTGGAATATACAAACATATGTATGTATGTAGCTGCTGCCTGGGGAGAGTCGAGGACGGAGACAGAGATGAGAACGTAACCGGAGACAGTCCCAATCTCATATTTGTTGGGGAATTAATAAAATCATAAAATTGTAATTAATTAATGCACAAGACAGCAGTGACAAAAAGAATAAAGAAAGAAATGTATTACCGCCGGTAGCCGCCAGACTGCGGCTCTGTCTCTCCTGTGTCTCCCTCCGTCGCTGGTTGTGTCTGGACTTGGATTGTCATCTGATTAGGGATTCAGGTGCGTGAGTGCATTTTTCGGTTTTCAACAGAATTTCAACGGCGACCGTGACAGACAACAGCCGACGAGCCTTGGGTGCTCCGATCGCATGGGGGACAACTGCCGTTTGACAGATCGCATGCCCCAATACAATAGCAAACCCAAGTGAGCGGGTGAGGACGGGGAGGAGTAGCTGGATTGGAGCAGCAATGTGATAATGCGATTGTCAGGGCGGCCCCTGCATTTGCAAGCCATTTTACACTGGGCAGTCGTCGTCGCTTTATTGCGGACTCTGCCCACTGCCCACTGTCCACTGGTCACTCTGCCTCCATCCGCACCCCTTCATGCCTCACTTTGCATGCCACGGCGCAGTGATTTCAGTGACAAGTGCAGCGGGTAATGAGTCGGTCTCGGACTCTTTGATATGTCATCGGTTACTAAGCAACAACAATCTTGCAAATAACATGTGTCGTGGACAAGACTGGGCTGATCGTGTATATACATATATGTATATATATGTATATATATATGTATTTGCCTGTTGTGCATAAAGTAGACAACTAAAAGGACTACTGCCAAATGGAGGGCGTGGCAACGCCTCATGACAAATTATGACAGCGAGCATTTCGCATTTGATTTATGACCCGCTGCATTCAACTATGACCCCCTTTTTCCCAAGTTGGCTGGACCATGCTAACAGATTTCCTGTTGTCGACTCTGCCAAATGCACAATCAAATATACATTTTTTACTATGTAGATCTCGAGAGTCGACTAATGACATATCTTGCTCGTTTTGAATAAACAAATATGCGAATAACTTACAAATCATTCCTTGCCTTATTCTATACAATTATTACGATATTCTACACCTTCAGAATTATATTGTATATTTTTTTTGTCTATTATATATAATAATTAATAAGATATACATTATATCTGTATGTGAAAATAACATTTTAATCGTTTTTTTTAATAGTGTGCGTGTAGTTGATTGTCGGTCTATTAGACGACTCACCTGCCTGTCCATGTTGACCAGTATGGTGCAGTGTCCCTAGCTGAACCTGTGCATTTATTGGCTGATGAAGGTCACTCCAAGGTCCCTGTGGATAACCGAGTTGGATACCAAATAAATGGCATTTAGTTTGGGTATCTTATACACTGTGGAATGAATTTACTATATTTATCGATCATTGCAATCATTGTTTGATATAACACCAAGAATTCTATCAGAATCATTATCTTACATTATATTGAGATCAGAATCAGAAAGTTGAGGTTTCAGCTGTTTACCAATCGAACTTGAAATTTATTAGTCTATACAATTTTGTGTCTCTTTTTATACGCTGATTACCAAATTGCACAGCTCTTACAAATCCAAGAAATGCCTGTGTTATAGTTGAAGTCTTCGGTTCAGGGTAACTCCCAGTCGAGCTCCCTCGACTATGGCACTCAAACTGCCTTTTTTTTCAATTTTCAGTGATTTTTAAGTGATTTTTAACATGCTGCATTATGGTTGTTTAACCGCTCAACGCGGCATATTTAAATCCGAGCGTAATTAATGGCAATATAATTTACAACAAAAGATTTGCAGTTGATCCTGCCATGAATGGCACTGGGCCACCACAGCTAGTATGCCAGACTGCTGTCGCACTGGTATCGGCTGCATCGAACTGTGGATGCGCTGCAATTTGTTTGCAACTGTGATGCAAGAACCAATTTGATTGTAGCAACTTGTTGTGCTCATCAGTGATCGCTTCTTCATAATAGATTTTTTAAATTTTGTATATATATTTTTGTATTTTTGGTTTGTAGCTCAGTCGGCAGTCACCGCAGCCAAGTAGACATCAACGGCAACATCCCGCGGCACTTTGTGCTCAGATGATTCAGATGATTCGACAAGAGAGCTGTGGAAAAGAGCAGCGCTGGCAGTATATTCACAGCCGGCAGCAAATTGCCTGCAAAGTGTTACAATAATAAAAACTCATGCTTGGAGGCGTGTCCCAACATAAAACTGCTAACGAAACGAGCCAAACAGGACACAAACGAGGGTGCAAGGGTAACTGAGCTGCCCCTTTTTGCCTTGTGGCAGGCAACTTTTAAGGGGTGCTTGCCGTTTCTGCCTGCTCACCCAACACACACACACACACACACAATTAGAGATTCTTTTTTTTAACTCGGCAAACAAAAGTCAATTGTCGTAGCCAATAAGTCGCTAATGCAATTACCAACTCACACACACACACACACACGCACAGGATATGAGGGCTGAGTACTGAGGACCCTTTCGTTTCATTACAATACTAATAACTTAACATGTGTGTGCGCCCCGCTCACGTCCCTCGTCCTGGCGGGTAGGCGTGACTCGTGAGACACCTGGAGTGATTGTTTGATGTGGCCAGGAGGAGTCGCTATCAGCTCTCGCATACACACACTCTCTCTCTCTCTCTCTCTCTCAGGCAGCAGAGTATTTTGCGACAATTTGGTGCGTTAAATTACAAATCATTAGTCACAGCGAACCGAACGGAAAATGGGCTCGACGAGTTTCAGTTTCAGTTTGAGTCTCTGTGTCGAATCGCCCAAATTGGCAGTTTAATTGTTCCAATTGACACCAAATCTTGTTTCGGACCCTCGAGTGTTGCCCAAATAAATGGGCAATGCGAGCTGATTTTGTCAGCTTGGAGGCGTGCACAGTTAGCCAGCAATTTATTGTGGTGGTTAGCTGCGAATTATGGCCAGCAGTTAGGCTACCAGTTAAGCAGCTAAGCAGTTGCTAAGCAGCCTTAAACAAATACCTCTGAGTCACATTAATTCAATTGTTTTTATTTATTTACAATACAAAGCCTTGTCTACACACTTGGGCCAAACTTGCTGGGGAGGGGGAAATTCTTATGTACAAAAATAACTCAGCAAAAATAATGTTAACATAAATGTTTTTTTTTTTTTTGTTTTTTTGATGCATCTTCTGCCTCAGTAAATACTGCGCGCGAGGGCCAATGAGGCGGCAGGACTGGGTGCCAATGCGCCAATCGGTGGCATGCCTACTCCCACTCCCACTCCAACGCCCATGCTCATGCCGACACCCACACCACCCATTGATGAGGCAGCAACGCCACCACCAGCAGCATTTGCATTGAACTTCTCAAAACCGCTAATCGCTTCCGTTGGTAGTTTCTTGCGCAAATCCGGTTTGGGCCCGCTGAGGCACATTTTCTCCAGCTGCTGGTGTTGGGAGCGCACAGCAAACCGATTCACATGCACGGGTATGGGCACCACAATTTTCGTGCCATTGGCATTGTTATTTCGGCCCAGACCGTGCGACGTGAGTCCGGCCTTGACGCGTTTCCATTTGGCGCGACGATTTTGAAACCAGATTTTCACCTAAAGCAAATCGGGAATGAAATTAGTCGCTCGTCTGCTTTGGCGTGATTCCCGTGACTCTGGACTCACCTGCACTTCACTCAATTTCAGACTTGTGGCTATTTGGCTGCGCTCCGTGAGGCTGAGATACTTTTTGGCATGGAACTCGCGCTCCAGCTCCAGCAGCTGCTCCGATGTGAAAGCTGTGCGACGCCGTCGCGATTTTGAGCTGCTGCTGCCACCACCTTGGGACTCCTTGCCACCGGCTTCATGACGCGAGTGGCCGCCATCGTCATCACTGCAATCCTCACTGTCCGAGTTTGTATAAGCTATCAAAGATAACCAAATCGAAGCAAAAACACGAATTGAAATAGAGAAATAAGCGAAAAACAAATGCCAGTATGACTACATTTCTGGAGAGATTTCTCAGAAAATTTTGCGATCCCAAACTGAAGGCATAATTAGAAAAACGATTGTATGCAATTATGATTTTTATGTTTTTCGTTTTATCTGCTTTAAAATAAACCAAACACATTTTCTTTGGAAATGTGATTCACTGCAATTTGAGTGGCGCCAATCTTTGCTATCAGAGTACACAAGCAAACAAATCGTCTAGAGAATTGACGAATTGACGTCAAAAACTTTGTAGAGCATAAATATACCTAAGAAATCCAAAAGGAAACGATTCGCAATCGATTCTACACAGGTGTTGTTAGAGTGGCACAAAGCAGGAGATGTTATCGATAACACTAAAGAAACTTGGTTTTTAGTACAACAATTTAGTATTTGCAGCTTTTTTTATCAACTGAGATGGTCAAACTAACAGACAGAAATCGATAAAAAAAAAAACTGAATTGAAATTGAAAAGTATGCAGATAATGAAATATAGTTCATATTGAACGCTGATTAAATTAACCATAATTAAGCGACTCAACATCCTGTCGAAGTATTTAGAAGCCCATTAACAGCACTTAACAAACTGAGGACTGTGAGATCAGATTGGGTTTTCTGGCGTAAATGGTCTGTGTCATAACTTGTGGCAAACATATTTATTTATAACTGGAGACATGTGTGTCCAAATGACGGGCACACTTGACTTGGCCGGCAAACGCCCCGTTCCCAATCGCAATCCAGCAACAACAACAGAAACAAGGAGCCCAAGACAACACTTGAAACATAATATGCGTATTTTGCGGTGATGAAGATGAGGGTGAGGATGAGGGTGAGGCTAAGGGTAATGATGAGCAACTTGGTTAGCACATTCATCCCCCTCCGGCTGCCTGATTATTTTGTGTAACGCTTAAGCGCTTTTTTAACACTTACACGCATCAGATATGCCCATTGCCTGCTCTGTCACTGATTTATATGGGCCCTGAATGAATACTCATTTGTGGGGGTAGATCGTTGATATATATGTATATACACCCCCAAAACATAACTCGATGTGCAGTTATGAATACGTTAAATTCGTTTTGCCAAATTGATTTAAAATGCTTCGGACAATGGAGACCCAGAGCTGAAGTCATGGATGTCATTTGGATATGACGAGGACTCATTAAAATGCGGTCGGCTAAAAGTTTTCCTTTTTCGTTGGGCTTTCCATTTCAATGACTAAATCGCTACGTTTGTCAAAATGTCAGTTTCATTTTTGATGTTATTATTGTTTCTCCATCTCTTTCTCAAGCTCTCTCTCCCTCTGTCTCTCTCGCTGTCTCTGTCGCTGTCTCTGCCTGTTTCGCTGCTGAGCAAGAGTTGAAAACTTTGCTGCTTTGATTGACACCAAACATTGGGTCTTAATGCGTTTTATGCTAATGTTGCCTATGATTTGACTGCGTCGTTTTAATTACCATGACAAGAACCACTTCAGTCCGTAGACCACAAGCAGCAAGGACATGTCGGGGAATGGGGATGAGAATTTGGATTTGACTTCGTCTCAAGAAACTTAACTTTTGCGAATCTTGCATCAGTTAGGAATGGAAAGTTTTTCTGGCCAGCTTATCCGTGCAATATAATTACCTCCATTGCGACTTTTATCCAGATCGGCGTTGTAATTCTGAGGCGACATGGTGAGACTAATGTCGCTGCATGAATCCCCGCTGCACTCGTAATCCTCATCCATGCCCACATCAACTGCTGGCTCCGTGCTGGGGCTGCTGTGTGACTTTGATGGCGAGTAGGCGGGATGTGGCGATGGCTCTTGGGTGGCCGCCAATGACTGATGTGGATGTGAATGTTGACTCTCGTCCTGTGCCCGGGCTGCGGCCATGTGCTGGAGCCGCGCATGCACGCTCAGGTTGTGTACATAATCCTGATTCATGAGCTCCGCCAGCCGTCGATAGCTCAGATCCGTGGGTGCTGTGGCAGCACCATTGAAGGGCAGGAATCGATTGTCCAGCGGATGCGGCAGCGGCAGACGACCCAAATCGGCATCGTTGCTTTGGTTTGTTTTGGTCGAACTAAGGCTGAGATTGTCCAAGGCATGCGTCGGCTGGGGCGGTGGCAGTGGTGCCAATTGTGGCTGCGGCTCCTTGCCGGCAAACGGCGGACCCAAATAACAGCCGCCGGCAATTAGATGGCTGAGCCGCTCATGATTCTGGGCAAAGTAGCCGTGCAGCCAGGGATTGTAAAGCGGAAACTGGGTGAGGCCCAGCGCTGAACTGGCCACAATAGCGCGTGCATTTATCTGCCGATTACTATCCCGATCACGATCACGTTCCTGTTCCGCTTCCAGCTCCTGTTCCTGCTTGCGTTCGATATTGGCCGATGGTAGAACGGCAGGTGTTTGATTGGCAATCAGACTCTCAATGGAGAAAGGTTTCGGAAACGGTTTGCTGACCAATTTGGTGCTGCTCTCCACCGGCGGCACCAGCAGCGCCGCATGCTCGTTTTGCATCATCAACTACAAACTTCGCTGGAACACGTGACGCGCGCAACGATGACGCAGTGAACCGTTCAAAGAACTGCGCGCAAATGAAAGCCAACGCAGTCAAAGTAGCCAAAGCAGTCAAGGCAGCACTCACACACGCAGCACACACACACACACGCTCAGACGGGCGACGACGCCTCGCACCCGACTGCTGTAAAAAAAAAGCAACCACCACTTACACAGAGAAAGAGTGAGCTAGAGAGAGCGAGAGCGAGAGCGAGAGCGAGAGAGAGAGAGAGAGCGAACTAGCTCCGCCTTGCTGATGGCCAATATGGCGCGCTGTGCTAGCGCGTTGAGTGTCTGTGATTGGCTGCCTGCTAATTGCTGGCAAACCGGTTGAGCTTCTCTGTTTGCTGATTGCTGGTTTGTGTGTGTTGGGGTTGTTCTTGCAGCTAAACAAGCTACCTAATTGCTTTCTGCTCGAGTCATCATGCCTTAATCGGACTCTGTCTCAGACCCAGACTCACCTAAACCATTGTGGAGACATTAATGCGCTGAGTGAGTGAGAGGTGCCTAGAAATTTGTGTTGGGGGTTTGACGGTTTGTTTGGTCTCGTGTGGCATATTAGTGAGCAATTTAAATTCAGACGTGAGTGCAAGTGGGTGTTGCACTTGCCTGCACACACACACTCACAAAAACACAGTTTAGCCTCAGCTGCAAATGGAGTTTCTTAAAGTATTGCTTTGATTTCAGTTAATTGAGCAAGAAAGTTACAAAGCCCAAAAAGCTAGCTTTGCTTGCTTAATACCGTTAGAGCTCAAGAATTAACATTTCCAAAAAGCATTTAAGATATATCCAAATAAATCTAAATATTGCACCCATACAAAACTCAATTTTTAATTTGACTTCTTAAAACTGTAGCTGGACAACTAAAATTTGAATAGTTTAGATTAGACTGTTGGCACTTTGTTGTAATAAATAAATAAATTATTATTATTAAGAGGTAATAAAATAGTAACATCATTAATTAGTCTAATTTTTACCTTATAGTAATCTATTTTATTATAACATTGTACTTTTCAAAACTAATCATATTTAAGTAATAAAGTAAAGTACAAATTAAAGTAAAATTATAAAATGATTAAAATATAAAGTGTAAATGGTGATATTCCGTTAATAATAATTAATTTAAATAAAATTACCTTTTACAACAAAGTAGTAAAATGTTTGCAGTCTGTTTTTAAACATTTCACACTGTATTTATAAAAAAAAAGTCTACCAAACAACAAAACGGATTTTCCAGCAAATTTCTCAAGTATTGGCTTACTCCTTTCATATGGACAGCTCATTTTTCTTACATATAAAAAATCAAATATAAATAAACCATTGAAAAAATCATCATAGTTGTAACGCTTAAAAATTAGCAAAATTCTGTGAAAGGGAAAAAATCGATTTCTGGCTTTTCATCCGGAAATTCCTCTCATTTTGTGGTTTACTTGATAATGAAATGCTAATTTAGCCCTCCCCTCATTTATAATGCCAGGCACACTTCACACACTTGCCAATTTGCATTTGTTGCTTAAATTGGTTAATCAAAAAATTTAGTTTTTGTTGGAAATTAACAACAAAAATTTTGGTCACGTTTGAGTGTTTAAAATATTTTACGAACACTTTCAATTGCAATGCGAGTAGATTTTGTTTAGTTTATTTTGTTTGGCACCAGGCATAAATTACAATATAATTATGCGCCTTGTCGGCGATTCTAGTTATAATGAAAGCTTGTAATTTTTTGGCACTCTGTCAATTATGCCTGGCACTGAGCTGTATAAAGAAATGTTGCTCATATATATATGTTTATGTATGTGCATACATAAGATTCGTTTTTGCCAGTCTCCCTGGCGGGAAACGGACAAATTAACGAAATCCAACGAAGCGTTTCATGCGCTCAAATAAATCAGGGCGCTGTTGACACACGGGTTGTGGCCCAACCAAGACATCTTGCTATAGTATATACCCAGATAGAGATACAGATACAGATACGATACGAGAAACACATCAGAAGAGAACGGCGCGCCTAAATCGAAATTATTTACTGACAAATTGTTGTGAATGCTTTGCATAGTTTGGGACCCGTTTGCAGTGCTTAAAAATGCGCACAAAATAAAATAAAATAACAACAATTACAAGTGCAGTGAGAGGAGACTGCAGACGGGTGCTTCAATACATATATGTACATATATATGTGATGACAACCCAATAGTTTCTTATGTTGTGTACGTTGGCAACCAGCCCCTAAATTATATCGTTCGTTTAATACAAATTTAATAATCATTACGTTTTTTGGTTCGGAAATGCGAAGTCGAACATGTGTTCGCTTGTGTTGACCGCAAACCCAACGAAAGCTGTCCAATGTTTACCCAACAATTGACACGCCCAGTTTACAATTTGCGGGCAGGTCCGTGCATGGCCACTGCAACGGCTGTCCCTCCGTCCGTAATTGTGTCATTTTAACCCTTTACAACTGGTTCACATGACAATTGTTTTTGTTTGTTGATCTATTGTCAAAGCTGTAATTATGCATAGCACATCGATTGTTTATACAATTTAATTGCAAATTGGAAAGTAATTACAGTTGTCAGTTACATGGTTCGGGCATTATTTATTTAGTAATTAATAGGCTCTCCTTGGGTTTCCCCAGCTGTAAAATAATTGGTTGATTATTGGCGTCTAGGAATTTATGGGTATTTGATATTTAAAAAGAGCGTTCAAATGCCAAAGCAGCGAGCTTGCAACAGCATGCTTGAATTCAGGGTCGCTAATGTTATCGATTACTCTGTTATTTTTAAAGGGTGTCATATGTCTGGCTATCTGCATTTTTTATCAGGTGGCAACCCTTCTTTTTCACTAAAAACGTTTTCCGATTCTTTTTCACGGCGTCTTTTCATAGGTAAATAATTACAAAATTAACAAAGCATCACAAACTAAAAGTATGAACTATCAATCTCATAATTGAAACGATGGTCCCAACTATAATATTTTGTGCATATTTCAAGAGTATTTCCAATAATTATGGAAACAAATTGCTCGAAAAATCGATTGAAAATCGGCTTCTCTGCAATAGAATAATGTGCTTCAAATTGATAATGTGGATGTGTTTTTCTTTTATAGGTAATTATGCCAGAACTAACTGAAATTAAAAATGAGGCACCCTCGACCTCCGCGGAGGCGAAACTGTCCGAGGAAGTTGATGTGCGAGTAGAGGACGATGGCAGCGAGAGCGATTCGGATATGATACCCGAATTGGAGGAGGCAGAAACTGGCACCACTCAGTTGGGTGGCGGCGCCACCGGGCTGCCCATCGATGTGGTCTCGAAGGCAAAGCAGTCGCGCGGCGAGAAGAAGGCGCGAAAAATCATGCTCAAGCTGGGTCTGAAGCAGATTCAGGGTGTCAATCGCGTCACCATACGCAAGTCGAAGAACATTCTGTTCGTCATCAACAATCCTGACGTGTACAAGAATCCCCACAGCGACACATACATTGTCTTCGGTGAGGCCAAGATCGAGGACTTGTCGCAGCAGGCTCAAGTTGCCGCTGCCGAGAAGTTCAAGGCACCGGAGGCTGCTGGCGCTGCTGATAGTGTGGGTGCTACTACATCGGTGGCTCCCATTGCTGAGGAGGATGAGGAGGAGGTCGATGACACGGGCGTCGATGAAAAGGACATTGAGCTGGTCATAACGCAGGCGAATACGACGCGTGTTAAAGCCATCAAGGCTCTGAAGAACAACAACAACGATATCGTTAACGCCATCATGGAGCTGACCATGCTCTAAGGCGATGCGCAGGGAACATCGTTGCTTTCGTTGAACACCCGCCTTTTGATAAACTACAAAATAAAAACAAATCCCAATCCCTCTTCAAATATTATATGCATGCGTCTCTCAGCTTGCTCAACTGCTGTCGGGACTGGACATAAATTGCACAGAACAAGTTTAAATTGACTAGAATAAAGCGACGTGCTTTTCAAAATCAACATACAACTTTTTATTATTTACTCACATAACATTAATTTTAATAGATTCATTTATTCTGTAGATCTAATCTTTTGGTTAGTTGGTAGTATTATGACTTTGACTAGCTACAACTTAAGATAGGTTTTTTTTTTGTCCAAAGTGTTTAAGTACATTGAGACGTTTTTGGACACTTGGGCTCACTTTTAAAGACTAGATAGAGATTGGCTGCTACTCGGCGGTCGCCACTGCCTCGGATTTGAGGACACGAGCTTGGCTGCGTGACTGCAGACGTATGTCTGCCGGAGTCTGCATCCAGGGTTCGCCATCCGCCTGCATGGGCACCATTGCATTCACGCGCAGCTGCAACACAATCGGATTTAAATTACACATATATATATATATATTTTCATAGATATGTATTTAGTAGCTATAGTTACCCTTATCTGTTTGGCTTGGCCAATGCGCACCGGTTTGCTAATGTTGCACTGCAACTGGGCAATGTGAAAGGAGGAGACGATGCCAAAGACCTCCATTATGCCATCAGAGATGGAGTTTATAATGCGTTTCTCGCCATTCGAGTTGCTAATTTCGCACAGCTTGACACCGGCACCCCACGAGTCAATATTGAGAAACACCAGCGATTGCAGTTCCGGCAGTTCAACTAACTTATTATCTAGATGCAGTTCCAGCTTCTGCTCGATGCGTTCGCAATCCGGCTGCATAACCTGCTGTGTGCCAAATGTAAAGTATAGCATCTAAATGGGAGTAAATGAATATATGAATATATATAATTGAATATATAATATCAATAGACGAACCTTGTTGAATATGCGACTGCTCAGCAAATAGAAGCGAGATTCACGCGTCTTGTGGAAGTTGTAGGTAATGTAGGCATCGACGCCAACGCTGAAATAATTGTACACGTGTATTGTCTTTATGGGATGTCTTTGTATGGGCAGCCGATAGTGGAGCTTCTCGATTTGTAGATCATATCGATCGAGATTCACGGAACGAGCCCGTCTAACGCTACGCAATATCTGCAGCGGATCGAGGACAGCTGGGGGCTCGGCTCCCCAGCCTAGCACACGCGACAAATCATTCCCAGTGCCAAGTGGCATAATGGCCACGGCAGGCTGTGGCTTTATATTGAGTGTGTAGATGGTGTTGAGCACCCACCCAATTGTGCCATCTCCACCAGCCACCAGAATGCGACAAGGGCGTGGACTCGTTTTAGCCACCCACTGCAAGGCATCCTGTGGACCGCGGGTGCCCAGTTCCATGACTTGCATGGGATGCAAATAGCCACGCAGTAGCGACAACACATTTGACGCTGTGCTGCTGCCCGATTTCGTGTTGGCAATCACAATCAACGGTTCCCAGTTCTCAATATTTGGCGGCTTGATACCGGCAAGGTGCAATCGCACCGATTCCCGCGTCCTAGCGGCCACAATGCTATAGGGTGGATATATCATGTCACTGAACTCTCCGAAATCACACACAGCCTTGGTGTCCACGCTCTTGTAGCAGTTGTCGTGGTAGCAGCGCTGACACCAGGCACACCGCCACCCAAACAGGCCCGGTTCCGAGCTGCTGCTTTGATGATCCACTTCTGCCTCTTGGCCACACGCGGCACAGCTGTAGCTCATCGGTAAGTTGCCGCGCACCCAGAAGTGTCGCACTGTGTCCACGTTGCGTAACCATTTGTCCTTGCAGCGATGCTGGGCATCCGCCTGGCGCTGACACGATGGCTCCGAGTGCGTGCAAATGCCGCAACAGTCGCAGAACACGCCCGCCGATGGCGTCAACAATATCTCACACACATTACAAAAGCAGGCCTAATGAGCATGGAGAATGGGTAGTGAGAAATTACGTTTCTCTCTGTGGTGGTGCCCCTTACCTGTTCAAGAATTTTTATTGATTTCCAGCTGTGACGTGTTTTGCCCGATATGCAAATGACAACATCTTCGGCCAGAAGGCTGCGACAAAAGGCGAAGAGCACGCTAAGTGCTACCAGGGAGCCAATCAGTGCCTCCCAGCTCAGCTCAATGCTGGCAATGTCCATTACACGAATTTCTTATTACATTTATTACTGGAACATATTTACATATTTACATTTTTCATGCTTTTTTTTTTGATTTATTTTTATTGGTTGGCCCACCTAATTATAGCCGGTGCTGTAAAATGCACGTAAACAGCTGGCCAAACTTTGTTAGAGATGGACTGTGCAGAGAGGTGGCTTGACGATTGTTGAGAGGCCCAAGTACGCAATACAAAATGGGTTTGTGGTTTATGATTACTAAGTCTTGTGAGTATTCAACTTGTCATAATACAATAGGATATTTTTGTTGTTTTAATAGAGATTTATTATTTAGTCACCATATTATGTTTTATTATGCGATAGTCAAGGTCTTATCGATGCTTATCGTATCATCGAATCACCCACTCTGGCTGTTTGTTGAGCAGTGCTGCAAAACACAGGCAGGGTCGCCGCACGTGGACGCACTCATTTTTTAAAAACGTCTTTTCGCTAGTGAACGTGTGCTGAAATCTCGAAAATATGGGACGCAAAGCGCAGTTCAGTGAAAAACAAAAGAAGGGACCTGGCCGCAAGACTCGCAAACAGGGACCACCGAAGTTTCCTAAGAAATCATTTGGTATTATAACCACGCCTGTGCCGTTGAACAAATATTGAAATGTTTATTTCTAGCTCCGCTCGACGATGAGGACAAGAAGCTATCGCACCGTCAAAAGCAACGCGTGGCCAAGCGAGATCAAAAGAAGATAGTGCAGAAGGCAAAATTGAAGGAGAAACGTGCTAAACTGCCCCGCAGGCAAAAACCGTATAACAGCGACAGCGAGCCGGAAGAGGAGCAGGTGGAGCAGCAGGCAGAGTCATCGGACGAGGAGGTGCCACAGCTTGTGCCAGTACAAAAAAAACAGAAGTCGAATGGCTATTCAGATGATAACAATGATTGGCTAACGCTAAAATCGGGAAAGCAACAGAAAAAGAGTGTGAAGAGCAAAGAAATGCAGCTGGAAGAGGAGGATGATAAATTGTCTGAAAATGAAATTGAAGCTGGATCAGATGAAGAAGCTGAAGAAGAAGGTGAAGAAGAAGATGAAGAAGCTGATGATGAAGATATGAATGAGAGTCTAGGTGAGCAAGAGGAAGAATTTATGGATGATGATGGCGACGCTCAAATTGGTAAATTGGACGATCTGTTTGACGATGATGAGCTCAAATCCGAATCCGATCAAGATCAAGAAGTTGACAGTGAAAATGATGAGGAATCGGATGAAGACGATGATGATGATGACGGTGATGATGAGGAGGACAAGTTGCCCATTGAGCGCGCCAACAAAAAACTAAAAAAACGTCAGGAGAAAGATGCCATATTGTCACGTGAGGAGATGCAAATGTCCGTCGATCAGTCTGAAGTGTTCCATTTGCCCGAACCGGGCGAAGATGCTGACAAGGAATTGTCATTACAAGATGTGCAGCAGCGCATCAAGGATATTACACAGGTGCTCTCTGACTTCGGCAAGTTCAGAGAGGAGGGTCGCTCACGTAGCGAGTATGTGGATCAGCTGCGTCAAGATCTCTGCATGTACTACAGCTACAACGAGTTTCTCATGAGTAAGTTAATGGACATATTCAAATTAGGCGATCTGCTGGAGTATTTGGAGGCCTCAGAGGTGGGTTATCAAAATTGTATGTATGCCAACAACTTACAAATGTATTCTTTCTTTCAGATAGCGCGTCCGCTGACCATACGTACAAATTCGCTGAAGACTCGTCGTCGTGATCTAGCTGGCGCGTTGATTAATCGCGGCGTCAATCTGGATCCGCTGGGCAAGTGGACAAACGTGGGCTTGGTCATTTTCAATTCGACGGTGCCGTTGGGCGCCACACCCGAGTATTTGGCAGGACATTACATGATACAGGGCGCCTCCTCGATGCTGCCAGTGATTGCATTGGCTCCGCAGGAGAAAGAACGTGTGCTGGACATGTGCTCGGCGCCGGGCGGCAAAGGGTCGCACATAGCGGCCATCATGAAGAATACTGGCGTCTTGTTCGCGAACGATTCGAATCGGGATCGCATCAAGGCTGTTATGGCCAATTTCCATCGTTTGGGCATTGTGAATGCGGTTATCAGCTGCGAAGATGCCACCAAATTTCGCAATATTATGACGGGCTTCGATCGAGTGCTTCTCGATGCACCTTGCACCGGCACCGGTGTCGTCTCCAAGGATCCGAGTGTTAAAACAACCAAATCGGAAATCGATGTGCAGCGTTGTTATAATTTGCAGCGCAAGCTCTTGCTAACTGCCATTGATTGTGTGGATGCGAAATCCTCTACGGGTGGCTATATCGTCTATTCCACGTGCTCCGTCCTGCCCGAGGAGAACGAGTGGGTAATTGATTATGCGCTCAAGAAGCGCAATGTTAAACTGGTGCCGCTGGGCATTGACTTTGGTGAGCCAGGCTTTACCAAATTCCGTGAGCATCGCTACCATCCCAGTTTGAATTTAAGCAAGCGCTTCTATCCCCACACGAACAACATGGATGGCTTCTATGTGGCCAAGCTGAAAAAATTCTCCAACACAGTACCCATCACCAAGGAACAGCAGGAAGCAGATGAGAAGCAGCTAGACGAAGCAATTGCATCAGATCAATCAGAGGCGAAGACGACAACAAACAAAGACGGAGGCGAGGACGAGGCAATCGCAAATGATGCTGCCCCACGCAAAGCACTTGGAAAACGAGCTGGCAAACCCATTTTAACAGATGTGGAACAAGATCTGAAAAAGAAGAAGCGTGAACAAAGCAAAACTAAATATGTGGCCAATATTTTCGAGAAGCCCATCAAAGTGCCTAAAAAGCCCAAGGTGGAGCAAATTGTTCCTCCTTCCCAGAAAGCAACCGAAAACGGCAAGAAGAAAGTACCTAAAATGTCCAAGGTGGAGCAAATTGTTCCTCCTTCCCAGAAAGCAACCGAAAACGGCAAGAAGAAAGTACCTAAAATGTCCAAGGTGGAGCAAATTGTTCCTCCTTCCCAGAAAGCAACCGAAAACGGCAAGAAGAAAGTACCTAAAATGTCCAAGGTGGAGCAAATTGTTCCTCCTTCCCAGAAAGCAACCGAAAGCGGCAAGAAGAAAGTACCTAAAATGTCCAAGGTGGAGCAAATTGTTCCTCCTTCCCAGAAAGCAACCGAAAACGGCAAGAAGAAAGAGAAGGCCCAGAAAAATGTTCGCAAAGAAAGTAGCATTAATTTGAATCCGGAACCCAAACCATCAGCTAAACTTACTAAGAAACTATCATTGGCGAAGAATGTGGATGTGGATGAAGTACCCTTGCTGGAGGGCAAGCCCATTAAAATGCAAAAGATACTTACAAGCAAATCCAAGAAACTGGGACAGTTGAAAAAATCCAAGAAGCCGACGGATAAAAAACAAAGATTCAAGAAATGAGCATAAATCCAATTAGTATATAGAATTTTATTGATATATCTTGTTTGGTCAGTCAACAAGCTGAAAATATTTACGCTGTCCAAGGAGTCTATATCTGCGTAAACAACCGAAACTGATTATTTGTTTTTATAATAAGAACTTAAGGTTTGGACTATAAATATAATTATAATCAACATAACAATGAAATGGAGTTTTGTCAATTAAGGGCTACAACTATAAGTGAAATTTGTGTTTTATTTAAAATACAACAAGTATGAACACTAATTACAGATTACAAAACTGTGCAGATTTAAGGCTTATAATAACATGGGATCTATAAAAATGTGCAGAAACTACAGGGTATTGTGGCTAGACGTCCCAGATCGGCTCAGTCTGCGCTTCACTTCTTTCTTGTTCAGCTCTGAATTCGCCAGCAGATCTATTTTTTCTGCCTCCACTGTATGTCAACCATCATCTGTATGTATGTATTTACTTAGTCATGTTTGTGTTCTGATTGTCGGAATTGCAATCGTTAAAAGCGAGCTAATTTTCAAGCTTAGTCTCCAAGCTCTTGTTGATAAGTAATTAAATGGCTTGCATGTGAAATTTCACATCCAGTTTGTGAATGAAACAGCGATGGCACGTTTACAATTGGCTTTGCTCTGCATTGTTTTGGCATCTTTTGCACACTGCCACGTGGACATTAATGTGGCTATGATGAGACAGATCTATTCGAATCTGGATCGTCGCAGCTCACCATGTGCAAACTTGTGGATCCACTCATGCGGCAACTGGTCAGGGAACTACGTGGACAACTTTGAGCGAGCGGAGGAGAGCTATGCGAAGGCAATGGCCTTAGTGCTGAGCGGAACTGACCTTAACGAGCAGGAGACTGCAACACATCTATTGCAACAAATACGTGACTACTTTGCTTCGTGTGTTATTAGCGATCAGGAGTTGCAATTGCCACACGAACTAATCTCTGGCCCCTTGCAATGGACAAGTGCAGCAGGCAGACTGCGTAAATACGGTGTTAATGGCGTCTTCCTGGATGAGTCGGTGGATGTTGCCTACAACGATTCGACACGTTATGTAATACAACTGAAAATGCCAGTCCAAAGTGACCACTTGGTAAGTCTACTTGAATAGCTAAATTCAGAAAAAGAATCGCCCTGAATTTCACCTTGTTTTGTTAGCTTTGTTTTCTTTATATCATAATTAAATTCATATAATTTAATTTGAAAATTATTCTAAAAATGAATCAAGAAAAACCTTTCTAATTTAGATTTTTTTTCCGAGTGTATATTCAGTATAGATTATAATGTAATTTCCTTCTTCAAGCCCATGCGGACTCTTTCCCCCAAGCTGCAGCAGCTGGACAGAGAGCTACGTGAATTGTGTCACAAATACCGTAGAGAGGAGCCAACTCTGCAATCCTGGACTCTGGGCGAGCTGAAGCAGCAAATACCGCAAATCGATTGGAAAAACTATTTCGAAGCGCTGCTCGAAGTGGAGCCCAAAGATGACCAACTTCTTGTGGAGGTCAGTGATGTGGAGTACCTACGCGAGTTGGGTACATTAATGCAGAGCAGCAGCACAACCAACCTGCAATTATATTTAAATGCACGCCTGGCCATTTTTGCACGGAAAGCTAATCCCAGCTCAGGGCTAGGATCAAAAGTTCTCCGCTGCATCCAACATATGCGCGCTGTGCTGCCGCTGGGCATGAACTACATCTATGATCGATATGTGTACAGGACACGGTCGGAGGATACTCGACGGCTTATGGAAATCTTTACCAGCTTGCGTACAACGTTTAACAAGTACTTGGATTACAATCACATGGAGCTAAGTCCACAGGAATTGGGCTATGTGCGTGCCAAGCTGGCCGGAGTTCACCTCAAGTTGGGCAATTTGCCGGATGCGACAACCACGGGAGATTTCTACAATAGCCATTATGCCAGTGCAATCTTTTCTCGTGCGGATTTTCAGCATAATTTGTGGCAGGCACTGCGTCTGCGTATACGGCTGCAACATGCCCCATTGCTGCAACATAGAGCCATCTTGCAACCCGAACTTTACTATCTTAACGATGATGTGTTAAGTGCTCGCAATGCGCCCTATTTTGAACATGAAAGGAATACTCTAACCGTACCCCTGATCTTTATGCAGTGGCCATTCTACGATTATCGCCTGCATTCCGTATTTCAATATAGCCTAATGGGTTTCATACTGGCACACGAGCTAATGCACGGCTTCGAGCAGGACGGCATTCTCTTCGATGCCACCGGCAATGAGTCGGAGCTGGGCTTGCAACTCCGTCAGCAGCCAAGATTTCAGGCAGCCCTAAAATGTGTCCAGAAGACGCCAACGGCATCGCTGAAGGAGCGATTGGCGGATGTGAATGGTCTACAGTTGGCATATGATGCATTCTTTGGCATTGGCCATGACTCCCAACGATTCGAGTATCGACCATATGAATTTGAGAGGGAGTTACTCGCACCACAACTCTTCCATCTGAACTTTGCCCAGTTCTTTTGTGGCCGATTGCCATTGGCCATTGACCATGACATGGACGATGTGCGTGTGAATGTCGCTGAGAGTAACTTAAAGCAATTTACCACTGATTTCAGTTGTCGGCAACAGGCACCATTTACTGGCTGTGAAATGTGGCGCAAAAGCACACAGTAGCATGTACAAATGCACTTGGACATTGCACTACACTCACAAAAAAAAATCAACCTGCTTTTGGCACCAGTGTTTAGTCAATCTATTGTTCAGAAATTTCTAAAATGTATCTTTGTGGCTTTTTGAAAACTACGGCTAGGTTTTTTTTTAATTTCAGGGTGAATCTTTCTACAATTTTGAAAAATATGCTTTATTTCCAGAGATTTGTTTGTATTGCAGAATTTTTATATGCGATTTTTTATTACGTATATACTAATAATAAACATTAGTATTTTTAGACTTATTTCAGGGCAATTTTATTGTAGTGTATGTAGAAAAAAGAAAAGATTTGTTGCGGATGAACATTGACTAATTTACATTTAATTGCATATACTATTGAATTTGTATTTATTTTTTTTCAGCACTACAAATAATTTTGATTAAATTCAAATGTACATTAAATTGTAATTTAAATTTTCACCGAATAATGGTCACGTAAAATGTGCTTTTCGCACAGGGTGTCTATTTGTATTCAACGTCATAAGTAGTCGACAGAAAGCATTTAACGACCCATTCCGTTTGATTGCCAACTGCAGTTATCAGGAAAAGGCATTGTCAACGACTTTGCCACACACACAGTGCCAATTGAATGCAAATGCAAATACAAACAGGTCAGCAGCGCATTACAATTGGCAAGCAACCGATTACGAGATACTCTGTCAACAAGTCGAACAAATGACAAGAGCAGCTTCGCACAATATATTCTTATGCATGAGTGCGCATAACCCGAACGATTGTAGATAGAGATGGATATTGTGACGCAAGCTTTATTAATTTCAAACAAAACGGTAATTATACAAACCGACAGAGCAAGCGAGCATTACACAAATAAAGCCTAATATACTCTTTTTGCATGCTTTGGTGGGAGTATAACAGAACGCCGGTCTCAGCTAAGCGAAAGCTTCTTTGCTCTTTAGCTCTCTGTGGCAGTAACTAACACACTGACACACTCAGGTTGCCATCATAGCCACATGTTGCTGCGAGCGTCTGCTCCAACGTAACGTGTCCTGTGTTCTTTGTGGGCGTCGTCTGTGCAAAATGTGCTTGTGTGTGTGTGTGAACTCTGCTCTCGTACCGAAATCAAGACAACGCTTTGCAAAAGCTCCCTGCCGCAGTTCATTGCTGTCATTTGCCGTTATTAGACGTGAATTCTTCCGTACGAAATTCATTATCTTCGCGTGTATCGCGTCGTTGTTTACCGCAGCCTCCGAAAAAACTTTCAAAAAATATAGTTTCAAAAAACGCAATAACAATCAATTTGCAATAATAAAAGCAAATCTCATATAATTAATGCTATTGAATTAATTAGTTAGAATAGAAATAATTTGTTTATATCTAAATCCACCACTATCTGCAATACAAAGTGTATGTTTGCGTTTGATCAAAAGTTAAATGTGTTCAGAGGCAACGCGTGAGTTTGGGTGTATATATGTATATATGTGAGTTAAATAATAAAAATGATAAAGGCGATAAACATTTAAGGCTGACATGTGAGCAAGTGAGTAGATGGGTGAGACGGTAATTTAAACATTTGTTCCACCCCTGACACGATTGTGACTTCTGACTGTGTGTGCGACCGAATTCACACTTGAATTTTTTTATTTTTTGGAATATGAAGAACAGGCCTAATTTTTTTAATACGCTCTGTGCCTAACACATTTGCCATTTGCCAAATAAACAGTCCATTAAAACGATCTTTTCTTAGCCGGGTGTACTGAAGACACCAAAACAGATTGTTGATCACTTAGCATCTAGCATCCATTGCCACACAATGAGACCTTTAAATTGATGAATAAACGTCTGATTAAATTTAGGAGGTTAACCAATTTGCCAAGCACACCAGCGAAACATGTTTACATTTTTCTTCTTCTTTCTTTTTCTTTGGAATGCTTCTTATTTTTATTAGCTACAGTTGATCAGCTCCCTCAATTTGCAAACTGCAAGCGTACTTCAGTTAGTTAATATATGTATATATAGAAATATATATGTATAAATAGATATATAGACCCACCCACAAAGTTGGTTGTAATTGTTTATTTTTTTATCATTGTTGACCAAAGAAAAACATTGTTACATTTTGCAATGCTTTTGTTCGTTTCCAGAAGTTAAAATAAACATTGAATAAAAAATATAAAGAGTCGAACACACAAAAATAACAATTGAAAATGCAGTCATAATGAAACCAAACTTTGAAAGGGTCAACTTAAGTTTACCGATTGTAAGTTACTCACATTTACTTACATTTTTGTGTGTATTTACTCTTACTTATGTAAATAAGTTAAACACTTTTTTAACATGATTTTTAACATACTCATAAAAGCTAGGTTTTCATCACTCCGCTGATTTTAACGCGTGCAAGTCGAGTTCTTCACACATTTTAAGCGAATAAATTGAGTTAACAAATAAATAAATAATTATTTATATACTGAAGTGTTTTCTTAGATGCATAATGCGATTGATAATTTTTTATTTATCTAAGAATAATAATATTGAAATAAGCGAGGTTTTTCCATAAGAGCAACGCAAATCGCCTAAACATTACGATTTCTCTAAAGAATGTTAAGTGGTGCTATTTTTTTTTGTGGATTTTTGCATTTAATATTTAAACATATTTATATTGCTAAGTAGTCCAAGAGCAGTACTTACTTCTTCGTATACGGGGAACATATACTATATGTACGTATATGTTCCCCGTATTATTAATTATTATATAATTACAAGCATTCGAATATTACAAATATGTTTTTTCATCAATTTTTAAATATGTTACTCATTTTACATGTTGATTTATGTATTGAAAAAGAGATGCCTTTGAAATGGAACTTCTTAGTTATTGTATACTACTACTGTTTAAATTGTTACGTAAATAATAATTTTTAATTATACTTAAGTGTCAAACAAAGTAGTTCAAGATAGGCAATTGAATTTTCCGAGTGCAACTGGAAAGAGTTGCAATGAATGAATGAAATGAATATACTCGTTCTCAACAGCAATCAGTGCAAAAGCTTTGCCATAGCTGCAGCTCTCTCTCTCTCTCTCGCTCTCATGCTCTCTTGTTGTAAGTGCAGTATATTCACGCCACGCCCATTCTTGGCTAATTGCTTTCAAAGTACTTCACAATTGCCTTAAGCAACGTCATTGGTTTTAAGTGGGATGGAAGTAGAAGTCGTCATACAGCATACAGTAATAACTATACCAACGGAGATGGAACAAACGTTAACGGTAACCTTTAATCTTATAAATATTGCTTGTGAAATTACATATTGTTTGACGTATCTTTTTCGGCGTTACCAGGCAGCGCAGGCAATACAATATGTACATACCTGCAGCTTCTTTTGAAATTTATATAATAATTGCAAATTAAATTTGGAGTCGCCCACTTTTTGCTTCACATAAAAAGACTAAGTCCCAATACACAAGTCCTTGCCCAACTTCAAGCCAGTTTGAACTTCACAACATATTTAGGCATACACACATACACACACACACATATATATATATATATATATCGAGATATATACATTTGAAATTGAGTTGCCTGGCAAACTGCTGCTGTTGTTGGCAATTGCACATACGCCATGTGTGCCACTTGTGGCTTGAACCCACACAAAAATATGGCCACCAATGTGTAAAAAGGATATATTGGTTATGCGCAAAACTATGTGACAAGCTGAAGGAAGCAACTCCGATCCCCTAAAATGTATAAGTTTTTGATCAGCATCATTAGCCAAATCGATATAGCCATGTGTGTCTGTCCATCTGTACGAGCACGCGCATCTCAGAGATTATAAGAGCTATATGCTTAAAATTTGGAACTTCCCGTGTACCAAGCGCAGATCAATTTTATTTCATTTTATCGATGGCAGCCTCCGTTTCACGATTATCGACACATTTAAATTTTCGATAGCAGCAAAAGCCACACATTGAAATTCAATTATTGAACAGCTACACTCAGAATAAAAATCGCCTAGATCTAATTTTAGAAATTCGCGATAGGTGAGGAGCCCTTGGCGCATTGGCAATAAAAGCTGCGTTGAGGGAATTTCGTAGTCAAGCTCATTCAACTGCAAATTCTGACTTGTTTGGTTTGCCTTTGCAATGTTGATTTGTGTTGGCCAATTGGCAATGGCCAATTCGTTGAGGCAGCAAAAACCGACAATCACCTAATCGGTCAGAATGTCGAACAAAAACAGGCTATTTATTTGCTTTCCGGCATTCATAAATATCGATCAGTGCGCCTGACTGCATCTGCCATTTGCTCTGCTCGATTTCCAATTGGATTCGCTTGGCATTTAATTGCGTGTGTGGCGCTTTGGTTTCTACATGGTTGGCGGCAGCATATGGCATATATGGCATATATATATTGTCTGGTATTAAATGTCGCCAACCGTCTCAAAAATACGTATAATTGTTAAGTCTGATGATAACAGCGAGTTGACCATATTGGCCATATGCGTCCAAAGTCAATAATGATTCACTTAATATTATTTTGTTTTGACACTTAATAAATCATTAACAGTTCGCAGTTGGCCAGCACACACAAATAAAACCCATCAGGAGCAGTTTATTTTTTTTAACGTATTTACATTAAAAGCAGCTGAGATGCTGACTTGGCTGAGTTGGCGAGCTGTCTGTTTATTTGCCTTTAGCTTTGACTGTTAATTGTGCGCATTAGCAGCCGAAATTAGACGCCTCTTTAATGGGATGGTAGCCAGCTATAAAATGGAAAAATTAAAAAATCATAATCTCTAACCCATCCGCGTAAATATTGCGCTTGTTTGCCCCGAGCATCATCATAAATAAATCGCAGCTCGACAAATATTTGAGTACGGCATGCGCCATTTAGTGGCATTTGGCCAATAGGTTGCCGCCCCCTCCCCCTCCCCCACAATTGAATAGAATTCTGCATTATTACCTATACATACATATTTATATAGTATGTGTGTAGTGCTTGAAAACACTTAAATCATTTTCTTTGCTATTTTCATCCTTTGGCCAAGATCAAAGACCATACACATTGGCAACTTGTTGTTCGGCACTCGAACATTTCATTTTTATATTGAGGAATATTTTCTTAGCCCAATTGATGTATGTTGCATTCATGTTGAATACTATTATTATTATTACCATGAAGCTGCCAGCTATTTGCTTTATATTGTTGTTTAACAAGCGTGTTTCGGCAGTGAGTAACAATCATAAAATGAACAACTTCTCCATTTTATGGATGGATAAGCGCATTTCTCTTCTTTCTTCTCCTGCTTCTTCCTCTTTCTGTTTCCTTTTTGTTAGCATTTATCTCTCTGTGTGTGTGTGTGTGTGTGAGTGTTTTTGTGTTTGCATTTGTATTTGTATGTGGGTTCTTGTGTTCTGCTTGTATTTATTCATTAATAAATAACTTGGCAGTCTTTGTTTTAATCACGACCCTAGCACAACGACCAACTCGCAATTTGCCTCAGTCATTCTGCTTGTTGATGCTGCTTCACCCCGCTTTTGTTCTCACTTTTAAGTCAATGTCAGTGGCAGTGTACACACCCACACACACACACACACACACACACATACTCAGATTCATGTATACAGATTCATTCCACATGCCACAGCAACATGCATATCTAATTACCCACCTCAGGCAACTGTTAACATAGTCAGTAAACGAGGACAACAGTTAAAATTCACAAAAATTTTTCATGTATTTTCAGCATTGAAGTAAAAAGCTAAAATAAATAATATTTTAACGTATTTATTTAATGTGACCTTAAGCCGAGCACAATTTTTAAAAAAGCCTTTAAAACATACAAACTCAAAAGTACAATTAAAGACACGGTTTAAATATAGAAATATAAAAAGTTAAAGTAAACAATATTTTTATACCCTGAACATGTTGTGTGATATTTACGTGATTCAGTTGAATGCAAATAATTTTGGTTCAAGATAAGAAGCGAACAGAACAATTCGCAATGTATGCGAACAAAAAAAGATTTTAATCTATAATAATGTTACTTATAATTTGCAGCACACCTTGCAGATAATATTATTGGTGTACAGATTAGTTCAAATGTGTTAATAAGAGGGAGAAAAGTGCCGACTCGGAGATCAACAACAGGTTCTCACTAACAACTAACAACTAACAACTAGCTGAATGGAAATGCTCAACGGCATCATTAAATGCTGGTCAGGTACGCTAAAGGTCTCCAGCTGTCATATATATGTATACATATATATATATCCGATAGGTATACAATTTTAGTAGATATTTCCTATTTGAATTGGAGTGTGTGGCAGTCACAGTAGCCCCGCCCCAAAATGTATGGGAGGGGGCCATAAAGATTGTTGTTTATTTATCTGCATATTATCTGCATACACACTGGGCACAGTGCCACGTGATTAAAGCATGTATTATTTGAACAGATTTTATAAGTTGCCCAGAAATATACATATGTATATATATGTATATGTACATATGTTTATACAATTCAAATAATACAACTCAGCGGGCATATCTGCGTATGTCTTATACTTAAGCACATATCTATGTATATAATATGGAGGCCTTTATTTTGAAGCTTTTTGAATAGTGCGTGTATAAGTTCCTTACTTGAATATTATCAGATAAAAATACAGAGATATCACCAAGAAGTTCGTTCTTCTTTCACTTTTATTCCAGCTCCGTCAACATATTTGCGCAACTTTTTGTCTGAAGTGAACCGTTTAATTAAGCACCGCTAAAGGGAAAAGCGAAAGTGTGTCGCGGGTTAAGCAGCAGCCTGTCTCCTGTACACACTCACACTCACACACAGACACAGACACAGACGCACATATACACATGACGTCCTGCTGATACGTTTTACCGTTAAATACAAGCAGTCATAAAAAGTTTGTCGTATACATCCAGACATCAGCAGCTTGCGGTCGAATACAATAATTAATTAGCAAGAAGACATCGCTACATCCAACCCACCACCAGCACCCCCATCCCCATCCAGACGTCACGTCGGCAATGGCCGAAGACGATTTGCAAGCGCTCGTGGAGAGCCTGAATGCAGCCTCGGCTGAGCATATCGAGAGTGCAATTGCAAACTTCTCGCTGGACATGCTGCAACGTGCCAGCGCCCTAATTAACACTCAGCAGGCGCAAAGCTCGCAAACTGATCCTTTGCCCAGCATCAATCGCACTCTGGAAGAACAGTGTAGGCAACAGGCTGAGCTGGAGGAACACCAACTGCCCAACCACACAGCTATTGACCACTATGGCAGCAGCAGCAGCAGCAGCAAAGCAGCCGTTGACAAAATGGTGAGTAACAAAGCTAAACTATTTCCGCTTTCAATTTATTTCATCACTCAAATTCTCAACACTTCACATTTGATTCGATTCCGATGTCCACAGACATCAGTCTGATAACGCAAATTCCATTTTAAATCAAAAAATACTTAATTTTATTTGACAGCGCATTTTGATGATGCACTACCTGAATTGATAAACAAATGCCCAACCAAATAGAGTACAGATAGGCAATATCAACTTGTGATTATTTATTTATAAAAAGCAACCTTAAAACTTTAACGGCCATCGCGAATTTGTTTATAATTTGAAATAATAGTGCAAACACATACACATATTTATATGCCCATAAAGTTGCTAATTTGTGTATATCTACACTTGAAAGATTTCCGTTCATTTCCGCATTAAGCTTAAGAAAATACATTAAGATTTCCGACCCCATAAAGTATATATATTCTTGATCAGCTTCAATAGCAGACGCGATACAGCCATGTATGCCTGCCTATACTGGAACTGGAATATAAGTTCTTGTATATCACGCGCCACTCAAACTTATTGAAATTTAACGATCATTCTCCATCATCTGGGAATATTGATACATATCGATTTCCACAGCTTTCGAATATCGGATAAGAAACCCCCAAAAAGTATTCGCATATTGATCTGTTTGCTATCAATAGGCGCAAACCAAATAAAATAATATATTTAACAATTGGCTGCCGCTGGGTATCTCGTAGTCGAGCTAACTCTGCCACAGCACTCTCACTTAGTTAAATTAGTTTTTATCTGACTTGTGCTGCATTGAGAGCCCTTCTCACACTGTGATACAATTTGCAGGCCCAGCATTGTCCCACCTCCTTCGATTCGGTGCTTTGTTGGCCCCGCACCAATGCCAGCAGCTGGGCCATTTTGCCGTGCTTCGAGGAGTTCAAGGGTGTTCACTACGACACGACAGGTGAGTGTGGGATGATAACGCTAAAAAAAGCACTACTAAATTCATATTTAAATATTTATGAAAGAGAATGCAACACGCTATTGCCACGAGAACGGTACGTGGAACCATTACTCCAACTACAGCAGCTGCCATCAGCATTCCGGTTCGGTGCCCGTCGTGCCCGACTTCTCGGCCAGCGTGGATCTGCCGGCCATAATCTATGCCTGTGGTTATTTCGTCAGTTTTGCTACCCTCGTGGTGGCACTTATCATATTCCTCAGCTTTAAGTGAGTTGCACGTTCAGTTATAATGTATTCTATTGATTTGCTATATATATTTTCTTGCTCCTGCAGAGATTTGCGCTGCCTGCGAAACACAATCCATGCGAATCTATTTCTAACGTACATCACCTCAGCTCTACTGTGGATTCTAACACTATTTTTGCAAGTGGTTGGTATTCTTTGTGCATAAATATGGTTTAGTCTTATTTGATACAATTGCTCCACAGATAACCACAGAATCTAGTCAGGCTGGCTGCATAACGTTGGTCATTATGTTCCAATACTTTTATCTGACCAACTTCTTCTGGATCTTCGTTGAGGGTAAGTTTTTGAGACTCTCGTTTAATACTTTTGAGTAGCAAAAATGCGAATTATTTCTGAAATTCAGTGTCCTCCGTTTCTATCATTAAAAACTCAATTTTGAACGTCTTGTCTCGTGAATAATAATGCAATGCAGCCATATCCGCCTTGAAAAGTATTTCAGAATCGTGCTTCTTGGATATAAGATGCTTCCTGATTTTATTTTTATAACAATACTGATAAAATTGAAGGTCTAGAGTTGGACTACTGTCTGTTGGAGCATGCAATTGCCAATGTGCCTCTGATTTATCTTATTTGTAAACATAAATACGCATGTGTAAGCACCCAGATCTACACACACGCGTTGCAAGCAATGATTCACATTCTCGGAAGTTATTTTTATCCGATTGCAAATATATACTTAATTTTTTATTACAAAATAAATATAGATTGTTGCGCTAATTATTTGCAGGCCTGTATCTTTACACCTTGGTGGTGCAAACATTCTCCAGCGAGAACATTAGTTTCGTTATCTATGCACTGATTGGCTGGGGCTGTCCGGCATTCTGTATTCTGGTTTGGTCCATTGCCAAGGCGTTTGCCTCGCATCTGGAGAACGAGCATTTCAATGGGGTAAAATACTGCGTCATCGGTTTGCTCTGCTCGATTATAACTTATTCATTGTAAATTACTCCAGCTGGAAATTGAATGCGCGTGGATGCGTGAATCTCACATTGACTGGATATTTAAGGGGCCAGCCTCGATGGCGATACTAATTAATTTGGTATTTCTCATACGTATCATGTGGGTGAGTGTTCATTCATTCTACATTGCATATGCATACCATATTACATAGTTCATTCCACTCCAGGTACTCATAACCAAATTGCGTTCGGCTCACACGCTGGAGACGCGACAGTATTATAAGGCCTCCAAGGCACTGTTGGTGCTAATACCACTCTTTGGTATTACATATCTATTGGTCTTAACGGGGCCCGAGCAGGGCATCAGTCGTAATCTCTTTGAGGCAATACGCGCCTTCCTACTCAGCACACAGGTGAAAATTGTGTCATATTTAACTCAAGCATATATTTGTATATGATTTGTTATGATTATCACATTATAGGGGTTTTTTGTGGCTCTATTCTATTGCTTTCTCAACTCGGAGGTGCGCCAGACTCTAAGGCATCGCTTCACCAGATGGCGGGAGAGTCGAAATATTCATCGCAGCAGTTCCATTAAGAATCGCAGGTGGGTTCACAATGGTTATAAAAGAAAATCCAAACACACACACAACTGTACAAACATACATACATATAAATACGTATATGCACACTCAAACATTATGTCTAAGCTTTTGATGTTGTCCACATTTGTCAAACGGTTCACGTTCTTTGCCTTTCTTCATTTTTACTTCTTGTTTTTAGTTCTTTTTTGTTAGTGTCTTTTGCTGTAACTCGCTGTTGTCACTTAACTGAATTAATTTCCATTTCAGACATCGCACATCCAAAGACTACTCGCAACGTTCGCGTACTGAAAGTCTACGGTGCGTATACGCAATGCTTCTCTCTCTCACTTTCCGCACGTTTCCTTTAACAAACTTTACTAAGCACTGCATGAAAAAACAAAAAAAAAAAATACTCTTTGATATTCTAATTTATCGCTTTGATTTTAACAAGCTGTCCGTCCGTCTGTGGAAACGCAACTTTTTTCAAACAGCTGAAGCTGGCGTACTTATAACTTATATGACTGTCAGACGTAACTCGATAAAAACCATTTTTCAAGATAGTCAACGGTGGATGGGAAAATGATTTTACAGATGTATGCAAATTGATAAAAATCATATATATTCCACTATTTGAGTTAACAGACGTAGAGGTAGCTCATTGGTGGCTGGTAAATTGATATTATCGATAAGTGTATGGGTTGGGAAATCACTATTATCGATACATTTAAATCGATCAAAAACGACGTATGTATATATAGATGATAATTTGAAAACATAGAAACATCAAATGTGGAGGGTAAATTACAGTTTACTGCCTTCAAAGATCAGCTTAATAACCAACTGTAAAAGTTCCATTGACGATTAATCTTTCAGTTATCTGAGTATTCCACAGTCGGTTATGCCCGACTGCAAGGCCCTCTCTTGTTATGTTCTAATTTATGGTTTAATTTTGTATATATTATTTTCAATTTTGTTTCATTATTATAGACTGACTACGACGAGTCCCGTGCCCATCGGACATTTTGAATGATCAACAACATAATTATACCAAACACTTGAGATTTCCTTTATATATATATATATATATATACACAAATACGTTTTGTATATAAGTATTGCGTAGTGCTCACACAAGCTTAAGTATTACTTTTTATAAATAACGACATAAGTTTATTTAAGTTGAAGTTTCTTAAATATATCTCGACCTTCTGCAGGACCGAGGAGTGCATCATCTCTCTGCGTCCATCGCTGAATACACGTGTTGGCTCACTGAAACGCTATCACAGCATTGATCTTACCGACTTTGTTTAGATTGAGCAAATACATATTAATTTAATTAAGCATTTGTTTATAACTAAAACCACGAAATACAAACATATTCATAGCCATACCCATCATTAATAATAAGAAAAAATCTACAAGCAGCTCTACAAAATAAGTTTTCAAATAAACAAAGATAAACTGATGAAAAACTGCAATTACCAAAAACATTAACATATATATTTCTGAGTGACTTTTCTGCTTCATCTAGCCATAAACCAGCTAAACAAATTTACACTAAAAATTGAACTCTGATTTAAATAAATTGATACATATTATATGGTTATCTATACTGACCGAGTGGTTTCTATTACTCATTAAGCACAAATAGCCAGTCAAATGTAATTGCATACTCACATATGTGTATATGTACAAATTTTCAGGGTCAAAAAGTGTTTTTATCGTTTGCGTAAATACAATACATACAAATATAAAATACATTTTTTTTACAAATTGCAAACTCACAACAGAAGTATAACTAACGACTTTTAACTGATTGAATCATGTATATATTATAGTAATTGTAGATTAACCTTGTGGCTTTTTCATAACATATACAAACCAGTCAAATAATAACTCAGATATCGAGTAGTTTTCTGATGACTAAAGTAAAAGTGATGTACGAATTTATTGTGGTTAGGGTTCCAGAAAGAAGACACTTAGGATACTCACCGGTTTCTGGACAGGGCACTGTAGACTAAGAGGTCCTTAACTAAACTAAAAAAAAAAACTGAAAAAAGGAAAAATTATGATTTCTGGCTTGAACCGAACGGAACCAGAGCTGAGACACTCAATCAAACTTTTGCCTTGATGATTGAAAATTTAAATGACAAAATATATTAGCATATATATAGAAAAAAATCACTTTGTATTTGCTTAGACTCGACTTGAAGTTTATTTGTTTGTTGAAAAGTGACTTGAAGTTACAGCAAAATGTTTAAAACTAACATTTTTTGTTTTTGTTTTTTGATAGAGTAAAACCTCTCCCTCTTAAGTACAACATAAATGTTAAACATAATTTATTTGGGTAAACTAAGATTCGGATTGTGCACAGTGTTGCATCCGTAATATGATGCATACTTGGTGTCAAGTCCAGGTAAACTGTTAATCAGTTGAATCACTGTGAACACAGCACACTACTATAATTATTATAAAAAATTAGCTATAAATTTGCTAGTTTTTTTGTTTTTGTCAATGCGTGCAAAAATGTATGTTACGATTTCGATTACATATGCGTGTATATTAAATCTATGTTTTTCTTGTATTTTCTTTTATTTATTCTCGTTTCTTTTTGTTTTTTTTGCTTCCTATTTATTTATTTTTTCCATAAGGTCACATTGTTTATATCACTGATAATGTAATGTAAAATAATCCTAATGCAAAACGAAACATAAATCAATTTACTGTCCCACAAAATCTGTATGTATGTAGATGTATGTATGTACACTAAAGAGTATCATATATCTTTTTTGAGAATAAAGCTTTTACAATGTCAAAAGTGTTTCCTGTCAAATAAGTCGCTCCAAACTACGTATATGTATGCTTTATAAAGTATATACCTGTTGTGTGCATGTCAGTGAGTGTATGAAGTCTACTAATTTCGTACATTAACTAATGCCTATCACTGTCTAACTAAATATTTCGTCAATTGCCAAAATATAATAATCATATGATTATATTTAGGTATGTAAGTGTGTGCGTGTGTGTCTTGAGAAAATTATTCGGAAATTAACGATTCAAAATAAAATTTGAAATTCGTGATTATGCAGAAACCACTTGGTCGCAAAATGTCCTTAAAAATGTCATCTCGTTAGCTTATTTCGCATACGTTTAGTGGACGCTTAACGCTTAATATGTATTGTAATAATCATAAAAAATAACAATTACACTATTAACTAATTAACGCACAGGTTGGGCGCCAGCTTGCGCCTCTCCACTTACATATAACATCAAATGCACTCGCCGGGATTCTGTGCACAGTACTTGGGAAACAGCGCCTCGGCTTTAATGCCCAGTTCGACGAGGCGATTTCGAAATAGAGAGATTCGTCGAAATACTTCTGGCGGCACAATATCAAAGTCATGATCATCATTGGGATCGGACCACAGTCGTTCGGCTAACGCAGCTGATCGCGGCCACAATCGATTGTCCAATTGACTCTCGTCCACCTGTTCCGTCCACAAGCACACCTCACCGCCGAGCACCTGTTGAAACAAATATTTTAATACGAGTCTGTACACACGTCCGAATCGCGTTTCCAACTTTAAATGCAGCAATACTAAACCGTGATCAAAAAGCCCTGATTTTGCAAAAATCTCATAACTTTCGATAATATTAATAATCTGATCTCCTACAATATCATTTTGATATGTTAGTTATTAGTCAGTTGATATTACTGACCTGCTTTCGCCGCTTCTTATCCAGTCGCATGCGTTCCCAGGGCCGATGCTTGTACACGTTCTGCCAAGTGCGATAGGGGGAGCAGGCGGCCTCGCCAGTTGCACGCCAGCTGCCAAAGCCGCAATCCAAATACCAGGCATCCACGTGCGAAAATATGATGTTGTAGCCGTTGTCCAGGAGGTCATAGTTCTCCTGCCAGGTGCTCCCGCCCCAGACCTGCACCACAAATTGACTATTGGGAAGACATTTGGTGTTTGTTAGCGCACTGGACCAAACAACCACATGTTTGGGCGATACACTGCCATTGGCCAGTTTCAGTCTGCGTAACAAAATCAATTAAAATCGCTTTAGCTTGAGTTGGTATACGATAGACTTACCTAGCATTAGATTGTAGCATAAAATCGCACCACAGACCCCGAAGATCCGTGTCATTGAAGTACTGGGCCCAGCAGTCCAGATTCACTTCATCGCCGCCAAGGTGAAATATGTCCGTGGGCCCGGTTAGCTTGAGAAACTCTTCGTAAAGGCGCTGCAGTATGAGGTAGGTGTGATTATTCTTTGGGTTTAACTGGCCGCACGGCGGTTCGCCACAGTAAAAACTCCAGGGCTGCTGATTGATGCACAGCGAGAGTTCACCAAGGCCACGCTTCGGTCCCCAGTCCCAGCCATTGCCGGCATGCGCAGGCGCATCGATCTCCAAGAGCACTTGCACCCCAAACATTTTGGCAAACTCGTTCACCTCGCGCACATCCTGCTCACTGTACGTCTCGCTCTCCGAATAGGCACCATGCTCGGCCAGCTCCGGATAGTGCTGCGAGACATACGGGAAACTTTGCGCATCCGTTATGTGCCAGTGAAAGCGATTCAGTTTGGCCATGCCCATGGCAGTAATTGTGCGTTTAATCGCTTCCACGGTGAAGAAATGACGTGACGTATCCAACATGAGGCCACGATAGCGAAACTTGGGCCCATCATTGATCAGGGAGCTGGCATAGGTGCGCAACAATCGCTCCTCGTCATCATACCAAATGAGCTGCTGGAGCGTCGACAGGCCGTGTCGGGCGCCAAAAAATGTGTGCGCCGTGATGTGCACCACAATATGACGCTTCTCAACTGGGTAAGGAACGAGAGAGAAAGTTTATAGAAGCAGCAAATGGTGTCTCTGCTTTGAATCACTTACATGTCGTGCTTAGCTGATAGCTTTCATTGTTGTCCAGGTTAAAGTCAAGCTCTGCCGATTCATGCACCGAAATTTTAACTTGTAGACTCTCCAAGTCGCCAGCACGACGTGAGCTAAAAGTGGCCCCAAAAAGGGAGCCAACTGGTGGCGTTTCTGCCACATCTGGATCGGTATTATGCTGTTGTAATCGCGACGCTGACTCACTGCCACCAGAAGCGGCCGCTGCTGCCATTGGCATCTCAGATGTATGTGTTGCATAATTCAAGCGCTGTATTTGCCGCAACTGTTTCAAAAACCAATCGAAGGATAACTTCAACTGTTTGCACACCTCGCGATGCGGCGAATCCAAATGCAGCTGCACATCCTCCACGGAGAAGCTCAGCGTGTGAGCACTGATCAGTGATTTAGTGGTGGGATGGGGCCAAATGTTAATATCCCCACAAGTCATCGAACAGCTAATGAAAGAGACACGCCTCGTGTCCTGTCCATTTTTGTGGTAGCCAACTCGCACGCATCTGTCATTCTCGCATTTGTAGGTCCACGATTTCTCCAGGGGTCTGCAAACAATGAACGTAAATTCAGTGATTCGAAATTTGTTGTATTGTCATAATTACATGGGTATAAATTGGTGATATTTTTGGGCATGTGGTCGCAGCTGTGATTCGGTGTACGCCGGTGTCTTGATCACGCCCTGATTCCAGTACAGCACGGTGAGTATGAAAATAGCTCCAGAGAGCAGCACCAACAAGGCGCGTCGTAGCGAGACGGCCAGCGACATCTTAAAGAGGTAACGTAAGCTGTAAAATACATAAATGTAATTTCAGTTCAACAGTTGACACGCCTCAATGTTGCTTGTCTGTAATAAACGTTTCCCAATCGAAATGCAAGCACAACAATCAAAATTGCGGTTAACAAATTATCATCAGCCCAAAAGGGGGCAAAACCCTTAACAACAAGTCGAAAGCAGCGAACTTTAATTAATGTTAGCCACATGGATGACGAAACTAAAGCGAATTGGATTTAACAATCGATAAAATCAAAGGAAACCTCATCGCTCGCTCATAGCCATAGGAGACAGGACACAGAACACAGGACTCAGGACATTGGGCTTTAGTTATTATTGTGTTGGCTTTTATGACACATAAAGCGTATAGGAAAATTGTTTGTCTTTCATATACATAGCACATGACACGCAATGGTTAGTGGTAAGTAAAGTTAACTTTAAGTTGCCTTTTGTTTGCCGTTCTGTGCGGCGCATAATCAGTAATATGGGTCGGTTATGAGAAAAACTAAAACCAAAACATTTACGACTAGCGGTCTTTGGAAAGTATTCTTGTTGTGTGAAGTTCGTGAGTTATAGTTACCCAGGATAGTCTTGACCAAGTTGTTAGAATACGTACATCGGTCGCATGTCTTAATAAATTTCGTTACTCATGTAAAACGATTTACAAAATATACATTTAACAAACGCCTGCTTTATGATGAACCTATATGGTTATAATTATAATGTAGTAATCTGGTATTTGTTCTTTTATAACAATCCAACTGAATTGGAGTCGAATCCCTGTAAGCCCTTGCTATTCTTAGCTTTCTAAAAAACATTATTTTAAATGATATTAAAGGTAATTTAATTACCTTATCAGAAGGGACATGCCTGTTTGTGTACTCATTCCCTTGACATAAATAAAAGTTTCTGGAAAATGCTACAGTAATTAATAATTGGTCGGGTTGTATATGTATGTATATATACGACCTTGCTAGGAAACCTACTTTCCACTCACGACTGTGGGAAAAATAAACACGTGCCCCATAAATTAGTAAATAGTTCTTTGAAAATGAGTTTCAGGCCAAGTTATTAAATAGCAACAGATTTGTATACTCGTCGATGCATCGATTGTTTGTTTCTTATAAATAATATTATATATATAAAAGTAATGCAATTGTTAGAAGAAGACTCGCACGCATATTTTACTCCTCTTACAGAAGGGAACTCAAGTCTTTTAAAACAATTTGGTAGCAATAAATTAAATAATAACAATTATAATTCATTAATCATTTATTTGTGGCAGTCAGTAATTACGAATTTCACTTTAAATCAAACTCAAAATCAGTTAAACTAATGTGTAAACATTGGTGGGTGGGGATTGATTCCATCGACTCCATTCAAGTGCAAACACAAGACAATATTGTGCTACGGGTGTGTACCCATTAACAACCCCACACACACACCCTGGCCGGGAAGAAGACCTCGTTCGCTGGCTGGTGACTAACGCTTGCAATTGACTGATATGGCTAATATATATATATATATATGTGGTGCAAGCATTGCGTGTGTCTAAATTAAATATCAGTTGAACGTACTGGCCAAAATATTTGAAACATGCACCTGCGCAGCATGGATAGTTGTTGTTAATGTGGCGGCTGCCAGTACACGTGCCACACACATCGACATGGTCGACAATTTGTGGCGACCTGTCAATAGCAAATGGTAAATACCGTTGACCGCTGCTGACAAAAACGTGTTATTATCAAGCATGGGGAGTGTGGAGTGTGGCAAATTCATAAGCAGGCGGCAAGTGCACCTTTTCTGTTACTGTTAGCTACGTCATTACTCTTGATGGGTCTCTGTGCATAATAAATCAAGAGGCGTACATGGTTAATGCATTCAAAATAAAAAAAGGTTTGTTAACTTTGTGGGGTTGCTCTCAGTGGCTGGCTCATTAGTTGTCGCACTGACAACTAATTGTGGCACAGCTCAAAACCCAACAGCGCACATTGGGGCATATTCTACAAAAAAAAAACCATTTTGAAAAAATCATAAAAATTAAGATATTTTTGTTAAACTTACGAAAAAAAACAACATTGTTTGCTTTGTTACTTTCTGAATAATGAGCTGAGCTAGCCTTGGCGCCACATTTTTTTTACTGAGTTTTGGTAGGGTTTTTGGCAAGAGCCTCACTGTGCAACATAGCATAAATTTGAGGGCTGCCCGCGATTCATGTTTTGGGGCAATACTTACCTGCAGCGCGTGCGCAATGAATTGCTTATTGAGCAAAAGCGTAGAAAACTATCCATCATCACATACTAAGGTGGGGCTGGAGGAGATGGGCTGGGGGCGGTCTCATCTGTGCTAGCAGACACCACAGCGACTCTAATGGAGAAACAGCTACAGTCTCAGTCTCAGTCTCAGTCGCAGCCTTAGCTGTTATCACAATCACTTAGTTTTTTTTCTACCTAAACTTAAGCGCTGCACAACGCTATCATTAAATCACACATTCGGCATTTGGCAATCTGTGACTGAAGCGAACAAACTGTATTTGTGTAAACTTGGCCGCCAATGATGTGGTCCTAATGAAGGTGCCTCTGCTCGCAGGGGCGCACACGACTCTCGAGGTGTAAGTAAACTACTACTATGTGCGCGACTCTCACGGATTTTTTTTAGCATTTCAAGATTTTGTTGGCTACAGCGCGCACAAGCGTCCCAAAAAATGGCGTGCAAGTATTTACATATGTTCTTGAACCACCTGCCAGCCAACCAGGTAGACAGCCAGCCAGCCAGCCAGCCAGCCAGCCAGCAAGCATTGGGCTGAGCTGCTGGACGCCGTTACAGTCGGCTGTCAGAATATTGAGCACACATATGCGATGTATACACAATAGATTAAGTATACGCATTAGCTTAAGCTTACACAAATGAATGCTATTGATTATTGTTACTAAAGCATCAAATATGCATACACAATAAGCATTATTACATTTCGTAAATATAATTAATTGCTGTTGGTATTGTAAGTGGGTTCATTGCATATTGCGCATACGCTCCGTGCAGCGTGCCATGCTCAATGTGCTGGCCATCGACTGTTGCTTAGCGTCGCATTATTATTTAGGGGCGCATGCCGTGAAAAACGACAGTTGGCGACAAGTGTTGTTCAAATGGCATGCACGGTTGCCACAACAACAACAATCGTCATCCACACAACAAAGGCAGTTGGCGCTCAATTTGATGTGAAACGTGCAGGAACCGCTCAGAAACCAACACACACATACACACGTACACATGCACTGGCAGAAATCTAAAGGATAAATTGAGAGCTTGATGCATCGAAGTGCCTTTCAGTGCCTAATTAAATTCGGGGTGCATTCAAATAGCATTTGAGGTAGCTTTATACTTAATATAACTACAAGCAAGCAACTGAATTATGATTTTGGTATGAATTCAGAATCTTCGCCACTGAAACATAACGCAGTACGCTTTTCTTGCTGTGTATGTGAACGGAGACGAACACACAAAGTCAGACGAAAAGGAAGCTAAATAGAAATGGCTGTGCTTGGCCTTTGCTAAGGCAGTTGAACAGGGAAAGCAGCCAGAAAAAAGCAACAGCAAAATGGCGCCACAAAATATAACAGGCGCGCAGTGGCAGCAGCAGCAGCAGCAGCAGCAACAGTCAGTCAAATAAGATAATACGAAGTAGTAGGTGCTGTTTGCACGAATGAACGGCAGCCGAAGCCGATGCCGAGGCGCGACCATCGGTTGCCTAACAACTTCGTCGTGCCACACAACAAAAGGATAAGCCAAGTCAGGCTGGCAGTCAGCAAGTCAAGCCGGGACTCAGTTGCAACAGCGCAACGCATTTGCCAAGACGCACAGCACGGCGAAAACGGGGCAACACAAAGCGACGCGTCGCGACTCATGTTGCCTGCCACAGCGAAAATAGAAATAGTAACACTTGTGCAAATTGCTGGTAGCAAGCTTACCTTGGCCATCGATCGCGCCCTCCGTGTGTTCACAGTTCGCGTGTCAAGCCAACGTACATTAGAGCTACACCCGTACGCCCAAGCGCCCGTACACCCGGACACCCGTATACCCAGACAGGACAGTAGGGCTAAGTAGGCTGGGCCTTTGTCCTTGGTTTAGTCTAGGGCTTGCAGCGCCAGGCAACGCTATGTCCCGCGTACTGCTTGCGTCAGTCTGAGGACTGTGTGTGCTTGTGTGGTTCTTGTGTGTAGTTTGATTTTTTGTTACGGCCTAATTGTTATGCAATCGTCATATACAATCGTCAAGTATAATGCGGCATGTCTTTACAACGTTATGCAATAATCGCGGCGGTCAGTCTGCAACAGCAACACAAAGAGCAGCACCAGCAACAGCAACAGCAGTTGCAGCAGCCACAGCAGCCCTTGCCACACAATGCAACAGTCATGTCAACATCAACGACAGCAACAGCAACGACAGCACCGTCAGCAACAACAATGGATCTAAAATCTCTAACCGTTAGTGAGGACGAGCTGCTGCAATCCCAGGAGCTTGCCAGCAGCTCCTCGATTACGACATATTACAATGGCGGCATGGGTCTCTACAATCAGCAGCGCGGCATTGGCGGCGGCATCTCTCTGCTAAATGGCGTCGCTGGCTCTGCCGTCAGCGGCCACAGTAGTTCAGCCGGAGGCAGTGGCTCACAGACGTATGCGCATGTTGTCAATGGTAGCGTTAATCTGCTGCTTGGCGGGTAAGTGACGCTGTCGAAGCTCGCCTCATGCAAGGCAGCTCCTTGATTAATTTATTAGAGATGCAGGCTATCAAAGTTTGCTTAGGCAACTGCAGCTGACAGACTGACGAGCAGCAGACGCTACTCTAATAAGTAAAAGGCAGCTGCTGTCAGAGCAGAAAAAAAAAATGCAAGGATTCTAATATATACATAACTAATTATCGCATAACTATTGGGTTTGCACAGTCGACTTCATCTACAGCGAAACTAAACTTTACACAGCCCCAAATCCAATTCAATTCAATAGTCATACTCTGAAAACTGTCGAATGCATTTTGAATTCACCTACATATTCGAAGAATGTAATCTTCTAGAAATGTGTAATGATTTCAGGAAGTACATCTAAGTTCGATCTTTGTTGAAGCACTATATCATATAGTTTGAACAGATATTTCAATCTTTTGTATTTTCTTGTTAGAAAAATATTTTTTATTCTAAGATATCCAAATTTAAGTTTTACGCGTGCTTCTGCATAAATAATTAATGTAATTATAATTTTAAATATTTTTATTTATTATTTTTTGTATATCTTAAAAATGCTCAGCATAATAACAGATTTACATATTTAGTACACCTAAATCACCTTCAAAATCGTATAAAATGGGAACAAGTTGAATGCAGACCGTGTCAATAAAAAATGCATGCAAGTCTGCAGCGGATGTTTGCTAAAAAGTATTTTTCTTCATTTTACATTGGCTTGACAACGTAATGATGTTTACTAATTGGTGCCATTATGCTGTTCTCTCTGCTCTTCGGCTAGAACAGCGTAATTTGTCGCTTTCTTAAATTAATTTTTCTGCAATACGAGCTCAGATCAGTAGGGACTAAAATTAAGTGGATAAAAGCAATAAAAAAAGTGCTTGGAAAAACAAACGCTGAAATTGACAAGTGAAACTTTCATGTTTACAAGCAGCGTGTACCTCGAATAAGGTAACTTATTTTCAACCTTTTATTTTCTATCGATTGTCTGCAAAACTAGTCAACAAAAATTAAAAAAAAAAAAAACAAAAAAAAAACGAGAATGGCAGTAGAAGATTGTATACCCTTGACAGATATCTGGTCATAAATTTGTAATTTCATTGAAAAAATTGCATTTTGGAAAACTTTTACGGGCAAGTTGTACAACTTGTGACAGATAATTAACTATTATTGCCTGCAAATTATTGTTTCATTTCAAAAATTATCAAGAATATATGTGATTATTTCGGATGGGTTCGAGGAGAATATCTCCTTTTGTGTTATACCCTCCGCAAAGGGTGTAGAGAAAGCTGCAATTGCCACTGATAGTTTTAGCTACTCCGCCCACACTTCTTTGGCAGCGTTTGGGCTTTTAATGAACTGTTGACATGCGAGAAATCGCGTGAGGCACAGCGGAAAATAGGGAAAGCAATCGGGGAAATTGGGATGGAGGCAGAGAGAGAGGCACTGCGAACTATGGCAGAGGACAAAGGACAAGTGCCACATTATGTTGCATTTAAAGTGGATTAAGTGACATCATTGATTTGTGTGACGTGCTACAGTTTTGAGGCACAGACAAACGGGGTTATTGTGCTACACAACTATTATCTAGGTTGCGAACAGAACAACTCATCATCACATGGATAATTTCGAAAATTGTATGTTATTATAGCTTAAAAGCAAATGAAAAGGACACAATTCATCAGTCAGATCTGAAAGAACAGTTTTTTTTTTAGCCTACCAGAAATTAGAGACCACATTAAAACCCTGCGGAAACATATGCATACAAAATAATAAACAACTGTTTTACTGGCTTACCCAAAATATTATATTGAATGAGTAATCAAAAGAAAAATAATCATTAATTCACAATCGCATGAATACCATCACAAACGCAACATAAATAACATATTGTGGCAATATTGTCAATGTGCCTCCCGCACAAGCACAAAGACTTGCTGCGTTACCCCCACCCCCACACCCCAATGCTACATACATTCATTCGTAGGCTGATACCCAATCGATATGGATAGTTGTTACGCCAAATTAATAAGAGCCAAGTTGAAGTTGCATTTCGTAATCAATTTTATTGACAACAGACATAAGCATATATTAATCACAAGAAAAAGCTGGTTTTTTTTTTCCGGCACGCCGCAGATAACGGTACCCTTTTAGACTAGAATCCACTTTAAACAACTTTTATATATAGCCATTAACTGCCACAGCACAAAGAAGAAAAACAGTTTCTCAAAATTTCCAACAAAGTTTTGACTATTTTCTTAAACTTTATTTTCTCAATTATAAAGTTAAATGATAGAACGTGATGAAGAAAAAACAAATTTCTTATTTGGGCAATTGATTTGTGATTTGATTTGCATTGAACCGTGGCTGTATTTGTTTTCTGTATTGTTAATTGAATAGGCCAACTATCTACCAATACATATGGATATTTACACTATCTATGGATTTTTTTGTTGATACCATTTGTTGATATATTGGATATGAGATTGTTGATGATTTTTGCATGCGCATTTTGTGAGTTTTGGTCTAGTTTTATTTGTAATAATATAAATGATTTTTCCTATGCAAGCTATATGATATATACTGTTCCATTATGATAAACATCGAGTTTAGTTTTCATTTTGAAACCGTATTAAATAAATAACAAATAGAAATGCAAAACTCACTGTTTAAAATTATCCACAATTGATTACAACCAACTTTGCGTTACAATATTTAAATCACGGCCGATGATGTCACTAATTCTTGAAATTATCCAATTAGATGGGGAAATTACATTTAATTATGTATGACACTAAATCACATCAATGTGTGTAAGGTGATTGTTTTGAAGCCAAACCTAATTATTGATTTCTGTTGTTATTGTTGTTAAATAGGTCGATGTTGTGCCTGGTAACGACAATACTTTGTGTGGTCTGCTATTGTTGCCATCGCAATATTAAAAAGCGTACTGAGGCCGCCTACAGGCAGCAACAGCATCATTGGCTGGAGAACGATCCCAATATGGAAATTTACAGTGTTGAACAGGTGAGACGACCACATAAATATATATCATATATATGTATATGTTTCAAAACTTATTTATAACTCACTAGAAATTGTTAAGTACTATCAATAATCGACGAATGAACCTAATTTGTCCGCATGCTTAATGATACTGACTTGTTAAACTGCACCGTCGGTTTTCATGTTAGCAACAGATAAGATAAGCTATTGTTCGGCATTTGTCACTCACTTTCTTCGATTAGAGTTCGTCACCAAAAACGAGTGGATAAGATAATAAGATATAAGATAAATTTGTGTACAGTCTAAAGTGAGATTGTATTCTAGGTTTCCACATTGTACAAAGTAAACATATATTCCATTATCTGTGTCAGAGTATCAGTGTAGGGAGTAACCTGTAATTAAACTTAAAACTATGTAGCATTAATGGGAATTAACGGGGCCAATCGATTGACCATTTCAGCAAGTGGCACGCAACGTAACTTATGAGCTGTGTAAATTTGAGTCACAGTATTACAAAACGCACTCAGAAAAAAAAGTTGCTCGAAATTTTGGAAATCACCCTTTAGTAGAAAAGAAAAGAAGAAATTCTTTGTAAAATTAAAAACCAAGTAACGAAAAGATTTCAAATCGAATTTATTAATTTAAATTGTTTGTATATGTGCAATCAGAAAGTATGAATATTTAATAATAACATAAATAACCAAAGAATTCTGGCTACACCTGTAAAAGCCTGAACAAATTTTTCTGCATTTTAGAATTTTCGAAAAACTTACACTTGAATTAGAAAAGAAAGTTTCTGGTTTGTAATTTCTTAATAAACTGACCCATTTTTTTTTTTAATTTCAAAGCGATTTCCACTTCTGAGTGTACACTTAAGCCCCGAGTCGTTAATGAATATTTATGCAGATCATTTGACAGGTGTGAAATAAAACTGACCAAGGGCCAAGCACAAGAAGGCCACAATTGTTGTTGGCCGCAGTAGTAGTGCAAGCGACCCTTAGCAATTGGATATTAGGCTAGATTCCACTTTGCTGTTGGCTTTAATAAGTTGTTTGTTGTCCCGCTCCTTTGGGGGTCACCCCGCTTACATTTGCCCAGTCGCTCATTGTTGTTTGTTGGCCCTGTGGGAAAAAGCGGCATCGCCGACAACAGCGAAGTAAATCAACGTTAACTTGGTCCAGTCCATGTCACCCAAAGTTGTCAACGGTGGTAGAGAAATAAGTAAATAATAGTACCTCTATTAGATCCTCAATTTATGATGTGTGTGCAATTTAAACTTTATATTTGGGGCAGTGTTAACTTCGTCTAATGGACCAGACATTGTCTATGGTTGCTTCAGAGTTTTCAGGGGTTTGCATCTCATCTGCTGCTCTTATAAATATGCTAAGATAATTTTTTTATATACAACATGATAAGGTTTGATATATGATTATTATTTTATGATTATGAACCCGTTTTAATTTCTGTTGCAGTGCTATGAGACGTCGGGTCTGTTTCTGGGCGATTCAACGGACGGCTTGACCACGCTGCCCACGCTGCATCATGAGCCGCCGCCATCGTATGATGCCGTTGTTTTGCACGAACAGCAGCTGTTGCAGCAGCAACAGCAACATCTAGAGGAGCAGCAACTGCAGCTGCAACAGCAGCAACTACTGCTGCAACGTGTCTCACCGCCGCCCGGCTACCGCTCCACTCTGGACATTGGCAGCGCAGATGGCCTGGCGGCCACCAGCAGTTGCAGCAGCAGTGCCGCCGTAAATGCCTGCGAAGTCTTGGCCAACAAGCAATTGCAGCGTACATTGAATGCCCAATCCTGTTGCTCGCTGCAGCGTGCAGAAGTGGAGAACATGTGGAATGCAGCCGCAGCAGCGGTGGCGGCACGCAACGGCAACTGCCTCGAGCTGGACACATACCTGACGACGACGTCGTCATCGTCATCGCCACCGCCCCCATTACCGCCAGCGTTGCAAGCGCGCAAGCAGGCACAGAGCGCCCTGCGGCTAAACACATTCGGCCGACGCTATTTGCAATACAGTCAACAGCATCAGCTGCATCAGCAGCAGCAACATAGCCACTACAGCAGCGGCTGTCCACTGTGTGGCAAGTTCCGCTATGCGGCCGAAGAGGAGGCGCTAACGGCATCTCTGGAGAGCGGCCTAGAACAGAGTGATGCCAATGACAATGTGGCAAGTGCTGAAGAACAGTTGCAGCAACATCAGCTACAGCAGCACCAACAACAACTGCAGCAGCAACAACAACAGCAGCCACAGCAACAGCAGCCACAGCAACAGGAGCAACCACAACAACAGCAGCCAGAGCAACAGCAACATCAACTGCTGCAGCAGCAACAAGAGCAAGAACAGCTAAAGCAGCAACAGATACAGCAGCAACTACAGCAGCTAAAGCTACAACAGCAGCAGCAACAACAACAACAACAACAACATCAGCCGCAGCAACAGCCGCTAGCTGCTACAGATAGTGGCCCTCAAATTGACAGTCGAATTGATGATGATGCAGATACGGCAAATGGCAATACACTGGACAATACAATTGCCACCTCATCAGCAACTGATGCTGATGTTGGCACAGACGAAAATGACAATGCAACAGCAGCAACAACTGAAGTTGCCACCGAATTGGATATGAACAACATCAATGAGAATGGCATCATCAGTCTGGACATGAGCAAAATCATTGACGTATCGGGTCTGCCCACATACGAGGGCGCCCTCAAACTCGAATCCAGTGGCTACGTGTGAAACTAAAAAAAAAATGGGAATTTCAATTTCAATATTTCTCATATCACGAATGTGCTTTATTTTCTAAGTGATGAAGGCGTTGAGCAAACGGTTTGCAATGTGTTTTGTTGTTAATGCCTAAATCATGCTTACCCATGTGTTTGCTTGAGTTCTAATTACAACTGGGCCAACAACTACTTACAAACTGATTGCTCTTTGGCTCCCAATAAGTGCAATCTTAAATACAGTTTGCGCGATTTTTAATCTAAAAAAAAAAAACTAAAACCATTAATGATTAGTTCTAAGCATGCATATCCCAGAGATTGTTTGCTGCAAGCAATCTGTAAACAAAAAATATCAATAAAATCAAAATGTACTCGTACATTATATTTAGCCCACTGAGCCACTAACCCGAGAACAATTCAACAATCATTGAAACGGAGAACCTTCACCGTAATACGAGAACGTTAGCTTTTACGCTCATCATCACAGCTAAGCTGATTGATTTTGCATTAAGCATAACGAATGAGTGGACCAAGAGTGACCACCACCAACATACGACTGGCTGTTAACCGTGAAAGGCAACCCCTATCTGTGTATCTGTGTATGTACAGTTGCGAACAAAATAATAGAACCACTCTCACAAGAAACGCTTTCACTGCGTGTCTTTTGTAAATTTCAATATTAAAAAATCAATATTTAAAAAAACTCAAAGCTAATGGTTTGTTTGTTCATTCGTAAGATAAAATATCGAAGTGGTGCTATTATTATTTTCGCAACTGTATTGTACGAGTGGGCAAGAGAACGTTCTGTTGTTATCTCGTCCGTTCGTTTAGCCAATGAAGACCAACGTAGACCGTTAAACCTGGCTTGGTCAATGCCACATACAGAAGTACCGTACTCAAAAATATGTTTGTGCTTGTACCACTCATTATCTGTCATATTTCGCAATAAAAAAAAGAAGAAGATGAATAAGCACTTGATGCAAAACCTTGAATTGGCGGCACAATCAAAGCAGTCAGTTTTCACTTGTATATATATATGAATGCAATGATTGTTCTGGAATTCACTTTCGCCCGAGCATCGCAATTTTTAATTAGCTGAAATAAGAGTGCGGCATTAGGTTTTGTGCTAAAAATAGGGTTAACCCAGACAGGCTCACACATCTGACTGTGTGTTTGTGGGTTCACAAGATAAATTTGGTGCATGACATGACCGAATTTCAAATTGTATCAAAATAAAAACTTCACACACAAATAATTAATTAACAGTTTACCGGCGAAGCAAAACAACCATTTCGAAACAACGCTGCCCGCATCAAGCACAAAATCAGCTTATCGTTTCGCATGCATGCATGGAAAATATACTAATTTGAATTATTTACAAAAAAATAATTAAAAATGCACAGAATATTTAGTTGAGAACTCGCGTGGCTTGTATTTGCAACTGAAAATGGATTCATTGGTGGCACAACAAGTGAGGCAGCCACCGCATACTAAATTAGAGAGAGAGAGTGATAGACAGAGAGCGACAAGCTAAAAAAAAAATAGAGCATAGACGAGAGCGCATATGGAAAATGACGAACCAACTGACGACATGAGACGTGGACGGTTACTGGAAGAACTGGATGGAGGGGATGTGGAAAAAGGGGGAAGTTGCATCGACAACCATTTGACCCCTTGTTTTATTTGCTTATTTCTTACTTTTATTAACATGTCTTTACTTTCAGCTAATACAAATCCTTTTCTAACATTTAATTAATGTGTGCTTAAAATGTCTCCCGAAATAAGACTGAGAGTGACGACATCGGCACGTGCTTAAAAATAGACAATGTTGCACGACAAGGGGGAGAAAAACAAAGCACCAAATGATGTGACCAATTGAGAGAAAAATAAAATGTAGTAATCGGACGTAAGTGACTGGTAAATACCCTCAAATTTGTAGATACCCTCCACATGTCAAATATGTGAAACAGAAAAACTAAATGCAATTTTAATCGAAAAATACCAATTTTGCACATAAGTATAGTTTGGATCTGCCCAAACCCGCTGATAAGCCAATACCGAGCTATTTTTATGGCCCGCAGTTGATTGCGCTTCAAATAAAAAGAAATAATTAAGGCACAAGCGTTTTGAGGCGATAACAGTGAATAACGGTTAACCCCAGCAATAGCAAGAGCAGTACTTGTTATAAAAAAACCACAGCTGTGTGAATGAGTATGCACACACACACACACACATCATTATTTTTGACATATGTAAAATTAAAATGCAACTTTTGGTGACGCAAGTAGGGCCACAAGAAAAAAGAAGAAAACCAAAACTGAAAGTAAGACAAAAAAAAAGCTATGATGCCAGACACAAGCAACATAAATACATACTTACATATGTGTATGGGCATGCATGTGTGTGTGTGTATAGAGGTATACAATCAAGTTAAGCATTTAAGATACTTACCCACACTGCAAATTGAAAGGCTCTTGGCATGTCCTGATTTTGCACTATGACAACGATGCCGATGCAAATGCCGATGTCGTTGCTTCTCAGCTATGCCGCAATCCCTTAAAGCGTAAGCTTTGTTTTTGTGGCTGGCAGCGCGACAGGTTAAGTGTGCGGCGGGTTGATGGCGACAAGCAGCAGCAGTCGGAATTTGAAAAACGTTTTCTTATTCGATGGATTTATGAGTTTATTTGAGTTGAGCCACTACATCATATGTGAATGTTGTTGCACATTTACATTTTCATTGATTCTTATTGTTATTTACGCAAATTCCGCATTCGTCTGCTGCGCGTAACTCATCACTAACAGCGACCACTACATACACAGATATGGTCACCCAAAAAAATGTATTACCTGTGTACAGTAGCTGTAAAGTGACAGAAATTAACCTAATATATCGATTACACAAAACGAGTCTTATCGATATAACATTTGTAACTATCGTTTAAATTAGAAGACGTTTTAATTTTGAAGCATAATTTACTGTCAACTTTATTCTAATATACACTTGTAAATATGATTGACAATTTATTTTAAAGTTATTCGCTGAACTAAATTCCACAAAACTCTGTGCTTAGTAAATTTGTTCAAGCACAAAGTTTTGTCAACTCAACAAAAATTGAAATTTAGAAGTCAGTTTTGAATCGGCCATGCTGATGCTGTTAAAGACGCACGAGCTATATATTATGAAATTGCTTATACGCTTTAATAAGATTAATAAGTTTAACAAGTACAGGCATACAGAATGACTGTATTTTAATCACATGCTATGTACTATAAATATGTACAATAAATCCTAGTCTTAAGAGTTAAGCTTTGTCGTTTAAATAGTTGGCAACGAAGGTAAGATCTCCATCATGACCTGTATCGTTTTGACGCACAGCCAATGCCGTTTCCACAAGATAATAAAAACATGAATATTTATTACGTTCATCCCGATTAAAGGCTGCAAGCAAAATATCGTTAAACAAGTCGAGCAATAAGAAAAAGAGTTGCTCACTTGGACTTGCACTTGATTGCACTTGTAACTGGGTATTATCATTTTCGACGAGATTAGCATTCTCTTCTTGATGTGGGTCAAATGAAACATTATCCGTTGCACTGGTGCTCCCTGTGACAAAAGTCGCCGCCTCGGCGCCAATGATTTGATTCCCTATAATTGCAAATATTTTATGTTTATATTACAGGGTATTTGGTATGCATACCGTCATTTTTAAACGATTGCTGCGTGGACAATAATTGCTCACAACTGGAGTTGGTGGCGGCTTTTGGATTAGATTTTGTGGTAGTAACTTCCTCGGTGCTGAAAACGGTCCTGCATAGCATTAAGAAAGTGCAAAGGCAGAAAGCAAGGCAAGGCAAGGTTTTCATTTGTTGTGTTCGTATTTGACATGAAATTGACGTTTAAAAAAGCAAAAATTGAATTTCGATTTATAAATTTAAGTAATTCGAAAAGAGGCAAGCTTAAATTAAACTTTGGCTGCAACAAACTAATCATTTAATGCAAAGTTTCGCTTATTATAAGAATAATACTTGCTTAATGACACTCTGCCAGTCATCAGAGTTCTCGAAGCGTCCTCCTTCCTCGCTGGCCTGCGTGCAGGACTCGTAATCGGCGCCGCTCTCCTCGCCCTCCGATCTGTGAACGAGATGGGGTACAATTAGTCAAAACTTAAACTAATGCTTGGTTTTAAACTTAAACAATTTTAATAACTAGATTAAATATGAAGCTACCTAAGTGCAGGCTTGAAAAGATTGCTATCAACCTGATTAGAAAACACTTGCGTTGCTTCAGACAGATTCGACTGAGCCTGCAGTTCATGATACTGCGTCTGATCTTGCTGCTCGTTTTCTATTTCTTGCTTCATAATCTTATGTGGTTCATTTTGAGTTGCTTTCAACCGTTTGCGGCGCTTGCAGCCGCGCTTTCTGGTCGTCTTCTCCATTATTTTGGCAACTGGCAACTGGCTATTCAAACTTGATATATAATCATTGCTATTGTTGCTGCTGTTGCTGCTGCAGCTGCTGTTGCTGCTGTTGCTGCTGCTGATGCTGCTGCAGCTGCTGTTGTTGCCCTCACTGGTGACTGTTGCCTTGCGCAACTCACAGATGTTAATCTTATCGAGAATGCTCGCCTGCAATGAGGCATGCAACCGCTGAAAGCCCAACGGATTCTTTTCTATTGCTTGCTGCCAACTTCAGACAGGATTGTGTATTTTTTGTATGTCACTTAACGAAGAATAAATATAATACAGTGCACATTACCTGTAGATGACGTTGTCATCGAACTCCGGCTCCATTTTAATCATTTGACCATTGGGCGTACGGACATATTCATTAAAGTTGCTCAGCACATTCGCAATGCCATCGTGCATCTCGGCAGCGCTATGCACCTCCTCCGTGGCACCAACAACCTGCTCAACATTCACATGGACATTTTAATGGGTATTTAAATCATACACTAAAGGCTTACTTACCACTTCCGAGGCAGGACTGCTCGATGTGGGATTCTCAGTGCCGCTCGCATTCAAGCCAAAGGAGCCCGATGAGTTTGGACTGACTTTTTTGCCCCTTCGCGAAATAGTGAAATGCAATGGATCGTTGCCCTCGCGACGTATCATCTCGGGCAGAATGCGCCGGCGAGCATTGATGAACCAGTTGCACACTTGCAACACAGTCAGATTCGCCTCCTGCGACAGGGTAAATTTCTCGGCATCGCTGGGATAGGCATTGTAGCGATGATCGTAGAGCCAACGCTTTAAGATCTTCACCGAATGCTTGGGCAGATTACCGCGTCGCTTGCGCAACAAACTGTTGTCGTCGATGTGCGCCTCCACAAACATATCGTGGAAGTTTTGTATCTCCTGTGCGGCCTGCTCCGAGTCCGGATCCTCTTCTACCATCTCATCGGCTGATAAAGTGCCCAGCACAGCCATTGCCTCCTGCTGTAACTGATCCTGCTCAATGCTCGACTCGGAATTGTAGCGCTGATGAACCGAAACACCTAAAATCAAAGTTGTTTTTAGTTTAAATTTTAGGTTTGGGGAAGCCAAAACCGACCTTCATTTTTGATTAGATTTGCTTGTACATCGGCCATGTGCATCATGTCCTGAATATTCTGGCGCACTTGGCGATCCAGCACCATGTCAACTTCATGTTGCTCCGGCGAGTTCATGTTCCCAACACCAAACAAAAAAAGGATAATCACAAAGTGACTTGAGCAATTAACAACTGCACGAACAAAACAAAAGTCACGAATAAAAGCAACAGAAAAAAAATAAATTTTTACTATATATTTTCTATTTTCCGTGTGTTCACAGCACCAGATTTGGAATTGAACTAACTTTAACTAGACATTTGCGTCGCTGCCAAACATTTTCCATGGCCTGCTATTTAATTCCATTCGTAGTTTTAAAACGGTCGCCTGTAAAATTTCTTGGCTGTTATCGATAACACTACTGCAGTGTCGCCTATCTATCGACAGGTCGTCGAGTATAAGACGCTTTCGAAGACGTGACAGTATAATATGTCAAATTGACATTGCGAACCACAATTTTTGACAAATCACTTCATTCGCGCGCTTAATTCGCTCACCGTGAACGCAATTCTTGTCAAATTGCATTGTTTATTTATTGAATAGTTTATTTAGCTGCCGTCTAACCTCCGTGCTGCAACTGCGGTGACATGCATCATGCTAGCTGCGCACAATATTACTTGTTCGACTTTGCTTTTGTTGCTGGTGTTAATCTTAGACGGTGTTCGATTGCGGTCGCTTTCGTGTGATATTCATTAAATGTTTATAAATAAATTAGACACTGATTTTATTTAACCACCAATACAAATAGCAATCTTTTATTTTGCTCTTTTATTTTATGTATTAATTTCGCAAAATGATATGTACGCACTGTCGCAACACGCAACCAACTTCAAGCGAGTCGCAAATTTGCGTTCAACCAACTTCAAGTCAGACAAACAAAAAAATGTAAACAAAGAATTATGGTAAACAATGAATAATTGCGATGATGAAATGGCTTACGTCCTTGACGAGGAGTTGCTGACAAGTACGAAAAGCACTGGCAATATTAGCAATAAGAATGAAGATGAGAAGCTGGATGTGGAGCTCAAACCGCCAGTTGAAGCTTACGCGGATCCGCTGCTGGAAACGGCTTTGATATCCAGCAACTTCTCGTGGCTGTTCAAAGACGAAGATATTCTGCTTAATGATGCTCAGCTGGCCGAGCTGCTCATGCTGAAGTCGGGCAAAGGTCGTGGCAAACGCGGGCGACACACAAGCAGCAGCAGCAGCGTCAGTTTCTCCTGGGACACTGAAATCGATGTGCAGCAAGCCAAGGGACAAGAGGAACTTTTGCTGCCCCGGCAACAAGCCAGCGGCAAAGGACCCGCCAACTGTGTGTCCAATGCCGTGGAGTCCTGGATGCTACTATTCGATGATGAGATGATGCGCATGCTGCTCCGCCAGGCCAACGAACAAATACGCCAGCGTCGGACGAGAAATTCAGCCGAGCGGCAAATCGATCTCACAGAGATGCGCTCCTGGCTGGGCCTGAGCTACTTATGCGGCGTCTTTCGCAATGCGCGGCACAATGGACCGCTGGGTAGGCAAAGTGTCGGCAGTTATAATTGACACCACTTCTCATTTTGCTCACAATTTTCATAGACGAACTTTGGACGCTGGAATTAGGAAATGCAATCTTTCGTGCAACGATGTCGCTTGCCCGCTTCGAGTTTATTGCTGGGAGCTTGAGCAGCCAAGCAGACAGCAGCTGGAACGATGCACAGCGTCTGTGGAAAAAGCTGCTCATCAATTGTCGCTCGTATTACGGACCCAGTGGCTGGCTCTGCGTGGATGAACAGCCCACCTTTGAGAATGGGAATCTGGCATTGTGTTGTGATGCGAAGACGCTTTACATGACCAATGCGCTGCTCACGCGGCACGAGCAGACACCGGGAAAGGAGCTGATGCAGCTCATCTGCGATTACAAGACAACGGGTAGAAATTTAACGCTCGGCTCGCGTTACGCCTGCCTCAGGAACTGCGAGCAGCTCCTGCAGCGTAATTTGAGCAGCATCTGTCTGCTGCCCAGCACAGCGCCCGATTACCCCAAGAACTGGACTGGTGAAACGCTGCGCAGTGGCGCGAAAAGATTGACGCGTCAAGCAGGCGGCGCGCTGCTCAGCTGCGGCCTTGACAGCCATGTGAATGTGTGGCAAGCACAGTTGCACACCGGCCAAATGTGCGAGCGATTCTTTGAGCTCTCGCAGCGATACAGCTGCGCCTTTTCTCAGTCGGAGTGCAGGCGGAATGCATTCCTGCAGCAGCTGCACTTGATGCTCAACGTGGCGGCTGTCAATGCTTGGATCATATTGCGCCTGTCGCCAAAAGGCGATGCCAATATGGAGCAACGCGATTTCCAACGTCAACTGGGCTTGTTTCTGACACAGCAGCGTTTGCAGCGCCGCTTGCAACGCAGATCGGCAACGGCCACAACGCTTGTGATGCGTCTGCAGATCTGTGAGATCTTGGGTCAGTCCAGTGAGCGGCTGCTAAGCGAAGCCTCCGCGGATGCGTTGCATGCGAATGGCGTTGGTGTCGTGAGTTTGACGCGAGCAACACTCCCCGAGGGCGTCACTTTGGTCAGTCGCTATGGGGAGAAGCATCGCCGTTGCAAGCCCTGTGCGCGCAACAAGCGCGAGACGAAGGCGCGTTCCCGCTGCCAGCAGTGCCAGGCGCATCGCTGTGGCAATCATCTCATCTCACGCTGCTACGAGTGCATGGGCCTTTCCACAGCACAGCTGCCGGATGGCAACATTAAAGATACATGAGACACTTGCTGCAAGCAAAGTTCAAATCAGAAACATTTAGTAAAATAAGTTATAAGTTATTAATTAATTAGAATAAAAAATTATTGAAAATACAAAATTATTAATAAAAACAATTAATAAACGATAAAACAAAAATATTCTATTGTGATATTATTATTGCTTTTGCCATTCATGCTTCAAGGTAATTAACATTTATTAAAGTGATAAACATATTTTGTGCATCATATTGCTGTAACGTATTTGCAACAACAACAACAACCGAAATGTTGTTGCATGCATTTTGTGAAACGAAACTGCCTCTAGAATTTGTACTGGAACGATTTTGTCTTGTATTTGGCATTGGTGGCCGGATTATTACGATTATTGCCCGCTGCTGAGCTGGCCTCAAATGGATCGCTTTGATCGAGAAACAGGCTGAGGAACTGTTCATTTTGCAATTCATTCAGTGGCATTTCCAGTTCGCTGCAGGACTTGACAATCTCAGCGCAGGCGCGCAGATCCTTGCGCAAGTCTGCGAAATATAAAAAATGTAATTAATTAATAATTAGTTCAACAATTAAGTGGAGCAGTTAATCATACATTGGTAGTTGAAGAGCAAACTTAGGCAATTGGCGCAGGCGCTGCGCTGATTATGTTGCAAGAAAACCTCAATCAGGCGATGCACAGCGTCCACATTGTGTCGACTCAGGAATGAGGAGCAGAGTGCACTGGCCCTGCAACAAAAATGAGGCAATGTAAGTAAAAGTAAAGGGCTAATAAATTAATGTAATAGTTGGAGCAGCACCTCCGATCCACCAGCTGCTGCAGATCCTTGTAGTGCTCGAAGAGTTCGCCAGCGGATTTCTGATCACAGAACCAATCGCTGGCAAAGCACTGTTTCCACACACAGGCCACCACAAAGATGTCGTTGTTCTCGCGATGAATGGCACGCGCCACCTCCAGCAGGGAAACGAGAACTGCTTCACTCTTCTGGGCCAACGTCTCCTCGACAATGGTGCGAAATGCGACACGAATCATGCGTCTGCCCTCCTCGGTGTGCAGGCTGCCGCTGTAGCCTCGATGCAGTGTCATCAGCGCCACATCCGAATTGCCATTGTGCCACAGAGCAATCGCCTTGAACGGCGCCAGATCCGAGTACATGCTGGCAAACGGATGCTTCAGCTGCCGGCACGTCTCCGCCAGCGATTCAAGCTGCTGCAGACGACCCAATGAGCTTAAGTACTTTAGGCATGAGATCAGCACTTCGTTGCAGGGCAACTGCTGCCAGCGCACGCACTGCCGGATCAAGTAGAGAAAGTCCACCTTGTTCTTGATCTCCAGCGTGGCTAGCAGCAGATTGTCCAGCTGTGGCTGCGAGAGCGAGCGTATGTCCAGGCCCAGCTGGGGTGAGCGTAACGTTTTCAGGTCACTCATCATCCCCTTGGACATGAGGCCCACATTTTGGTTAAAGCCGCCGCCGTAGTTGGCCTCTTCCGCAGGGGGTTTCATTAGATTCTCGCGCAGTTCCTCCCATTTTTGGGTCTTGCGTGTGACCAGTTCGTTGGTGAAGCAATCAATGGCATCCAGCTGAGTAGAGGATTTGCGCTGCTGTCGCTGCGACGTCGATGCTCCTGGCCAGAGAAATGCGCTGAGGTAGTTTTGGAAGCGTTGCAGGCCCTTCGGTGAGCCGGGCGCCACAGTTGTTGTGCCACTGCTGGTCAGGCGTGTTAACAAGGCCATCTTTGCAATGGGACGCCACTGCCTCTATGGGAGACCAGGCACAGCATACACACAACACACGCAACCCCTCCGCGATTGTATAATTGTATTTTCAGTATTTATTTTTTTCTCTCTTTTTCTTCTCACACGCAGCAATACTTTTACATTTATCGTTCAAATATCGATACAGTATCGTGTGTGGCTTGTGCGGGAGTTAAATGGTTTACACGGCATCCTTACAAATCCCGATATATTTATATTTTTATGTATTTCATACATAAAAGCAAATACCATATGTGCTTCAACGATTTAGTTTATTTAGCCAAATATATTAAACTGCACAAAATTCTGGTTTAAAATTGCAGCTAATATGCACTTTTTTCTTAATTTTTTGCATATTAGAATTGATAATTATATTTTAAGTTTGTATTCAATTAAATTAAATTTTTATTTAATGTTAAGTATAGATCCGCCACTTAGCAGACCAATCTGTAGGATATATATCTGCCAGCTGTCTCCGAGGAGCGTATGATCTTCACAACCTGGCCACGCTTGAGGCCAAAGTAGCGGGCAACGGGATCTCCGGCCTGGATGCGCATCAACATGTTCTCCTTGAGCTTGTATCGGCTGAGAAGCTCCTGTTTGTCCTCGGCCGTCATTACCACATGCTCCGGTACCAGCTCGTGTTCCGTTATGTTGATCAGCAGCTCGGACTCTAGGAATTGTTCCAAAATATATTTGGGTGCCATGTCGACTAGGGATTGTTTGGCTGAGGGCGTCATCCCGCCTTGCACCACAACGATGGCCCTGTGGATGTTCTCCTCCTGCATGCGGGTGCAATATGTCTTAATGGTCTTGATGCCGATCTTCGGCTCTTCGGGGAAAAAGACAAACATCTGATCGGTGGGGTCGTCATTGTGGGCCACGAGAACAATTAATTCGGATCGTGCTGGACGCTTGTCGCTGGGTTTGTCGCCAAACATTTCCTTGAACTGCTCAAGCGTCTGGTCCAATTCATCCTGCGTCACCAGGTAACCGCGATCATGGCTAAGCTGCATGATCGTCTTGCGTATGCGCCACAGCTTGTAAGTTTCCGCTTCGTCATCCATTTTGCTTCCAGTTTTGTTTTAATTTAGTTTTCGGTGGTCAAACGCAGCACGCGGATTTGTTTGATAATTTCGTGCGGCTCAAATGTGGTGGTTGTCGATTGTACTCTGACCTGATGCAATATATCGATAAGCTAAATAACTATTGTAATTTTAAGTTAGTGTTGCCTAACAAGCATAGAGCAACCGATAGTCGCTCACACTGCCCGCCTTTTTAAAATACATATATTCAAAATGAATTCACGGTGTGCATGGTTTAATTACACATGAAGTCTGGTAAAGATTTAATGTGCAACGCATGGAAAATGTCGCAGTACGAAAATGCAATCTCTGCTATTCAGGCTTGATCAGTTGCGATGTATCGAAAACTAAAATAGCGATTGCAACTTTAAGTTAGTGTTGCTTAACGTTTAAGGCTTGGACCTTAACCACAGCATAGCCGCTAGCCGCTCACACTGCCCGCCTTTTTAATAAATATATGTATTAAAAATGCATTAAGAGTTCGTATAGTTTAATTACACTCGCAATTTGTGAAATAATTAATGTGTAACTCTCTCAAACAGTTGCTAGTAACAAAATGCAAACTCTGATATTCAGACTAGCCGCAGTAGCGGTGCCAATTTTGTCCATCATCTTTGTGGTCGCATTGCTCGGCCACAAGCTTTATATAAATGTACGTTCGCGTTACAACATCAAAGTGAATTGCTGGTTCTGCAACAGCAACACATACGTGCCATTCCCGGAGCGCAACAGCTGGACGTGTCCGCTCTGCGAGCAATATAATGGCTTCAATGCCGACGGCGACTACAATCGTGAAATTCTGGCACAACGTGATTGCAGCGGACGTCACTCAAATCCAAATCACTCTAAGCGCACCGATGGCAGCTGTCCGAATGATCTTTCTGGTAACAACAACGGCCTGTGCGATCAGTGCAATGAAGCGCAACGCTTCAAGATCGAGAAGTTGGCACAGTTTGAACCCAAGAGTGAGTCACGCTTTGAGCAGGAGCTGGAGCTTTATAAATCCGAGCTGGAGCAAAGGTATCGTCTGTGCGGCAGCTGTGAGCGTCACGTCAAACTGGTATTGCACGAGAAAAAGAAAATGGTACTGGGCTCCAAGCTGATCCACTTCATAATGAAAGGCGCCGCTCTGCTGAAGCAGCCGTATTTTGAGAAACTTGCACGCGGACAGCAACAGCGTCGCATTGCCCGCTATCAGTTGTGGATGACGCTGTTCACCTGGCTGAATGTGGTGTGCCTGCTGAGCAGCCTGCCGGTGGCAACAAGCGACCAGTTCAACAGTCTGCTGGGAAAATCGCTGGCGCATCCGCTGTACTTCATCTACTCGCATGCGCTGACCTTGCTGCGTCTGCTGATCGGCTCCATTGGCAATCTGCTGACGGAAACAGTGTACATGGCCAAGTTGTCGCTGTACGCCAGCACCTTTGGCAAACTGGTTCTCTACTCGCTGGGCGTTGGCCAACAGGCCACATTTAGCAGCTGCTACATCAGTCTCTATCCGTATGCAATGTGGGCGCTCAGCTTTATATGCAACCTCAGCGATGGCTTCCGTTTCACACGCTTCACCCTGCTGCTCGTCCTGTGGAGCGTGCATGCGAAGCATTCACTGCTGCTCTTCGATGCCATCAATAGCGTTACCTTCCTATTGCTGGCCAGTGTGCTCACCTTGTTCCTCTTGCTGAGCAACAGGAAACGTTCAAATTGGTGGGAACACGGAGAAGCACACAACGAGTCCGCAGCAGATAGCTTCCATCGGCTGTGCGCAGACGAATGCATCAGCGATGACGAGACGATCAGCATGCTCAGCCAGCAGCTGAGCTACAATGCCAGCAACAATAGTAACTCCATATCGAACATGATGCCAACCAAAAATGATGTCAGACACAATAACAACCTGAATCAGCACAACAACAGCAACTCGCAATTGCCACCATCTGTGTTGTCGCTGGACTCGCTGCGTCTGTCCTCGCAACGCTCACCCGTTAGCCAAACGGCGCCAATGGCAGCGCCATCACTCGCACACGCCTACCGCTCACAGTCGCCCCTTTATGCAGCGGGCAGCAATTATGCCATGCACATGGATCCGCTGCAGCTCGGCTGGCAGCAGCGAAACTTTGCACCGCAGACAAACTTTCGCCTGGATCAGCATCCGATGACACGCTCAACGAGCAGTTTGCTGTTTCCATCGCGACTGCAGATGCAGCAGCACCAACATCAGCAGCAGCTCAATCGCGAGATTTGTGCTTGGGTGGACGCCACCAGTGGGAGTCAACATGGCGAGCTGCTGCGGGAACCAACCACTGCCAATTTGATGGGCTGCTACAATCGCGATTTATCGCCCAATTCCTCGCTCTCATCCGGTTTTGAGTCGCAGTCGGGCCGCAATCCGTGCAGACAAGAGCCAACTGTCCCGCATCAGTTTTGGAGTCCAGCAGCTCCAACGCTCCACCAGCAGCAGCATCAGCAGCAGTTGTCCAATGGCACCAATGGCATTAGTGACTCCATTTGGCCTGAAACGACATCACAGCGACAGCTACGAGTGCCCGCACCGCTTCACTCGCCGTTCTCCACGCACAGCGAAATGCACTTTGGACGGAATACGGCAGGGCCACAGCCTCAGAGCGACTTACGTCCGGGTGACCTGCTGCGCAAGTGGATGAATCGCGAAGGCATCGATACTCAAAAGCGTTAGTTAAATTACTTAAAATTCTGATACTAATTATTACTGCCTCAGTTGACTGCCAACACGCTGATTATCAAGAGATCTGACAGACGGAGCGTGGATGACATCCCAAGAGTCATCGTCTTGGACAGAATCGTGAATTTTTGACACTATTACAATTATGGAATTACAATTAACTGTAGTGGGTAAAAAGCTGGTATTCGTATTGAGATATCTTTTAAAATATGAAATTTGTATATATAATAAATAATAATTGCATTTCTATATAAATAATGATAATAAAGATGTTTTGCGAACAGAGCCTAAACGGAATGTTGTTCAACTTTAAGGATATACCTCTGTCTATATATATATATATATATATATAAACTGTTTTCCCTGGCAAAACAGCAAATAGAATTTGTAACATATCTTTTTATTTAACTATATTAAATTATTACGTTACATAAAATGCTTCATCACTTGTGTCAGACGTGTCTGGATATTTTCGGGAGAAGCAAATCGTGATTGCCGCCTTTAAATGTGTGAAACATTTCTCGTCAAGATTAGGCTGTTGGCAAAACTGTTTGATTAGCTGCGAAACCATACCTCCAGGAGTCGATTTTTTTTAAACAAGAAATTTGAAACAGGAAACTGAAGTGCAACAAAAGAAAATGTTAAGAATTCAATTCGAAAGCAGACTAGGAGCACTGCATGATGACCTCTCTTGGAGCAGCCAATCCATAGAAGTGGAGGCAAGTTTTACAAACTTTCTCTGCCACATTTAAGTCAAGGCTTGCTTGGCAATCAGCACTATCCGAGATAGAGATCAATAGATACCTGATTCGTGTGATAGCACAAAGGCCAATCCCAGTAAGGTGTGGGGATTACTTATGGCAGTTATTTCAGTCAATCCCATTCATCTGAGCCACGGCAACCTAGCCAAACCTAACCCAGTTAATATGTCGCGTAATGTTCGCCTTCCTGCGAGATCTCATTTTTCCCCTTGATCACGTATCCTGACCGCACAATGAACACATTCTATTTATTTTTTTTTAATATTTTACGTGCAACATTCAATTACCACCCAGACAGGAACACAATACATACAAATAGTATACCAATAACCAATTTTCTAGTATGCATATATGGGTTCGCTTCATCAACTACCTTTTATAAATGCTCATAATTTGTATTCATATATTTACTATATATATATATTTGAGCTATCCATATTTAAAACGTTTTTAACGACAATTTTCATTAAAAGAACTTATCGACAGAGGATTATGGACGATTTAAATATTTGTAAATAATATACAGGGTATATATTAGTAATGATTGCATTGCTGACGTGAGGTTTAACTGAATTATCATCCTTTAGACTTTTGTCGTTGGGGTTCCTGAGCTCACGTCCACATTGACGCTGACGTCGTCGCCACTGTCGCCAGTGTCATCGCAAATGACTGACAGTTTATCTAATAGAAAATTTGCCTGACGATGCGTTTTCCATAATATATAGTTTTTACCCAAAACAAATTGTGTGGAAAATATGAGAATGAGTTCGCAAAATATGCTTGTGCTAATATCGCACAAAATTGAGTTTTATTTTTTTAATGCATTTTAGCCACAAACGCAAAGCAATAATAAATTGTCTATATGCACATACATATATTACACATATATATATATACGTGTGGTTCATGCACAAAAAGGTTTTTCACGAATCGCAAATCTAATAAAAATCCACTTTGTGCAAGCATGAAAAATGACGATGAATTTCATTATAAATGCAAAAATATTATGGGTAACGAGAAAAAAAATATGCTGTCTGCGGCCATGGACGTCATTATAGTCTTTATCGTCATCTTTTCATCAGCTTCTGCGATGGACAGCGCAAGTAAATCTGATCAAAATCATTGATGCGCAAGGCATGCGGAAGTTACTGCAGCGGAACGTGGCACGGGCTGCAACTTGCGGCCACACAAAGTTTAAGCTAAGCTGTTGATAACATTGATGCTTCGAGGCAAGGCAGCAGGAGTTAAGATAACCGCAGTGATAATGGCTGAAGCCACAGACAGGTAAACGCTACCCGTTTACCCATGGATAGAGAAGCACGTAGCTCAACTGCGTGAGCTGCATTGAGAACTTTCATTTGTATACCCTATATAACGAGAAATCAGCGGGTATAAGCGCACATTTTATGAAATAATAAATCCAAGAATTTATGTTTGTTTTGGCAGGACATTAGAATTTGGCCAATGTATTTGGCAGTCCATCAGTATCGAATACAGACAAAGTTGGCAGATCGAGTTTACTTTTATTTATCGATTGTTGCCTCAACTTTGCGATTGCCGATACATATCGATTTCCGAAAGCTGCATTGAGAACTTTCATTTGTATACCCTATACAACGAGAAATCAGCGGGTATAAGCGCACATTTTATGAACTAATAAATCCAAGAATTTATGTTTCTTTTGGCAGGACATTTGAGTTTGGTCAATGTATTTGGCAGTCCATCAGTATCGAATACAGACAAAGTTGGCAGATCGAGTTTACTTTAATTTATCGATTATTGCCTCAACTTTGCGATTGCCGATACATATCGATTTCCGAAAGCAATAAAAGTTACCAGCTTAAGAGCAGCGGTTTCTTTCATTTCATCAAGATAAGAAACACCCAAGTTATAGGAGTAATAGTGCGAGATTAGCCAATAAAACTAGAATATATTTCAGGGTACATTGCAGTCGTGCTCACCTCTTGTTGTTTTAGCTTGGGCAATTGATGAGTACGGAATAATTCTGAAAGACGAAGCGTTTGTTGGCAACTGGCAAGGAATGCATAATTATTTTGCATGATGCGGTCTTCCTCAGTGTGTGTGTGTGTGTGCATCCATTGACATTGAGCTGGGCAAATTAAGGCAAGTGTTGCAGTGTCGTCGCTTTCAAAATCAACATAATCCAAGCGTTGCAGTGCTTCAGCTGCGTCGTCGGCCGACTCCTGTTCAGATTTGGAACTGGCACGCAATTATTTGTATAGGAATTTAAATTGAATGTCAGTCTGTGTTTGCCTCCTCTAAGAAAGAAGAGATAGCAAAAAAAAAAAAAAAGCAGAGCAACTTCTGCACATGTACTCCGATGTATGTATGTATGTATGTGTAAATGTATTCATATATGTATGTATGTATGTCTAAGAGGTTATCCTGTTCGTCTGCTGTAAAATTCCAAATTTGTTTTATTTGATTTCTGTGCTTTCGCTCGTTTTCTTGCTCTGCTGCTCGGTGCTCGCTGCATATTTCCCTTTTTATGCAAAATACATATAAATATATGTGTGTGTTCTGTAAATGCCACGCCTACCAAGCAGCGACTCACCAGCTGCCTCTGGGGCGCCTTTATTTGAATATCGTGTCACATGTCGCACGCAGTTAGTTGCCACACCCATCGCTGCCGCCTGTCCCGTCCAATGTTGCCTTCGTTGTTATTGTAATTGTTGTAAATGTCGCCAGCGACAATATCACATTTGCATATTTTTGTGCAAACACACGTCGACCTCTCTCTCCACCCACACACACACACACACACACACACACACACACACACACATACACATATACACACAAGTATGTACATAACTGCTGGACCCCCTTCCCCCGTCCCGCTCTTTGCGAGTGGGCGTGTGTACTTTTTTACTTAATTTTATTTGTATTGGATTTGCGCTGATGTCTCCTTGAAGCCCACTTCTCTCAGTTGCTTCTGCTGCGTTTTGGAATTTTGCAATTTTCACAATAAATTTTAATTCAATTTACTGTTAAGTTCACACAACTAAACGGACGCGGAAGTGCACATTCTGGCATGACAATCGTCCTCCGGCAGCGTGAGCTCGACAGATGCATCCTGCAGCTGGAATTGCAATTTGCTGGAGCTGGCGAGTTGCTTATCTAGATGTGAGCTACAGTGGTAGCTGCCCTTTGAGGATTTGCAAATTCATAAAGTATAATTCTGACACGAATTTACAATTTACAATTAGGCTCGATTTTTTTTTATTATTTGCAAATATTTGCATAGAAAAATAAAAATGATCTGAAATATATTTCATATTCATATTTGTTTACATTGCTCAACATTTTCATTTAGCTTACATATTTTATAAGAAATATTTGTCAGCCTAATATATACTCTCTCCAGTACGTTATTATCTTAAAGTTTCTTCAAGTTTTTCCAAAAAATTATCATCGTAAATTCTAATTTCCAAGTTGATAATAATAATAACAATAACCAGTGTACAATATCTTTGTAAATTGTTGTGCGGCTGCTGCCACTGGCGCTGTGTGACTGTGTAACTGTCTCAGTATTCACGGAGTTGGCTGTGGTGCAACTGATGCGGCCAAGCAGTTAGCTCCAACGCCATCAACGCCACCAACGCCCCAAAGTAGGCAATAATTTACGCATATTATGGTAATGGTCGCCGCGCATGTGAAGCCACTGTGATTGTGGGTCCCGCTTGGCGATAAGCCCTTTGATTAGCTTAAAGTGAATTGAATGTCTGAGTGTGGGGTGTGGGGTCAACTACGACTACATACACTTATTTGAATTTGTTGTCAAAATTGGTTTAGATTTCAGTTAGCTCGCAGCAAGAATACTGAAATGGCGAATGAAGCGCAGGAAGCGCAGGAAACGCATCAAAATCAGCTGACTCTAGTGTGAGTATGTTGCTCGAACGCATTCGGTAAACTTGTATTCAACTTGTTGCTTTTATTATATTTGTATTTTTTTGGTCAGCCAATCTGTGTCTTCGTTTTACTATTACAATCCGTACGAGAAGCGCACCGTTGAGGTGCCCCTGAAGTAAGTTATCTGTTTGTGATTCTCTGTCCAATTTCTATTCCCTGTTTATGCAGCAACTTTGATGCATTCATCTCACTGCTGAAGTGTGTGATTGGCACTGGAATTTTGGCCATGCCGCTGGCAATTCGATATTCGGGCATTGTGCCTGGCGTGCTGTTCTCTGTGCTGCTGATGATTGTGCTGACGTACTGTATCCATTTGCTGGTGTGTATGTGCAGCCGCTGCCTCAGCGCGGCATAATTTGAATTATTGCATTTAGCTTTCCTGCACAGATCTCTGGCATGACCGAGTGCTGTCGACGCATCCATGTGCCCCAAGTATCCATGCCACAGGCCGTCCAAGTTGCCTACGAGTTGGGCCCCAATTGTGTGCACTGTTTTGCCCGTGCCGCTGGCTTTTTGACCAGTTGTGCGTTGGTCATGGGTCAGTTTGGTCTATGTTGCGTTTACATTGTGTTTGTTGCCAAGAATTTCAAGGACATTGGCGACTTCTACTACGAGGACTACAATGAGCGGTACTATGTGATCGGCGTCTGTCTGTTGCAGCTGCCATGTTTTCTTATACGCAAACTGAAGTTATTGGTGCCGCTCAATCTCGTCTCGAACATTCTGCTCTATGCGGGCTTCCTGTGCATTATGTATTACCTTTTTCGGGGTCTGCCCGATTTCAGCGAGCGCGCCCTGTTTAAGCCATATTCGGATTTGGTTATGTACTTTGGCATTGTCGCTTTCTCGCTAACTGCTGTTCCATCGGTGTGTAAAATTGTCGCTAAAAGTAATTTTTTGTTGATATCTTTAATTTGGCTTAAAACATGCATTCAGATGCTCGTCGTCGAGTCGAATATGGCCCATCCGCAAAGCTATCTCGGCTTGTTTGGCGTTCTGAATCTGGCCGTGTTTTGCTTGCTGTGCTCCAACGTGATTTGCGGCATAATGGGATATTGGCGCTATGGAGAGCAAGTGGAAGCCAGCATTACACTGAACATTCCACAAAATGAGATGTGAGTAAATAATATTTGAGCAGCAGTCGGGGATTGATTGAGTATTTCAAAAACTTGCGTAACGAAAAGGATATACTCTTGAAATTGAAGTTCTGTCTTGAAATGGAATTCGGCTTGAAATGATTCAAATATTTAATTTTTTCCATTTTATTTTTAACTATCTTTTTTCAAATAATCAAATATTGCATTTTTTCCATTTCATTTAACTCTCTCAATCGTAATGCTTGTCATTTAAATTATGAATATTAATCGCTAATAGGTTTGCCATTTGGTATTTTAAGTTTATTGATGTGAAATGGCATTGAGTTAATAATTAATAGTCATTTATTGCTTGACCTCTTGTTATTATTCAAATTTGTATTCTTTTTTTGTGAGAGCCTAATTAGTGAAATATGAAATATTTAATGGCATTAAATGTTCAATGTCGTTTTACGACTATTATCGAATGTAGGGCTGTGTACAGGGTACCTCACTAAGCTTGAACTCTTTCTTATACCTATTCTATCCAGTGTCTCACAATTCATCAAGATGACCATCGCGAGTGGCATCTTCCTGAGCTATCCACTGAACGGGTATGTTGTCATTACTGTCATCTTCAGTGACTACAAGAAGGAAAACACAACCAATAAAAGAAGTCGGGCTTTTGTGGAAATTGCAGTACGTATATGTTTTCTGTTGCTCACGGGTAAGTTTTAATAAGTCCGATTTAAATAAGAAATAATTCGCATCATCTTCATATATATATATATATATATATATATTTAGGCATTGTGGCTGCTGTGGTGCCCAATTTAGCCGCCTTGAGCGAACTGGAAGGTACCTTTTCTCTATGCATTTTGAATCTGATCTGTCCGGCTCTGCTTGATATGCTGATCAACTATGCGGCTGGCTATGGTCGTTTACGTTGGAAACTGATACGTGACATTGGGCTTATTATAATTGGTATTATATTTGGCATTGCGGGCTGCGCAGTTGCCTTGCAGCAGTTGGTCGATGACTTTGGCGGGACGGTTGAACACATCAAGTCACATTCCTAACGCTGCATTTAACAGCTAAATATTTAGCAGGATATTCAGCTTGCTTCTGTGTGTTCCTCACATTTGCGGCTGACTGTCTGCTTGGCTTTGTTGGACTTTAATTAATTGCCAGCCACGTGTTGGCCAGATGCTCTTAATCCCAGCTAAGTTGTCCAGCTAAGCTGCTGCTATTTTGTATTTGTATTTGTGTCTGAATGCCGAACAGTGAACACTGGCTGAGAGGGTAAAATAACTTGTGTGACTTTAAGTAAAATAAATTATACTAACATTACTTATATTAAATGTTAGTTTTCTATTGTATTTATTATTTATTTTTCCGGAGTCAAATGGTCGTCATTTAAATATTTCCTTTCCTTTCCATTATTAGGTGTTGATCATTTGTTGTAAGATCATGCTCAGCTGATGGGATTCATTAGTATAACTACATTTCGACGCTGATGCTGATCATGAATATATATACGATGTTTTACGAACTGCACGACAAAATTATAATACCCGCTGCAAGGCTATCAAAATAATAAGAGCAGAACTTTAGACAGATTCCCACCTTGTCGAGCACATTCGAGTGGGAGGCCTCTGAAATGTTGCATCATCGATTGTTGGTGGCATTAATTAGCCAGTGCCGCGGCGCATGTAAGCTGATCAAGTGCGCAAATCCGTTCAAATGAAACGGGCTGTAATCAAATGCAGTCAGTCAGTTAGCCAGTGAATCCAGCCCAAGCCAACCAAGCGAGCACAACAATTGCTCTGAGGCCGTTGCGATTCTAAAATTGAATTCCTTGCCTCAGCGGAGCCCAAATACGAACAAACCTTGCTGGTAGCTGTTGTGGCCCCAGCACAATAAACTAAAAGACAAATATAAATACAAATACGAATGTGCTGAGACTGCCTGCAGTTCTCTTCTATGCCTGGCAAGCACAGTAAATACATATATATATGTATACATATGTATATATAAATAGGCACAGGAATAGCAACTGCCGACGCCGACTGTTGACTGCGGCAGGGTAAATACAACGGCGGGCCGGGCCAAATACAATAAAATAATAAAAAAAAATAAATAAAAATAAATAAAAAAAAAAGAGTAAAACAAAAAGAATGCAAGTAGGATAGGCATGATGCGAAAATAGCAAAGCAGCTCCTCAAGGAACTGCACGACCACTGCATCAAGCACACAAAACACAATTTCCATTCTTCAAATAGTAATAAAAAGAAAAAAACTGAAAAGAAAATACGAAAAAAATAAATCTTGCAACTGCTTGCGACAGCAACCAGGTTGGTGGAAGGCTCACAAAGGCCGAGGCTGTTGTCCCCGGGCATGATTTTTGCAGACATGTTGCTTAAAACTTAATTTACAATCGTTTGCAGTGGGCCTCAGCCCAACCAGCGCGCCACAAAATGAGATCAAGCCTAGACGTGAAGCCTCGGGACCCAGGAGTACGTCCGCTTCGACTAGGACATGCAAATTTGCTGGCGGCAGTCCGTTACAAATATTTTGGGTATATACTAATTTTCGAAGAAAAGATCCACAAAAAAAAAAAAAAAATCAAGAAAAAAATCATGGCATGCTGCAGGTTTCTTTTACGCAGTTGCAAGTTCAGCATCATGTTAGTGTCATTATCAAACAATTGTGGGCTGCGAAGTCACCTAAAGCGGCACCCAAGACAGACAGACAGTCAGTCGGTGGCGAGAACAACTACGTCTACGTCATGTCTCCGGATATCATTGCAAACAATGCATGCCACAATTGGAGTTGTCAAACTGTGTAGTTGCCACACCTCACTGCCTCTACATGTCCTGTTGCAGTTGTCTGCCAAAACGTTTGACAAATTGAAAAATTCCAATTTAAACACAACTATTTGAGCGAAAAATAATAGATTGCTTCAATGTTAGCTTTAGGTTTTTTTTTAATAACTTAATTATAGTGCTGAAATAGCTCATTTCATAAGTAAAACTAAATTAAATGAATTTGATTTCTACTGAAATTCAGAATTTAAGAATTACACAAAAATTAATGCTCAAAAATTTAACTTCCACTGCTGAAAATGGGTATTTCATATGGCAAATGATATATAGTCTCTGAGATCTGCAAGTTCATACAAATGGACAGACGGGCATGTCTAAATCGAATCGGATATTGATGCTGATCAAGAATATATACATTTTATGGTGTCGCAGATGCTTTTACATACTTTTGCAAGTCCATTTTTGGGCATTTGGGATTTGGTATGTATTTTTGTTAAATCGTTTCTTAACATTTTAAGCAAGTAAAAAATTGTAAAAATAAAAGAGTGTTAAACGGACTGAAGTGAAGCGAGACAGAATTCCTTTAAATCTACTCTGCACCCTTTCATTTCGAAGTATTTATACCCATATGTGGTTGCCACATGCTTTTGTTAAATGACTTGGGAACGTTTCATTATTGCCTTCCGACTTTTATGTACTCCGTCGACGTTTGATGGCAGGAATGTCATATATATATATATATATATATATATGGTGAGGCCACACATTCTTTGGTTGAGAAAATGTCATTGGTTTGGTTGGTTCTTGATTTCAGTTACCGGCAAAGTGAAAGCGGCTAAATGCGGCTGCGGATGTGCTTTGCATATTGAAAGGCTTTTAAATTATACACAAAGTTCCAACAATGGCAAAACGGGGGAACTAAATTAAATTGAAAACTCCGCAGCAAATTGTCACAGCGTGAACGTATCTTAGAGTTATCTCAAGTATTTACTTATTTACTTCTTATTCAACGAAATTTACTTGAGCATTTTCCAAGCCGTACCAACCCCCCCCACGTGCCCCAAGTCACATACTAGTTGGGTTATTTTTGTTTTTTGTTGTGGTTTGTTTCGCTTCCTTTTCTTTTTTTTTTGGGGGCTGGACATGTGTCCTTTGAAATGTGCAGGACACTGACAAGGAATAATGCTGGCATGCAAGCTGGAGTCGCTGCATTTGCTTACAGTCATTCATCTTGACGAGTTTGTCTTTGACATTCGTTTTGCGGCATGCGAATTGCAAGCAACAAAAAAAAGTAATATATGTTTTTGCTTTTCAATGCAGGAATTCTCAATTTAAGCATTGTATATTACACGATCAACAAAAATAAATAAGTAAATAAAATCTTTTAGCTGTGAATTGATGTGTTAATAATAAATGAAAATAATTGAAAACAAAAGTGAGATTTTTGACTCCTTTGAACACGATCATAACTACAATGAGAAGTTTGAGTGAATTGTTCAACTATTTTACAGTAATTACAGTATTTTAGTCATATTTAATATTTTGAGAACGACATTTGGATACAATAGTTATTCCCATCCAATTTTGTACGGTGTAGATTTTTCTATCACAACGCTTTGGCATTAGAAATAATGCAAATACCAAAGGGAAGAGTGGGCAAGATTGGCTCAGATTGCCGGAAAACTGGTCAACAATGTGCCGGTGCATAAGTTGCTACATATTATGCAACAAATATGTGTAGAGTGTAATGGATACGAAGCATGAGCTGGGAGCAGGGCCAGGGTCGAGACCAGGGCATATATGACTTATGGTAAAGCTTATGCAGATCGCTGTGGCCAAGAACATTGAACGATTTCTACAAGTTCAGAGCTTTATTGAACGCCAGAGCTTAAGGATTAGAGTTGCAGACTTGCAACAGCAGCAACAGCAATACTGATTGCACTGCCATATAGCTCTACTTGGGTTGCCTGCTTGTTGACTTATTTGCATTCCCAACGGGCAGTTGCAAGGCGCACACACAGCAAGCAGCATGTGTATCTTAAAGATACATTTCAGCAAAAACTGTACACAATTAGCAAGCTACAGCAACAGCAACAGCAGCAGCAGCTGTGGCAGGAACAAAAAGGAAATTAACTGGCCATGCAACTAATTAAGTGTGTGAATTCCAATCAACTCAAGGCAAGCTGCAACTCTTTGCCTCGCTCTCTCTCTCTCTCTCTATATATATATCTCTCTTTTTCTCTCACTCCTTCACTCTCTCTGTCTAACTATCTATGCCTATCTCTGTCAAGGGCTGTTTTGCTGCCTCGTCTAATGAACAAACTAATTGCAACGGCAACTGCAAAAGTAATCAAAGTGGCAGTCAGCAGCAAACCAAGTCTCCACTTCTTGAGTCCCCAGCAAAACGGCAATAATAACAAAACTTTGTTGAAGAATTTTGAGAATGTTGCACAAATATGCGCAAAATGTAAGAAAATATGCTTGGACGGGGCCGTCTCACATATCCAAATGCCACACAGAATGCAACAGAGAGAGGGTGATAGAGTGAGAGAGCGAATGTGGGAGACACGAGAAGAGAGAGCGGGGGGAAGTGAGCCTGAGAAAAACTGAGCTGAAGTGTTGTTTGGCAGTGGCTTATATCAATAATTGCCAAAAGCAAATTGGAAAAGTTATGCGCCTGCAGTTAATGCGACCAGCGGAAATAGTCGCAACGGAAGTATACCAACACAGAAACACATGCACAGACACACACACACACACACACACACACACACATATACATATATATATATATATATAAATGTACATATGCAATATTAAAGGGTATATAACGGCTTTGCACGGCCCAAATGATTTAGCGCTAGTCGCGCGCCCTTTTTGCGCAAATTACATTTTTGCTCAGATAATTTTGACCTCATTTTGTAGATGAGAAATTTTGAATTTTTAAATTAATGACTACTTAGAAAAATATATATAAGAAAACTACAGCAGCTAAGCTAAAAGTATGCACACATGGAAAGTCAGTGGCTCTGATAGAGCTTGGATCATCATATAAATATTGTAGTCAGAAAATCGACATTTATTTTATTGACAGAGCATCCAAGTCGTGTTGTGCTTCAATTGCATTTTCCTTGCATTTCTTGTTTTGTTTTAATTTCGTAGCAGTTTCAATGTTTTTTTATTTTTATTTTTATATACAACTTCTACGAGCAGCAGCAGCAGCAGTTTTTGAAGCTGTTCTCCAAGTATCGACATTGGCATCAATTTCAGTTTTTGGTTGCTTTCGACTACTTTGCATTATTAAAACTGCGGCTAAACTTTTCGAGCAGGCAACTTGGCAAATTGTTGGCAATGGCAATGAAAGCACATTTTTGGCCTAAGCGGCTTATGCGGCTCATTGAATTGATATTTGCAATTAGTATTGAATATAATGGCCTGATTAAACATTCAGCTAAAGTAGCAGCAGATAAAAAAATTGCGTTTTTTGCGCTGATAAGCTGGCAGCATTTTTATAATTTTTTTGTGGTCGCTGTTTGGATACAATTTAATTACACATTTATTTTGTGTTAATGAGAACTGACATTAATTTGTTTGACAACAGTGTCTGTGTGAGATTATCCTTTGTAAATCTTACAATGCCATACATTTCAATACTGAGATATCTTTGGGAGACCTTTGAGCCTGCTTTTAGACAATAATTTGTTCATATTTGTTCAACTTTTTGCAATTAATGCAGTTGACGAATAATATTGGCTTTAATTGCTTTCGCTATCGATATTGATTGATATCGTACAGTTATCGATAAAAGTAAATAAACTTGATCTATTAAAAGTTTGAAGTCTCTAGTTCTTATCGTCTCTAAGACTCGCGTTGCATGACTATAACATTGCTACTTTTGGTGCTGATCAATAATATATATACTTTAAAAGGTCGCATATGCATTCTTCTGCGTGTTACCTACTTTAAAGCACAACCAATATACCCTTTTGAATAATCTGAAATGGTTTCATAAAAATTATATTCCTATTCGCATTTGTGTTGTTTGCTACGTGGGGTTCTTTATGGTTGCCTTGCGTTGCAGCTGCTTAGTGGCAAGCCACCGAATTGTGAGTTTTATATGACACTCTGTCAATCCCAGTTTGAAATCAGAAGTTTGTGTTTGGCATCTATTTAGAGGGTGCATTGCAAGGCAAACTTCTAATGCTCTCAGCACTTGGCACTTGCCAACCGCTTATTGAAGTGTGCGCGAGTGTTTGTGCTAGTGTGTGTGTGTGTGTGTGAGTGCAGTGGTTTTTAGCTGTTGCCCGTGCCGCGTCACCCCACATTTGTGCCCCCCGCTCCATGGCACATCGACAGCCGTCGTACAACTTTTGACACGTCTGCCTTGTAAGGCGCTGAAAGTAGTTTTATGTCCAGCATGGAAGCAAAAAAAACGATGTTTTGTGTCAACTATCCTTCTGTGCTTGCTGTTTCCGCTGCTGGCAAACATAATTTTCGTATTTTTACAGCTTATAAAACGGCATTTTAAATCACAGAGTTAACATTCATTTTGGCCACAAATTTGTGTCGTCGTAAATCAAATGAATAATTTAAGTTGTTGGCAGCGGCTCGTCGATATGTCGAGCACATCAAATGATTCATTTTTTGATTTATATCAGCAACAATTCGAAAACCAACAACAACAACAACAACAACAACAACAATAATACCAAGGCAGCTTTGCGTAATTGCATTAAATGGCATGGAACCAAATTCGACGCAGACTGAAACAGAGCAGTTCCACAATCGAAGAAGGGCCGTGCCACTGCAAAAAGAAACATAAACAAAAAAAAGAATCAAATTCGTTGCGCGTTCAACATCAGCGCACAAAATTCCAATTTATTTTAATTGATTTATTAATGATTGAAATGTTGCATAATTGTAACGATAAAAATGCCATTTCAATTCGCTATCTCACTCCCTCTCACTCTCTTTCTCTCTCTCACTCAGTCTATCTCTCTTTCCGTGATTGCGCCCGAAAGCAAATAATCTGTGCCTTCAGCATTACACACATTTGAAATTGTCAAACAAAAGCCACTTAGTAGTGGAAACTAATTCCCTAGAGAAAGAGAGAGATACGGAGAGAGAGAGAGAGAGAGAGAGGAGCAGATTGGCGATGGCAAACTCGATTTCCATTTGCACATTGCACATTTTGCCAAGTGGCGCTGCAATAGGTCTCAAGATTAGGCATAATTATGCAATTTCCCCTTTAACGCTTATCCACACAGACACAAAAGAATTAAATTCAATAAAATTTACATTTAACCACAAAAACAACTCAAGTTTTGTGCCGTCGCCGCCGATGACGACGACAAAAAGTGCTGAAAATCGTGGCACAAAGTTAAGATAAAACTTGAACAAAGGCCGGAGAATGACTGAGGCCGTTGTCTGGTTAGCTGGTAGCTGGTAGCTGGTAGCTGTTTGGTCTGGTTGGTCTCGTTGGTCTCGTTGGCGGTGCTGGTGGGTGCAGATGCAGAGACTTATGTAAATTGAAATTCAGGCGCACAAAACAACAGCACAAACAAGCAGAAAAACTGACTGACGGTAGTTATAAAGAAATTTCATTCATTTCGAATAACGCTGTATGAGTGTCAAAATGGCGGCGTTTGGCCGTAAGCCATAATTGAAGGCAAGGCTTATAAGGTGGTTCAACCAAAAAACAAAAAAAAAACCAAAATAAAATAAAAACAAAAAAAAATAAATAAATGAATAAGGATGTATTAAGCAGCGTAACTGGGCTGATACCAATTTGTCTCGGCTTTCGCCGTCCGTCACCTGCTGCAGACCGAAATTCAATTTCATGCCGCGCAACACAAAGACAAAGACAACGGCCAACAGCCGACGCCACAGACAACACAGCAGTTCTCAGCATCCCAGCAACCCAGCATCCGAGCATCCGAGCATCAGCATCAGGCTCCCATTTGCCAGTTACTAATTCGAATGGTCCACAGTTGGGTGCAGTTGTCGCGACGTATTCAAGTTGACATTCAGAAATGTGCGCACTTCGCTCAAAAGAATTTCAAATTAGCCACTTTTGCTTAACAATTGGCACAGGGCGACAAATTAAAATCAAAGAGCATGCCGAATATGCCACTGTTCACCATTCACAGTTGCACAACTGACACAGCCGGCAACAATTTAACGTCGAGTGGCGAGTATTGAGCAAAATAATTGCCGCACGGCATGCCCTTGAAATGCAGTTAAGTGGACACAGACCAAAGACCGCCAGCTCACTTCGATCGGCCATTAGCGCCATTTACACAAATCACCGTAGAGTTTCTACGTACACTCATCAAAAAAATCGCCCTAATTGTAACGCTTAATTCACTATATTATTTCGAAAACAAATTTCTACAAATTTATAGTTGTGCATTTCTAATTTTTACAAATAATCTTCTTAATAAAAGAAAATATTAAAAAAAAAAATGCATTTTTTTGGGTTTGTCGATTTAGGGCAAGCCACAACCAGATATTGGAAAATGTTGTATATTTTATAAATTATTTCTAAAAAGCAGAAAAACTTTATACATATATAATGATTTACTAAAATTTCTGAGTGTATATACATGTACAGTTATTTCGAACTAAGCCTAATGCAACTGCTTACAAATACTCCGCGACCAGCGAGCAGCTAAGTGGCAAAATTTCTATGGAAAAGCGGAAACACAAAAACCAATTGAGTACGCGGTCTAGCCAGAAATAACAACAATAATAGCAACAACAGGAACAACAACAAGAACAGCAACTATATCTAAATCAAACGGCATTGTTAACTAAGCCAATGGTCAACTATGGAGAGGCTGTGGAACAGTTGTATGTTGCAGTGTCTGCTTCTTAGGCTTCGCTTTATTGATGGAAAAGCATTTAAGATTATTCTTTTTTTTTTTGCTATCGAGTTACGCTGAATCCAACTGTTATTTATATTATTCTATTATTCTAGTCTTAAAAAAATATGATACTCTTTTTACGTGTTTGTAATGGGTTCAGTGTATCAAAACAAAACTTGCTCAATTTGGTTTCCAGATGGTTGCAAAGTCATTAATACTGAAGATTAGAGTATGGAAGTTAAGGCGGTTTCCTTTAAAGAAGTATTATGGATTGTTGAAGTCCGTGTGGCAGGCATCAGAATCTAAAAACATGTTAAAATTGTATTACTATAGTTACGATATTTTCTTTTTTCTACTTCGACAACGGTGAGCCAGACAAACATCTTTTATTCATAATACAACATTTTTATTTTCATCACTGGCCAAACAAACTTTCGAGGCGCAGCAGCTATTTTGTTTGTGGCACGAACCCAACGTTTCACTTGTCGCCCCATGTTGTCTGCGCTTAGGCGCAAAAATGAAAAAAAAGCAAGTGAGAACATTAAAGTCGGAGGTAACTGACTGCGAAGCACTCTGGTTCTCATCTTATAACCAGTATCAAAGAACAGAGTGGCTTTTTCAAGCAATTCTTGAAGAAGTTTATTAGAAATCTATATTTTAACTCAAAATTTGCAGTTCATTTATTTTTTTATTATTTTTCGCTTTTTGTAGGGTGTTTTTGGCAATATACATTTCAAACTCGTTGACGCTAGCTATCAAATTGTCAATTTCAATTATCGATTTTTATCGATATCCGTAACAGCCCAATTTTTGCATTATGTCTGATGCGGGCACAGCAAGATTCAACTCGTACAAACAACATACTCCAACATTCACCTGCTGGTGTCAGAGTATAAAAAACCAAAAATTAAACCGCATCGAATGCGCAGTAAGGCAAAAAGTCAAAGCCAACGCCAGAAGAGATCGATAAGCCAAGCCAGCGCTGAGAAAAATGTAAATAAAGTAGAGGCCTTCCCTCGTATGGGTTAGCAACCGCAAAATCTCATCACGTTGCGCAAATACTGCCTCGCTGCTGCTGCTGCTCTCTCGCTAGGCTGACTGCCTCACCAGGCTGACTGGTTGGCGTTCAAGTGTAGATTAAAAAATGGCCGCAAATAACTGTAGGCGTCGTGCAGAGGGGTGCGAGTGGGGGTAGGTAGTAGGCTAGCTGGTTTGTTCGCACTTCAGAATCGATTATAGCGCCACGCCCCCTGTCACTGTGTGCGTATGTGTGTGCGTGCAACTTTTGCTAAATCACGTACAAGCAATTGCCAATTCCTGATTGCCGATTGTGTGAATGTGGTGTGTGTGTGCGTGTGCGTGTGACTGTGTGTCTGTGTGTGTGCTGGCAATCATTTAATTTCATAGTTCACAGTTAAGCGTACTCTAATTAGCCGTAGCAAGCAGCCTACGTTCTCGTTTGGCAGCCAAATGAACTGGCAAATGCGCAAAACTGGCAAACGGGCAAAAGCTGGCAGCCATATGCCTCTGAAAAATTCAATCATTCAGCGTTCAGCCGAGCAGAGCAGAGCAGCGCAGCGGAGCAGACGTCGTCGCCGAAGACAACAAAAAGGGAACAGCGGAATTTCTTCATTTACAGCAGCAGCGCGCTGCTCCTTTACTGACAGATAGATAGATAGACAGACAGAGAGACAGGCAGACTGACAGCAAGCGCGACGTTGCGGTTGCGGTTGCGTCGCTGCGAATAGATTTGCCAGCTGTTGATGTGCGTATGCATGTGTGTGTGTCTGTGTCATGCATATAATTACAGGCATTAGTGGTTTTGTTTGTTGTGTGGGGTTCGTAATCGTCTCTGCCTCTGCCTTCGTCTCTGCCCACGCCTAGCTTATTGTTTTAATTAAGAAATTTTTGGGTTTCTGTCTATTAAGAGCTGCTAAAGCTGTAAGTGCAACTGCAGCAGCTGCAGCTGGCGACCAGTTGCAAGACATTCATTTACATGCTGTCAGCTCGCTTTGTGCAGCACATCTTTGTCTTGCAAAACACTTACAAAAAATCGATCTAAAGTTTACAAAAAACAAACTATAAAATATAATCAAATATAAAATTTTCCACAATTTGGAAAAAATATGTCTAATATTCGGAGTACTTTATTTTCTATGTGTGTGTATTTAATAATTTCTATATTTTCTTTATGTTACTTATGTTGTGGCAAGTATTTCGCAATTTACAAATATTTTTGAGTGTATATCTACAGCTCTATCTCCAGCTCCATCTGCAGTTCCATCTTTAGCCCCCACACATCTCTGCAGCTGTCTCAATTCGTCTTGTGGCCTCTGCTGGTTAATGAGTTATGTCAAAGGAAAACAATGTTTGTTACTTCATTTATATGCCATTATTATTTCTGTTGTGGTTGTCGCAGCAATTCCCCCTACCCCCTACCCCCTTGTCCATTGTTTCTTAGTTTTTCTCTCAACTATCTTCTATTATGTTGCTTGTTATTTGCTCTGCTGCTTTTCGTCCTTCCATCTTGTCCTGCTGCTCCTTCTCGGCTCCTTCAGCTCGTTGCTTATTGTTGATGGCGAAAGTTTTTGTGCGGTTGCATTGCACCATGATGATTATGATTATGATTGTATTTCGCCATGTCACCATTATTTGCCATTTTTCGCTTCAAGTTTTGCCCCGCAGCCTTTTCATTTCGTGCTGCTTGCTGCACCCTGAATTTCATTCGTGCCACATCAATTTTTTAAATATACACGTATATAACTCAATAGCTGTTTCTTGCATGTGTCAGAAATGCCTTTAATGAATATAATTTCAACGAATTTGCTTCAATTTGCTTGACTATTGATATTAAGGTATGTTTATTTATCATTTAAATTAATAATAATAATTATAATAAATGATATTTCATAATATACAAATTTTCCCTTTCATTTTAGATTCATTTCCTTGGATCAATTTACTCTTCGACATAACTGCTCACATTTTATACCTTTCATATATTTACAAAATCTGAAACTTATTTCGGTTCAACACCCTGACTTAAAGTCTTTAATTTGTTTTTTTTTTGTTGTTAATAATTGTTTAGCTATCCTGTTCAGCTTCAGTATTGAGTGCTCTTGTTGTTTTGTAGCAGGCCACTAGGGTATTACTAAGACTGTAATATAACATCTGTGACTTAACATGCAACTATTTACTTAACATATAATATCGATATCGATCGATATCATTGGTGTGATCACCAGCTTGAAGCAGAAGAGCTCAGTCGTTGTGAATAAAGTAAAGGAAGTAGATGTGTTTGACAAATAAATATCGATAAGATTTGACTGCTACAGTTTTGACCGCAGTTGTATTACAATTGCAGAGGCCAGATACAAAACAACAAATCAAAATATAACAAAAACTCACCTGCTTAAATTGTGATTAAGCTGTCTATTATCTGGGCGGTAGAAGGGAGAGCAGAAATAGTTACCGCGTGTGGAAGGTGTGCAGACGCCGACATATTGAGAAAAGGAGAAGGAGAACAGCGAAAGACAAGCGACAACAGTTAATAGCGACAAGCGGCAGTTTATTAAATTAACTGCGCTTGCTGCAAACACCTTTTATGGAAGAGGTGTGGGGTGGGGGGGAATGATGGAAATGAAACGAGCTGTAAATATGCGTGTGTGGTGTGTGTGTGCATGTGTGAGTGCTGTCGTCTAATGATAAATTGCAATAAAACACTCGTGATCCACAAAAATATATAAATAAAAAGGGCAGCCCACGAATATGATAAATGGCGTTTTGTATTTTCTGTTCGCAGCTCGCATTCCCTCTTTCTCGCTCTTTCCTGCTCTTCTGCTTTTCGGTTTTGGGACTGACTATTTTTTCTAGCCTTTGTCTGCTTTGTTCTGTGTGTGTGCGTGTGGTTATGGGTGGGGGGGGGGGGGAGTTTGACTTTTCTTACAATGGAAACACGTACATTTCTCAAGCGTACGTGATGTCGAGTATTCATCAAGCATATTCGTTTGTTTGCCTGACGTTAACATCCGCACTCACACTCAAACATTGACAAGCACTCACACACACACATTCGTAATGAAAACATCGTCGTAGCCAAAGCCAAAGTCTGGCCAGAGTTGCCTGACTGAGTGCATGTATTTGTTGTTGATTATTATTTTGTGAAGTTGCTTCTTCAACTTTTTTTATGCAACTTATCTGCCAGCCACTCAATTAAAGTGTGCTCTCACTCTTTTTAAGCATTTAATTGAGTGCGCATTTAATTGGCGTTAATTATGTAAGTATATGTAAAGCATTATTATTGATTGCATAAATACAATTTATACATATGTTCAAACTAGCAAAAACTAGGACATATTTGTCGTATTAAATAATATATTTAAACATTTTAATCGCAGTTTAACAGCATAAACATAACATAAGCACTAACTGTTAGTTAACAGCAGACGTTATGCCTATATGCTGAACTGTTATACACGCAATTGCTTATGGCGAGTGTTGCGCGCATGCTGCGTACTCTTATACGCCAGACTCCTCTCTCCTGGCTGTCTCTCTCTCTGCATGTTGAGCATAATTAAATTTCGAAGGAGTTTCATCAATTGGAGAATTTTGACCACGTTTATGTGGCGTCATTAATCTTGTTTTAATAAACCGGCCTTATCAAAGCGTAATTGTGCAATTTAGGCAACAATATTCATTCAATTAAACTCATTCACAAATACTGTTTTTTTTTTTAAACACATTTTAAAGCGTGTTCTCTCTTGTGCGCATAATTGGCCAACATGTTGCCTATTAACGGTCTAATGGCACGATTAACAGCCGTTTAGCAGCAAGTCGACATCTTTTTATTGATGACGTTAGAGGAGCCCTCTACAAAAAGTAACCCACTTATTATAACGGGCCTTCTTTTTTCGGGCTGGACAGAAACACGCATTAAATGCACGCAGTCAGCAGAGCAAGAGGGAAACATAAAAAAATAGATAAAATCTGAGCTGGAGTGCAGAGATACATGTATTTAAGCGATAGACTTTACAGAGAAAAAAATAGAAGAAAAATATAGAAAAAACGGTTCTTTTTTTATATAATATATGTTTTATTACGTATTTATTTTATGTGAATTTAAAGTAGTTCGCATATTTTGAAAACAAGATGAAAATATATAAATAAAATAAAGGATAAACAATAAAGATTTCTGATTGCATACTTTTATTATAAAATTGAAAATCTAGGATAAAGTTTGATGTCTTTTAATGGTTTATAATTTGAGATTGTAGAATTCAACTTGAGTTGAAATGTGTTTTGGTTATTTAATTCATTAAATGGAATTTTCAATTGTGATTTGCTATCTTTATTTGCTATCACACTTGATTTGAGATTAACTTTTTTAACAATCTTAATTTCAGTTGGAAATTTGCAATTCTCTTTTAGAATTCATTTTTCGCAAGTGTAAACATGGAGTTTGAATTCTTTTGCAAACGACTGCAATTATTTATGAACATACATATGCAAATATCTATGTGTATGTGTGTGTGTATGTGTGTGTATGTGTATGTGTATCTCTTTCCATGCCATTAGCATGCATGCTTGCATTGTCACCCTGTGGTGGTCGCACACACACACACACACACACACACACACACACACACACACAACACACATAATTCCGTAGTTTTCCGACTAATGTGTCCTTAATAGCGACATCGTCGCTGCTCGCGAGTTTCAAATGGAATTAAGTGGGCTAAAAACGGATGCCTGCTGCATTAAACAATAAAAAAAAACTATTTTTTAGTGAAGCTCTCCAAAAGTGTGAAGAAATTATCGCTAACAGTGACGTGGATTTGCACGCCCTGCTTTTATGGCCAGAGCTCAGCACAATTCCCTTTCATCCCCTTTGATTCCATGTGTAATATGCAAATGTGCTCCATGCCCCATGCAGAACGTGCTGCAGAGTGGCGTACAAATACTGCACCACTGACGGCTGCATTAAGCGGCATTAAAAAATAGTTTTATTTTCATATGTTTAGCAGATTAGTTTAAACATTTGTCTGGCGGGCATATGTATATAGTAAATAAATTCAACCCTCTCAACTGAAACTAAATAGTTAATCGACTAGCCTTTCGGACATTATCAGTTCTAATTCGACATTTATGTATTTAGTTATTTAATGACAAAAATAAATACAAAAACTAGAAAATATATTAAATGAAAATTAATATTTAAATTGAAAAGTACAAAATATTTATAAGATTTCTGTGGATATTTAAACAAATATAATTAGATTACCTTATACATATACAATTTTGTATGAGTGAAGTTTTATGAAGCAGGAATACTAATGTTTTGACGGCAACTGTTTGCTGCCAAGCAGAAGACAGGTGTTTCCTAGAAAATATTAAAAGTGAACAGAGATATTGAAATGATAATTTCTATGCAATTTGCAGTCTAAAAGAGAAAGTGTCCGATTATAAATATAACAGTAATAAGTAATATATATAATATAATATAATATATAATTGTACCAGGCCACTAGTGTGGTACCACTAGTAAGACTGTAACATAACATCTGTCACTTAACATGCAACTTAACATATAATATCGATATCGATCGATATCATTGGTGTGGTGTGATCAGCAGCATGAAGCAGGTGAGCGGAATCGTGAATAAAGCAATTAAATGAGAAGTGTTGGAGAAGGAAATATAATTTAGTTTTCACTACTTAATAATATGACGACTTAATATAATAAATACAATCTATAAATGATTTTGGAGTGTTCACACTTGTCGAAATGCTGTGAAATTTTTTAAAATTTTAACTCTGAATAATTTTGAAATGTATTTCCAAGTATCACAGTGCTTGTCCATTTTCAAACGAACCTTCGAATGTATTATTAAACTGCGATTTGATTCGCTTGGCTTTGCGTCCCACAAACTTAATCTCAAATCGGATACTAAACCACATTCTCTGACTGACTTAGTTTATGCGTAACCCATTCATTACATATGTGTATATGTGCATATGTGTATGTACAACATCCAGATTTTGGGACGCACACACAGACACACACACACACACAAGCCGCAACTGACTTTAGTGAAATTTACAAGCTGTCAATAATTTATTCGACGGCAAAACTCTATGGCAAAGTGCCGTAAATTGTCAGTAGCTGTTGCTAGTTGTTTTTGCAGCAGCTACAGCAGCTGCTAGTAGTGCGTGTGTGCGGGTGTGTGTGTGTGTCTTTAGTTAGCGGTAACGGTAATTGTAACGGCATCAATTTCGCACACATAAATATTCATATGCGGCGTTTTGTCAGACAACGCTTGAGGTAGCAGCTGAAATAGATGTCTTCCAGCAAATGGGCGGCCAGTGGGCGTGACCATGGCTGCAGAAACTTTTTCCCGTAGTATACGGCGTGGTATATCACATAGATCTTGCGTGTGTTAATTTGACGGCGCTGGATTTATTTAATTTTCATTTTTGGGCATTCACACAAAGGCAGGCGCCTCTCTAAATATCTTCGACACAGGCAAAGCCAATTCCCTCTCTGTATCTGTGAGTGCGAGTGTGTGTGTATGTGTGTGCCTCTGAGTGTGTGTGTGTGTCTGCGGCCAATTTATTAAAATTAATTAGCTGCTGTTGCTCTCTGTTTACTTGTGGTTTGCCAGCCGCAAGTAACATGCAGTTGTGTTTTCATTTTCATGGAGAAGCCCGTGAAGAGAAATAGGATTTTTGGCCTCAGCTACCAATACTCTCTCTCCTCTATCGGATGGATTAATTTTAATCGAAAATGGATGAAAAGATATGTTTAAGTTGTGCATAAGTATGCTACATCTGCATTAACTGCTGAATCGATATAGTCACATCACATCACGTAAGATATTCATATATATATATATATGTAGAATATCGAGAATATACCTGCTGCCTGAGACATACTTTTGCAGTGACTCGTTATACCCATTTTTAATGGTTTTAGGGTATAATAAAAGCAAATAGGAAGTGAATGCCACAGCAAAACTATTCTTCCTGTTGATACATATAGAAAATAATTGCAACTCAGCTTGCAGATACCTTCCAGATACTCGTAGCTATACTCCCTCCCCCTCCACTCAACCTACTATTAACTGGACAGTGACCGGTGTCCTCTAAAACTGCGGCATTTGTTTATATAATTTTCCCAAAAATGTTGTACAAAATGTTGCACTGCAAACATCACACTCAGAGAGTGTCATGTTTTGGGAAGGGGATTGGGTATGGGAATGCGGGGCAAACAACATTTTGAAACCGTTTGGGGGCATGATCACGGGAATGGGATGGGATGGGGTCTGTGCACCGGACACAACTTGGCAGCCATATTGTGTTTGCAACACAACATTCTTGAGAGCAGCAAGGAGCACGACAAGCAACAGTATCCATAACTGTGTGTGTGTGTGTTCATGCCCCAAGAGTGGCAAAGGTCATTTATGCTTGGCTATTAGCTGTTGTTGTTCGTGTGTGTCTGTGTGTGTCTATAACCATGTGGCCGAAACTTCATTGCCCTCATTGGCTGTTCAAAATAATTACAATAGTTTGCCGCAACAAAAAAAGAGAAGAGACATAAAAGTATAAATAAGAAGGTGTTGTGTTGCAAATGCCACTTTTATGAGCCTTTTGTGTGTATTTTATGCTTTTTTCATAATTTGTGTAATTCATTTGAAGGCGCCATTCGGCTTGTTTGATTTTCATTTGCTTTGATGTAATGACAGCGCCACAGACAAGGCGAAAATGTGTTTGCAGCACAGGTGTCGGGGTTTGAGGTGTAAGCCTGCCACAGCGCTTCAGACCAGACGCATTTCTATAATTACAAAAGTTTTTTAATAAATAGAAAACAAACACAAACACAAAGAACAACAACAACAACAGGGAAAAAACTTTTGACCAGGCTAACAATGAGGAATGCTGTCAGCCGCCTTTTGTCAAGCACTTACTTCAAGATGGTTTTAAAACGTTGACTTGACATTTGTCGTGATTGGGCCCGATCAACTCGAGTCCTTTTCCTTTTCCATTTCCGTTTTTCTCATTTGGCTGATGATTTAAAAGTGCCCCCACCGCCCTCTCCAAACACCCAACTGGATCTGCTCTATTTATGTTTGTCTGATGCTAATAAAAAGTAATGTCTGTGGAATACATTTGCCCGTCGCAGCTGCGTTTGCATGCTAAATGACTGTGGGCGGCTGCAACATGGACTTGTCTGGGTGCAACATTAGTCAGACGTCAGTGCTCATGAGCTGTTATTATTATTAGCAGCCATTGCAACGTTGACGTTCAACGAAGGCATCGCTGTGACGTCAGCCAGCAGCAAAATGTATGCTGCATGCCGCATTCTGCATGCTGCGTGACGTTGGCCACCTTATGGCCATTGCGGCAACTGCTGCCATTGCTGGTGCTGCTGCTGCTAGTGCTGCTGCTACTGCTGCTACTGCTGCTGCTGATGCTGCTGCTGTTTGCCAGTTGCAACCAGCATAATTGTGTGCTTTTTGAAAAATTGCACACCATTTTTTACATTTTCCATTACTTCATTAGATGCGGCAAACGCAAACAAAATACACTCGCGTACATGCATTATGTATGTATGTGTGCCAGTGTGTGTGTGTGCTATGTGTGTGGTATGTGTGTGGTATGTGTGCCAGTGTGTGTGGATGTGTGGATGTGTGACTATCGTCTTATGCACACAAGAAAGCTCCAGACTTATATGCAAATCATTTTAACAAATAGTTTCAAGAGAGAAATAATCGAACTCCTAGCGGAAAATAGTTAGTTACTTATATAAAGTATAATATATTATATATAGCAACAAATAAATTATTAAAATGTATTTATTAATCTTAACTATAACATATTTATACAATAATATTTATTAACAAATAAGTTCTTGATGTATATTTACTTATGCAAAATGGCAACAAATAAAATATGAAAATTGATTTTTTAATATTCTTAAGCTGCTGTTAAATGTTGATGGCACTAGTTGCCAGGCATTTCAGCCGCATTCATCCCTCTTTTATGGCAGCCCTGGTAATGGAAGAAAGTCATTGCGGCCTCATTTTAAGTACATATGCTACAATGTTTGATATCAACCGGATAAACACGGCCACGTACATACACTCAGGGGAAAATCTTCCTGAATTTTCGAAAATAGTTACACTTTTGTCTTATTATTCAAAAAGTATATTTGTAAAGCGCAATTTATGTACATTAAAGAGAAAAACAGTGTTTTTCTCTCAAAGAAAAAGTTTGCAGTTTCAATGTGATTGTTTTTTCAAAGTGTATGTTGTCGGTTAAGATGAATGGAAGCGAACTGTGAGCAATTAACAAAAAACAAACCGGAAATATACGTATGGGGATAATGTGTGCTTTTTGCAATTGAAACTCGTCAGCTGCCAGTTAATTTCAAGCGTAAACAATGAAAACAAAAATTAAAAAAAATTGTGGAGGAGTTACAAAGTTTCATTGCGTTGGAGCTGCAATCTTTTTTTGTTGGTTTTTATTTTCTCGTTGCAACGCTTTAAATTTTCATAATTCATGAGCGGCGGGTCCTCTGCCAGTTTTATCCTGTGGTACGGTTCCTCTGACATTTGTTTGGCACACACAAAAAATGGCCACTTTTTATTTTATTTTATTTGTTTTTTTTTAAAGAAAAAAATGTTGAATCTGTGTTTTGCCCTGCGTTTCTAATCCCGCAAAGAGTATATAGTTTATTCTAGATGGCCAGGACAGTGGTGGTTGGCGCTCTTGTAGGCATTCAACTTTCTACCACGCTGAAAGTTAAAGCAAAAACTTTTGTTTTATGGTATTTTATATGAGCTGTCAAAACTCTAGCAAAGCTCACCAATACCAACACCGACACCATTACCACATCCCCTCAATCCTCATACTCTGCTGCTCACTGAGATAAATAGTCGACATGAGCGTCCAAATAGCCGCCAATGTAGTGCTTATAGTTTCTATTCTATTTGGTGCTGGCCCAAAAACCGATCTAACCACCACCCGCCGCCGGCATGGGCGAAAGTTTTGCGCCACCACCACCAAAGTTATGAGTTATGTGTGAAAGTGCCAACTTTACACACTGTCACACAATTTGCGCAATTTCTTTTGCAATTTCGCGACGACTCAGCGTAACATACAGACAAACAGGCAGACAGACAGACAGACAAACAGACAGACAGATAGGCAGACAGACATACAGACAGACAGACAAGCAGACAGACAGTTGTGGCCGACTTGCTGCTTAAAGTGTGTGTAAAATTTAACTAGAACTTTGGCTGTCGAACAACATCGCATACGTAAAAAACAATTTCAATTTGACAGCAAAAGCGGCCGCTGCACGCTCTCAATATCCAAAGAGAGAGGCGTGGGTTGGCTGGCTGACCAGCAGCGTTGACACGCCGTTAAGTACTTAACTCAGTGTGCAAACAGCAAAAACAGTAACAGGAGCAGGCACAGCATAACAGCAACAACATGAACAACAACAACATGAACAACAACAACATGAACAACAACAACATGAACAACAACAACAACAACAGCAGTCATAGCTGTTATGCAAAAGCAAACAGCAGCTCAAAATCAGAGATGCCAAAACAATAAAAAAAAAAAGCTCGCCTTTGTCGATTAACGGCACAAACCGAAATGGACACCGATGAAAATGTGAAAGTGTGCGAATCGATGTTCGCGTATTGAAACTGAAGCTTCACATTTTGGGCCGACGAAGTTGAAGTACACTCAGAGCATGAATATGCCTTGCCTTCACAATTCAGAAAATCGCCTGAAATCGAATGCAATGTTCCTGATTTTTAGACATCATTTCCAAATATACGTTAAATAGCTTTTTTCTTCTAAGCTTATGAATTTTAATAAGGTTTCAATCTGAAAATTCAACTCAAATATAATTTGTATATATTTTTTTGGCATCTATAAAAACAACCTGTAAATTGGACAGATTTTTCTGAATTTTTTTAAAACATCTGCTTTCTAGAAATACACAATCTTACCTATTATAAATATACTTTCCGATTAATGAGTTGAGTTACACTCGTCGCCAAAAAGAATGGCGATTTTTTTTTCTTATATTTACCAATTATCAAATATATTTATCAATATTCAAGAAAATATTTATGCACATCGACCTGTGACCGTACCGATCACAGCTATTGAAGTGCTTTAGCCCTAGGAAAACTCAATTGACACCGTCGACTATGCTATAAAATTTAAATATATACATATTTGTGTGTGTGTGTGTGTGTGTGTGTATGTGTGTGTGTGTGTACGACTGTTGCCACGTTGTTGGCGTTTTTAATACCGTACGCTTTGTCGTGTTTGACATTTTAATCGCCTTAAATTTTATGTTGAGGTTCGCAGGTGGCGAGCGACCCTGACACACACACACACACACACACACACACACACACACACATACACACAGCAGACATGCTCGCATAGCGAGGCAGACAACGGTGGCGTCTCCATCACAAACCCCTTGTCGTTCCGCCAGCTGGGCAACTTTATGTTGTGCAGCGGTCCAAAAGTAAAATTTCCGTTCGAATTACTTTCTAATTCTGTAATGAATTGTTTTTGTGGGCTAACGAGAGAAAATTTACATTGTGGCAGCATCAAAAGTTGCGCATACGCCCCCCCCCACCGCCCCGCCATCCTCCTGCTGAGGAGGCGTGAGAATATATTCGAGGGTGTTTAGCTGTAAGAGATAAGAGCATGTAAGCACTTTTTGTTATTTGAGTTTTTTTTGTGTTTTATTTTTTTTTTTGGTTCCTTGTTTCTTTTAATTTTTGTATTTTTTTTTTTTTTCTTCTATGGGTCGCTATTTTTGTTTGCATAATTGGGCGTCTTTCAACAGAGTGTTGTGCTATTTTGTGTGGCACAAGAGCCACTCAGGCACTTATTTATTGTAGTAGTCGGCTGTTTCTCGCATTGTATTTGTCGCATTTTGTGTGCTGTTCTAGTTGGGTGGTGTCCTGGCCAAGCGAACCCAAGCCAAGCCACGAAGTTTGTTTAAGCAGCTGTGGTCCAGCTGTCGAAATCCCCTGCATAAATTGCCGGATTAGTATTGTTAACCGAAAGTTTTGTTTTGCATTTTAAAAAGGTGGCCATTCTAAAGCAGCAAAAACAAAAACAGCATATGGCAAACAGTTGGCAATTTGCATAGTTACAACCGGGGATGATGCCACACAACTATCGCTGTACTTTCCCTCAAACAGAAAATTATACATTGCACAAATGTTTGTGAATTTATATTAATAATTTAAGCGAGTTTCACTTGTTTGCTATGCATTCTTTAAATTTGACCTACATGTGGCGATTACATTGTTGCCGGTTATGCTGCAGCAGCTGTGTTGCACGAATCACGCACCCATCGCTAGTCAAAGCACACTGATTATGAATGCGGTCAGAGTTACAAACCGTAGCTCGGGTTGCTGCAATTTGTTGACAGCGTCGTGTGCTGCTTTGGTTGCATTCGATATGGTAAATAAAATATCTGTCGTTGCACGCTGTGTTTTTATAACTTTTTGATTGCCGATTTGCTGTGCTGACAGGTAGCATAAAAAATAAATACAAAAGGAATAAAATGCAAAGACGCCTGCAGCAATTACAGGGCGAGTGCGAGAATGCGAGAACTAGATATTTGTTGGGTATGGCTTCGATAACTTGACAATGGAGCAAATGGCGTCGCTGAACAATGAGCACTGGAGCAGCAGGAAGTACTTAAGAGCAACGCAGAGCACTTCCTGTTTTTGTTTTGCCAATACAAAAAATAGCGTCAACTACGACGACGACGTTGTCGAGTTGAATTTTCAAAGCTTGAGCTGCTTTTCATATCCTCAATGGGTTGAAAATGGCTTAAACAAAAACGGGCATAATCAACTTGTGCAAAAGTATGTCACTGGCAGAAGGCAGAAGGAAGCGACTCCGATATGATAAATCAGCATCAACAGCAGACTCGCTCTGGCCATATCTTATAGCCTGATTCCATTATCAAAATTTTCTTTTTATATTTTTGTATTCTTTGTGATATTTAAGCGCTTCGTTTAAAATACAATTATAATTTAATAAAAGTGATTTATTTTTTTTGAAATTTAATTGCAAAAACAAATGAAATCATTTTCATTTTTTAGGTTTGTCTGTTATTAATTGGGTGGTTTGCCGAAAATTGGCATGTGGCACACTTTTATTAATTAATTTTATTATTAATTTCACAGACGCGAATAAAATGAAAGCGATTAGCTATTTAATTGAAATCCAGTTGTAATTTTGCCAATTGGCTCGAGGGTAACTTCGCGTCGAGCTCTCTCGACCGAGGAGCATTGCTGCTTGTTTACCCTGGGGCTGTTTTCAGCATTGCTTTTTGCAGTTTAGCTGCGCAATGTAGTAGTTCTTTATGCAAGCGTATTATGTTACCTGTTTGTATTTTGTTATTGTATCTGCTCTAAACTTCCACTTTCGCGAAACTGCGTATTTCAGCAGCCGAGCGGTGCTTGAGACTTTAATATGCATTACTTGCATTTTTGGTACTTGGCTGTTGGTTGGTTGGTTGGTTGGCTAGCTGGTTGGCTGGCTGCTTGGCTGTTGACGGTGGCAGATCATTCGGATTCAGAGATTCAGCTGGCTGTGACTCAGACAGCTCCTTGTTGCCGCTGCCAACACACAAAGTATTTTAATTTCTTTTATCCTTCATTACAGCTGCTTCCCTACGGCGATTTCGTTGTGTTTCGTCGCAGTTTGCGTCCTGCTCGTCGTCGTCGTCGTCGTTGTTCTCCTCCTCATTGTCGTCATCATCGTCGCGGATTTTCTGCTGTGTCAGATTACATACACTCCATTAACATTTTATGCGCTTGTATTATCGCAATTAAATTTTTAATGTTTTCATTTCAAGCACATTGCATTTTCGTGTAGCCAGCACAGCCCAGCCGAGCCCAGCCCAGCCCAGCCCAGCTCAGCTCCGCCCAGACCCAAGCATCGCCTTTGGCATTGCCAGCCAAGCAATCAGCACACGCGGTACCGCAGACAAACACCGGCAATGCCATCGTGCCACTGAAAACTGAAAACCAACCTACAACGGAACCACGAGCATCAACAGCCTCAACCGGATTCATCTTGTTGCCTTGGCTAGTACAAAATAGCAACAGCAATGGCAACAACAACATCGTGTTGCATGCATGTAAGTGCAATGAGATCTGCATGCATGTGCGTTTCGCTCTGTGTGTGTGTGTGCAGTTGCAGGTTCGGTGCGACGAGTGGAAACAATTGCAACAGCAAAAAGCATTTTCTGCAATAATAATTTTAATGAAAGTGTTTGCTGTAATCACACAGAGCTTTGCAGCCAGCTCCTTCACACATTACACGCCGAGAAAATCTGAATCTTTATTTGAAAAGGTGTGTTTTTTGTAAGCTTCAATTCATCAGTTTTATAATCAGCTTTTATGCCTCTTGTGGCATATCAACAACATCAGCAAGACATTGCAGCACATATATTGTTAACAAAGTTAAGTAAATATTGTTAACTCACTTATCACTTATGTTTTTATTAATTGGAAAGCATTTTAAAATCATGCATTCTGCATGCATTCTGCATAGAAAGAGAAACATTTGAAAATATTTGATTTGACTTTATAAATATATATAGAAAAGATTATACTATGGAAACACATCTTCAGTTCGAAAGAAATCCAACAAAAATAGATCAAATTAATAATAATACTTTGTAGTTGATGACAACTGAACACCAAAATGTTACCTTTAACTATATCAATAGTCAAGATAGGTTATGGATTATATATGTATATGTAGTTAGCTTCATTCCTCAAAGTGTATTCGCTTTGTGCTCTCACTCTATGCGCGCTCTTGGCCTCAAAGTTGTGCGTGCATATTGTTTTCAGCGACTGTGCTGCTAATGCCCCATGTGCCTGCCACACGAGGCGTGTAGGTGACGAGTCTTTTGATTAATTTAAATTGCATAATTTATGCACTTTATGCATTTAAGCGACGGCCAAAGAGTCAACGCAGCACCAGCTGCTGAGACAATGGATGCTCATCAGCGCTGTTCCGGGTTTTGACCAAAAGACTGATTGAATGTCGTCTAGCCTGCAATCCGCACCAGCATGCCTGGCTGCACCGGAAGCGTAGCTTTAACGACTTTGACCAGCAAGTCGGAAGCTGCTATCCAGCGAATCTGACAAAAAATCACCATACATAATGAAATGAAAACCCATAAAATGTGGCTGTGTTCCACCAGAAACTAGTGAATCCTCTATCTGTAAAGTTCTGCAGTTTCAGTTGATAATATGGAATGCGTTTGTAAGTTTTGCTACTCTCACAATCAATTCCAATGATAATAAATTTAATTTTTGCTAAATTGAAACGTTCCACACGTACGCCCAAAACTATCACTAGTCGGGTGTGACTATGACTATGGATTAGCAGTCAGCAGGAAGTGCTTGCAACACCCTTCTATCTCTGCCTCTCTCTATCTCTTGCTTTCTGTCTCTTGAGCTGCTGCTTAACACAATTCTCGTTGCGGTGTCGAAGGCAAAAACTTTTGCTTTTTCCGTTACAAAGTTTTTCTTTAGAAAATTGTGCGCTTTTGTATTGGGAAAACTGGCAACATCAGCATCAGCACGTGTGGTTCGTCTATGGAATCCCAGCCGCCCACAATTCGACTAGCATTCGGTGGCATCAACACTTGCTCATGAGCCCTGAAACGTGTTTGCCATTTGCGAGCAGTTCTTTTTTTTGTATTCGTATTTTTTCTTCTTATATTTTTTTATGCTGGTCTTCTCACACGGATCAATGGCTAAACTAACCTCAATTATTTGTCATTCAATACGATTATGGCCAGGCTACCTAGTTACCGGCATTTGACAATCGCGTTTGGCCATTATGCGCGTTGCATACAGAATGCGTTTGTGGCGTTTGTGCTGCGGGGCCAAAGGCGGCTTCCCTTTACATCATGCCACACAATGCCATCGAAGACTAAGAAATCAAACTTGAGGCGCTGCGCTTTATGCCCCCAATCCCCAATCGCCTGGCCACGACAGCAAACATACTATATTATTCCATTAAAGTAATATATACATAGCAGTTAGCTGCGCTACCTGCGCTCTTTATTTAATTTTTTTTTTAATTTTCTTTTATATATACTTCTCTCACTCTCTCTGTCGCTCTCTCTCTCTGTCTCTCTCTCTCTCTCTCTGTCTGCTTTGTTGCCATCTCAATGTGCTTCTTGGCTGTGGTTCTATTGCGTTTGCATTTGAAGTTGGCAGCGCAACTTACTAAAGTTCAATTAAAAGTTAGTCGGCATAGTTGTCGCCACCATTGCAAGCGTCACAGACTTACTTGGGCTTTAATACTCTGCAATTTGCTGATTAAAAAATGAATTTTAATCTCTTTGGCTGTCGAACATGCGTAACCGCAATTAGTTTGTGTTTACATACAGTGCACGATGTGCCCGATTCGGAAATGTTTCAATATCAAATTAAAGGTACAATTTGTAAAATGCTTAAAATTGTATTTTCGATTATACAAGGTAAATGTTTGGACATCAGCCCAATCTTGATGTGTATTTAAATTCATTGAAAGCTCCTCAAACAGACCCGGATAAACCACTGTATTAATTTGAACTATCCATTTAGTCCCAAGTTGCCAGACATGCTAAATACTTTCTAATGGCACAGTGCGGACTGCGTCTGTCTTCAAAACAAATTGCTAAAGAATATGCAGCAATTAACAAGCTGGGACTATGACAGCTCGGGGCTTGTACAATCAACTCCAGAGAAATGCGTTAAATAAAAACAAGGCATAATTAATGCTTCCCTTTAAATGATAGAACAAGTTTGAAAACTATAGCATACTTAACAGGGCTACGCACAGTAGACATAATAATTATTGAACGGCGATTATAATTTGCTATGCTAATGCCTAAGTCGACTTACAACATCAACTACTTAGTTTACATAATCATCAAAGTGACATTTGTGGGGCATGTAGAACAACAGTTGTTCAGTTTTCATCTGACTTGCTTGAACTGAGATAAACAAGTTATTTGTGTGTGTGTGTGTGTGTGGTTGTTGTTGTTGTTGTTGAGTGCATTGACCATTAAATGAATTTTAATGCATGCTTTATTTTGGCCTCGCATGCACCCATCTCCATTAAACTTTTGACTTTGATTTCAGTATCGCCGCTACTTCCACAGTATTTCTGGCATAGTCAACTTTACAGTTTTTCCCCTGCATGTGCATCGTAGTTTGTCCTCAAAGTTTTTGCCACAACTACGCGCAAATGTCTTCATTATGCGTTGGCTTCCTGCCTGCCCCCGCCTACCCCCGCCTACAACGCCCCTCTGTCCGTCTGCCCGCCTGCCCGCCTGCCCTTCTGCCCGTATCTATCAGCAAACTTTAAGCACAACTTAATCAAAGTCAAGGGGCGCAAATGCGCGTGATAAAATTATGATTACTATGCGAACATTTGCCAAATATGTGTGAAATTATCGTTTCCATGTACTGATGCCAAAAGTTTACCTACAAATCAACATTAAGGGGAACGCGGATCGCTGTTTAACTGCATTCGTCGCTACTTATGGCAAAGTTGTGCTTGGATGCCGCAGCTTATGACCAGCGACAACGGCAAACAGTGCTCGACATAAACTTGACAGACCATATAGAAAGACATATACAAACACATGTGTCTATACATATATATATATATATATATATATGTGTGTATATACTTAGTAAGCATAATATGGCGAAGAGGAGACAGGTCGAGAACGTGATGTTGTCCTCGCCATGAATTTGAAAATGAATGCCATCAAAAATGCAGCTTTCAAGGAAAAAGTCTTGGGCATGAAAATTGCATCTTATGTTGCAAGTCGCAACATATTTACGTGTTAGGTTGTTAGTTAGGTAGGTGCGCTGTGTGAGCCAAGTGAAGGCAACAGATTTGACAGCCATTAATGTGAAGCCATCATTAAAACTGCACGAGACATGCTCGAGATTTTGACTTGAAGATGGAGTTGAAGCCGTTGCCAAATATGATGGCTTTTGATTCATTAGAAAATCACTTCATGGCATTTAAAATGCAAATTATAAGCACTAAAGTCTGCTTGAAGCGCAAACACACACACACACACACCCATACACCCATGCACACAAGCAAAGGCAGAGGCAGAGGCAGAGACATCTCTAATGCAGAAGTGGTTGCAGCTTTTGAAGTTGCGCGCATAATTTTCTAATTAAGTTTTGTTCGCTCTTCTTCTGCTGCTTCTTCTTGCTGCACTTTGTGAGTTTTGTTTTTTGATTTGTTGCTGTTGTTGTTGTTGTTGTTGTTGTTGTTGCATTGACTTTTAAGTAGCTAGCCAAGATTAACTGTCTTGGCTGTCAAAGTCATGGGCATCCTCTCGCAAATGTCGTGCGTACCACTTCCGACTTTCATTGTAATTTTTGTTTTTCTCTTCTTGCAAGCACTTTTAACAAGATTTTAATTTGAGCTCATTATGTTAAGCTGCTCAAAGGCGCATACCTACAACGCAAGATAATTGCAAATGCAACAGACGTGGCTCAGCTATATATATATATATATATCTTAGATTTTTCCAGCAAGTTGAATCAAAATCATTGGGTTGCGAATATAGTTTTCATTCGTCTAGAAAGTCTAAAATGCCATTTGTATTTTTAGCTGGGAAAAATTCAATGGAAAAATGTTTTCGCATAACAGGAATATAGTTTGAATTCGTCTAGAAAGACAAGACATCATTATTTTTGGTTGGATGAATTTCAATGGGTTGCTATGACGCTGGTCAGCGTCATGTTTGAACGAGTATTTCAGAATTTTGTTAAAATTAAGCGTAATGGACCACGCCCCAGAGTACTTAATGTTTAAACATGATATTTTTTTTTTTTTTGGTTTTGATTCACCCACAGTTTTCTCCGCTTTTTGCAAGTTTTTATTACATAGCGGCAGGCACTCATTAATTGCAACCCGTTTGCAATGTTCGCAGCTCGTTGAACGCTGCGTTTTTTGTGGCCTCTAACGAATTCATTTCATTTCCGCTGCATTCATTTGCACGTCACCGACACACACACACACACACACCAAACACACATACACAGAAAGACAGATAGAGAGACATTGTGGTCGCAATTTCATTGGACTGTGGCCACAAGCCCTTTCCAGGCCCAGCAGTTCAGCTACATGCGACAAGCTCGAACTTCAACGCGTTGATGATGACATTCCCAAAACGCAAAGTCCACATGGCACACAGAGAAAGAGAGAGAGAGAGAGAGAAGGAGGACGATCGGACACGAATCCGAATCCGTAACGCAACCCACTGACCAGAGTCCGGTCCAGTCCAGTGCAGTCCAGTCCACTCCGGTCCGGTTCGTTCTGGCATTTCCGTGTGCCGTTCCGTTTCTCTCTGCTCTGTTAGCAAGCAACTTCCGAGGGTAATTAATTCGAGTAGTGCTCGTCGTGGTCGTTGTCTGTTTTAAACGACTTACAACTCGGATTACAATTAGACAAGCTGTTCGCTTTGCACTACTGTTTTGCGCAAATAGTTGTCGCTGCTTTTCACGCTTTTCTTATTTTATTTCTCACAAAATTTGCATGTTGCCCGCACAAACCAGCAAACCAACAGAATTCCACATTTATTTACGCTGCAACGGCAACATCCCGATGACACTGCCCCAAAATAGTATTTAAATATTTCATTTGTCTTAGAAGAGCATCGCTAGTGGTATCATTGGACTTAGTGAACTCATCATCATCATTTCACACACAATTCGCAATTAATCGCAAAGAAAGCAAAAGCTTTTCCACTCTTATCATAATATAACTACATAATTAAATATAATTGTTTGCAACACCAGAACAAACTAATATTTCCGAGGCTGCGCTCAAGTTTTTGTTGATTGCCATCGATTTGCCGTGTCCATCCACATCCATTGTCTTTGCCACAAAAAGAATAAATAAATATAACAAAAATGAGACGTGCATAAGACACATTCATCAAAAGCAAATCAGAGCACGTAAAACTTCTCGCATTACCTCAAGATGAGCGCAAATAAAAAGCAAGCAACAAAAGTTACGACAAAAATTGCGTAGCCAAATCTCATTAAGAGAGGCAGGAAATCACAAAAATATATTACCCACTTTAAAGCAATGCCCGCACTTCATCAGACTCCTGGCGCTCTCTCCTCGATCCAAAATAAAGACAAAATGTAACTAAACTCCTACAACAAAACAAAAAAGTGTGCTTAATTTTTGGTACGCCGCAGATTATATACCCTTGTCGAGCGGAGTCAAATAGCCGTCATCTAAATTGGGCCATAAATTTCAAAAGGTAACCTTTATTTTTTTATAATAGTCATGTGATATTGTGGTCTGATTTTGATAATAGCTGATCAGCTTGGTTAGGATAAATTCGAAACGAAAAAAGATTTTCATACAAGTTGTTTTTCTCTGATTGTTCCCATGAGAGCTGGAGGATATAGTAAATCTCTGCCACAAGGTTAATAATGCCTATCGTAGCATAGCTGATGAGTATTAATCAGACAGATAGATGGACATGGCTCATGAATACACATATATGCCATCGGTTCGGAGACATCTAATTCAATGCGTTACAAAATTAACAAAAAAATTATAATACTCTCAACAAGAGTAAAGAAGAAGTAAAACATAAAACATGTCCAAGGGCCAAGAGCAACAACCCAAAAAACGACTAAAATAAATAGAAAAAATGTACAAGAAAAAGAAAAGAAAAAGGCAAAACTTTAAATCATTCGTCACCAGAAGCCAGACTAACTGTGGACCCATTTGAAGGGGATACTGGGGGTGTTATGCTGTCATAAAAAATTGTCTTGAGTATTAGTTTTGCTCTGTGACAAGGTGGCAGCCGGTGTTGGCATTTATTCAGAGTCCACTCTCAACTGCAGCACTTATGGTGAGGGCTGCTTATCAGTGCGTCCAGGTTGAGCTTCTAGTTCCGAGGTTACTTTGTAGTCCCCCGGCTCGTCTGTCTGCCACTGTTGCTGTTGCTGCCGCTGCTGCTGCTGTTGTTTCCCCTTAACGATGAGCAAAAACAAAAATCAACAACATACAGAAAGGTTGACGCTGGGAATCTAATATGCAAATCCGTTTTTTATTTCATACAATTATTCTTTGCCATTGTTTTATTCTTTTTCTCTTTTTCGGCAAAGCTAAAAAAGGAAAAACAAAATGTTTACATGAAATATGGAAACAGATGAAGGACAACAGCCAGATGAAATAGCTAATCAACGGGAAGCTATCATGGCTTGCTTGTCACAGTTGCTGTATGTAAGCTCGATGGTCCAAAAAATGGGAGTGTTTTATCAAACGATTACAAATTGCTATAATAATTGGTTTTTAAGGCTTAAATGGCCAAGGCCAAAAAGGTGAATTTCATAGGCACTTTACTAGTCGAGTTCAGGTGGGGAGACCAGTTAGAGGGGAAGGAGAAGGAATTTGGGTGTTCACAAGCATCCTTCGCATCCGTCATGCAACGTTGACATTTGCAACTGTCAAATGTCGCTGAATTTGCAGTGATTGACAGAGTGAAATGTTGCCGCATATGTTGCACGACAAGTCGTCGTCGGTTGGAGTTGGAGATGGAAATGTTATGCTAATGAGTTATTGTTGCCACTGCAACTAAATAATGCCTGAACTGCATTTTGTCTTTGAAACGCTCGAACTTTATCCATGTGTGCACAATAAAAGGCAAATTAAGCAATTGCAAACAATAACAAAAAACCAACTCGTCGACATCAGTTGTCATAACAAATGCGACACAAACACCCAAACTGACACCGAAACCAACATGACACTTTGCATTTCATGTATGCAAGTATTTTGTAACGTTTTAGGGACAATTTTGTCAAAAACCCCTATGCTGTGGCCACATCATGTCCTTTTCAATTAGGCACCTTGCATATTTATGTTCATATCAAATATGTGAATTAATTGGTTTTGAGAGCACACAACACACACACACACACACACACACACACACACACACACACACACACACACACACACACACCGAATGAAACGAAAGCAATTTAGAATTGTTGCCGTTGCAAATGTTTTTGTTCGATATGGCTTTAAGGCTTCGAATAATATCTGCACATAGAAGTTTTTTCACTCTCTCTCTCTCTCTCTGTCTCTCTCTCTCTCTCTCTCCGCTTGAACATGCATAGATAGATATACATGAGCGTAGCCGGGAAATTTTGTAGAGGGGCGCGAAATTTCGAATTCGTGCTGCGAATTTAGAATTCTTTCATACATTTCATATCTAAGCCATTTTGATTCCATGTTAAGTTGATTTGGGACAGGTGACCCCGTACCTGTCTGCCCCACCCACCTGCCTGCCCCTGTGCACACTCTTCCTCTGTATCCCAAGCTGTATTCCACATGTCATGCTGTGAGCGTCATTATTAATCAATTGCCGTTGGGGCTTGCGTTGGGTTGATTAAATAGGTGCGTTAAAGCAACTGCCAGACACACACGCACACACGCACGCACACACACATGCAGACACACACGCAGACACACACGCAGACACACACAATAGACAGAGTTACTAAGAAGCGCTTGTGTGCGAGTGTATTTGTAGTTTTGCAGCTGTCTTTCTAATCAGTGAATCAAATTGTATTTGATTTATGATTGCCTTTGATTTGTGGCACACACTCAAAGCCTGCGCTGCGCCCAATAAATTACGCACAGTGCTTTAAAAATGGTGTATTTCATTCAAGTATCAGTTAAGGCTGCGACTATTTTGCTTATTGAGTATGCGAAACATACGCCAAGTATTTGTATTCTGTTTTTTATTTATTGTGACTGAATGCTACAATGATAATTCGTATATTAAAGAGCAGGAAATGTTCTGTTTCTGTGTCGTGGGCATGTCTTGGGCTGCTATCAACGCAGCTGCTTGTTTGTCTGCATTTCGGTGACATTTTTGCCATTAACCAAATGTCAATGCTCAGCTCCAAGTGGTAAGAAGCACTTATAATAGATGGGATTTACAATTGTTGACAACAACAGCAGCAGCAACGAAATCAGACAGAGGCGCAGCCAGCAGGACGAGCAGCAGGATGAAGCAGACTGTCGCCTGTCAGCTACCGGTTGCTATTTCTAGGGTTGCGTTTGGCAACTTCAACTGTGGATTGTGCAGAAAGGGGGCACTGATGGTGGGGGGAAGGGGAGGCACGCGATAAAAGAATGGCACTGAATCCGTTTGATTGCTGCCTTGGGGTAACGGCTGCTGCATTTGTCTGGTCTTGGTCCATTCATATTATTGTTGCTGGTGTGATTTCCTGAAGGTATTTGACAGTAAAATCTTGCTCAAGATAATTTGAATAATTTCAGTGACCCAAGCCAATCGCCCAAACTCTTCTTTCGACTGACAAATGGCTTTTAAATCACCTGCACAACTCGTTGTCCTTTTTTATTACTGATTTGAATGTTGGAGTCGCATCAGACTCTGGCAAAATTTGCTGCTTCGCATATGAAATTAACTTGCAACTTTTGTACGCATATCTTGCACAGTCCGTTACAACAATGAAGACCTGTCCTGTCCGTTGCAGTGGCATGACGGCTTATTATCAAGCAACGGCAGCACTTTGCACGGTCTGCAACACACGCGTGTTGCCACAAACTATGGGGTAATGTGGAGTCTGTCTATGGTTGCTGCACTCGTCGTCCTGTGATGTATTAAACGGCTCTTAAGCTGCAGCTGAGCGATAAGCGACGCTTGTGGCAAGCCATTTCTGTGTTGCCACTGCCAACTCACTCACACTCGGTTGCCACACCTCATTTCTGACTGGCCATTAAAGTCGTTTTAAAATTGTAATGTAATTTCAATTTTAATTTCAGCTGCTGTCTGCGTCTTTGTTGCTGAAATTTGATCAGACGAAAGCATTTATGAATAATTTCCAACTGCGAAGGCAAGTGAGATCGATATAGATGCACATAACCGACTGCGTAATACTCTATTGTTAGCTGAAGATGGGGTTCAACAGTAATCGGCCTCCAAAAATCCTGGGAAATATTTAAACTCGGTCGATCAACCACATGGACAGATGTAGAGTTATATTCAGCAAAGAGAAGAAAGAGAGCTAATTTTCAATATTTTCTGAATTTTGAAAAGGGGTTTTTCTAAAAATTAGTGATTACATTTACACTTTTTCGAAATATTTCAATTATTAAGAAATATATTCCCGAAAAATAGAAAACAGGTTTTCCAATTTTAAATTCATCTTGTAGTATGTTTAGAAATAATTTCCAAAAACCAGAAAACGTATGTAGTTTCCACGGCGATTTTCATTTTGAGGCACACAAGCAATATACTCATCTAACTGCAGGGTTGCAGCACAAAATGGCCTTAAATTTAAGTCAAACATCAGCAGCAAGTCAAACCTATTTGGCATTAATGAGATTTGACAGCTTTCAGCATTTAGAATGCCAAATAGAATACAGTGCCACACAAATGTATGCCGATTACTACTGTAGTACGAGAGACACCCAAATTAGACTACCAACAATAATGCACGAGTCCTTTTACGAAATGACGTTTTGCAAGCGGAATATGGTCAAATTTGTAAGTTTGCAAATGTTACTTGTATGCCAGTACAAACAATATACACATATATAAATAAATGTATATATATATATGTATATTGAGTTGCTATTAAATGTATATATGTACATACGCACAGATAGTAACAGATACATATTGGATTTGATTATGCAATGCTATTGCTGCCCTTTTATTGCTGGTTGGCTTATGCAATTTGTGAAACCATTGTTTGTATGCATATGCATATGCATATGGATATGGATACATATGTATGTATGTGGACATATACTATTGTGCAGATATGTGAATATATAGTATTCATATGTGGCAAATAGCCCCCTCTAAATACAGCAGCGCGTTTGTTGTTTGCATTGCGATCAAAAGAAGATGCTTAATACATTTTGTGACCGGCGGCTATTGAGACTCGCTGTTGCATGAGGATGCGTTTGATTGGTTATAAATTACTTTTTCAGGCTATTGATTTATTGAGTTTGCCATCGCATATAACTTGATGGGGACCGGCAAATATTCATATGCATCCTTTTTAACATCATCATTTTAAAGGGCCATTTGGGAAATTGGTATTTGTAAAAAACCACAGCAACACAAAACTGCACTGAGTAAAAAACAAATTGTTTATTGAACTGACTAATTTGCGTTGCCAAATTAATAATTAAATACACTTTTCGAGCGACAGCGTTAATTATTTTAATGTAAACAACAAAAATTGAATATAGATTTGTGCAACATAATGAAATGAGTGCTTCCATATTAGCTGCACTTGAACGGTTTAACTCCATTGAGAGGCTGGATTAATTCAATTTATTTGGCTTTTTCCTACTTTATGGCAGCAATTTCGGTAATTTCATTACGCTGACATTACATTAGCATTTCGAAATTACACCAAACTGTCCGGACTGGAGACCAATTTTCCAATTCCCTTATAAAGTTTGTGCAGCTGCACATCCGTTTTGATGGCGCTGCCAGCGGCCTAGGGGCATAAGTAAAATCAAGAAAGATGCGCAGCGCCCGGCCAAAACTGAAACCGAAAGATAAACATTTGCACAATACCTGGCAGTGGCCATCAATGGCAGACGCTACAGAATGGCAATGCCAATGGCATACGGCCATTCCATGGCGCAATCATCGATGAATTGGACGGCAAAGTTTGCAACCGGACGCGAACTTGAGCGCCAACTTCGACTCCAATTTCAGCTAGGAGTCCAGTTTCAGTTCCCGTTCTCAATCCCCATTTTGTTGCTGCTGCTTGTCTCAACTGCTGTTGCGTACATAGTTCAGCACAGTTGGGAAATTACTTATTTTTCATTTGTTAGCGGCACCCCGCACATCCCCTCCAAATGGCATTTGGCATTGTTGTTGCCACCGCCGCCATGCAATCTTGATTACTGTCAGTGGCAGTAGTTGTATTTAAAATTGGCTAACAAGCTGTACAGCATTTTGCCAAAAGAAATGGGGCACGGGGCATAGGGTATGGGTCATGGGGCAATGCCAACGTCGCGACGTTCCTTTTACTGCTTTTCAGCTTTTCATTGAGTTTCGCCCGCCTCGACTGCGTGTTGCAAGTTGGCTTCTTTCATATCAGCGAATTTCTCAATGATCTGTTGAGGCAGCAACTGCTGCCATAACTTCCATTTGCCACCCACGGACCCACTTCATTGAAACCAACTACCATTATGTTATTTGTTTGGTTAGCTGTGGCTTTTTATATGTCTTTAGCTAATACCCTTTTCTCAGCTTGTGCATTTCACTGAGTTGGCATACAAACTGAGTGATAGATTAATCTTCAGCCTATTTAAGCTTCGATTGAAAGATCTACAATAAAAGGCTACCCGCAACAAAAGCAGTTGCATAGTCCGTCAATCCTTACTATACCCTTTCTTTAGTTTGTTTGCATGATTTTGTATGTTTGACTCTGCCGCCTGTCTGTGTGCACTTGTGCATTGTAAACATTTGTGCGGTAATCATTTGATGCTCCCGGCATATTGTCATTTGTTACCATTTCCCAGACTGTTCTGGCCCTGGCCAGCGATGTTGTCACACTGGAAAGGGGTTCGTAATAAAAATGTCCAAAATATTTAGTTATTATTCTCATTGATTTATTTGCAAATTACAATGCCAGTTGCTGCAGCTAATCAGGGCTTGAGAAAATGACCCACAAAATAGACTGTTTTGTTGCTTCGTATGGCAAACACAAAAGGCTGATCCGCCTTAAACACTTTCCGCTCCGGATTGACCTTAGCGGCAACAACTCGTCCTTCTAAAGGGGACATAACTTGAGGAGTTTATTTTGGCATATTAAATGTGTGTGGCTTACGTGTGTGGTCCCCTGTTCCACAGCCGGCTTCATTTACATTTAAAGAGATTTTTTGTCTTGCCTCGGTAATGAGATGGGGCGACTTTTTGGCAAACAGTCTACTCAGATCAGCGGCCCCTGGGTGAAAGATGCACCTTATTCCCAACTGTCATATACATACATATTTAGGTAAAGTTGTGTATATGATTTATTTACTCACTTTCTGTAGCGGCAATTTTAAATCCACATCACATTCGATCTTGAATCTGGGCAACGTTACATCAACATCGTGCACCACTGCCCTGCGGGCCACTTCGTTCAAATCTAGCTTACTTAGCTTCGATTCAAGCTCGGCAAGTCCATTTACGGCATGTGGCACTATGAACAGCATGTAAATGTCCGATTCCTCAAAGGGCACCTGCAGAATACGCGATTTCAGCCTTCGCGACTCGCCAAAGCCAAATTGCCCCTCCTGCAAAAATTAAGAAGACCAATTACAAAGAAGATACGTAAATCTTGATCTGCATCAGTTTTTTGAAGATGATCATCATAGTAATGTATCTAGAATCTGTCTTGACGAAGCATAAGAATATTTGAGAAGACAACAATATCCTTGTTCTCCCTTCCTTGTAGACATATCGGTGTTCTCCGACAACCAACCAAGGCAACTAGCTGTGATCATCCAATCTTTGGAAGGGATGGTCCCACAAATCTAACGTATAGCGAAGGAGCAGCAAAACTGATGGGGTTAAAGTCCATTGCCGATGGAGGTTTACTGCCTAATCTACGCACACACCTGTCGCATCATGGGCACCATCATTTTCTGATTTTGGTTGATCCTGAAATCATCTATCGCAGTGCGCTTTACGGAGAAGCGCGTTGCCCACTTGGCTCGAAAGTACAGGAAGTTAACCAATATAACGCTAGATTCCGGATTGAAGGATGCCGGACTAAGCAAATTGCGTACAGTGTGAAATGTTTGCCGCTCGAGCCATTTATTGACATGTTGCACTGATGCTTCCGCATCGGTAAAATTCAGTCCATCTGCCTGAGCATTGAAGAATTCCACAGCTTTCAAATTGAAGTCGGCTTGCAGCTGCTGATCGCTGTTGACATATAGCCCGGTTGCTAAACGCATTGAGACTCCCTTCGGATTGCAAACGCAATCCGTGTTCAAGAACTCGGCATGTTGCTTGGCGATTTCCAGTTTACTCACAGTGCCCAGCAAAAGACCGGAACGCAACTCGTCGGCGCTCTTTCCGACGGAACCCATCAGCACCAGACTCATGGCACTGCGTGCCGCTGCAGGTGACACGATTAAATTGTTCACTTCGTCCGCCGCCGAATCGTTAAGGGCTCGAAAAAAATTGCGAGCAAATATTACTGGACTCGGAGACTCTGGCGGTGATTTGGTGCCCCCAGCTGGCATGTTGATGAGATTCAACGTGCCTCAGATGTGGTTTATAGCTGTAAAAAGTTATTTATAATATATTTATATATATATAATATAAGTCTAGTTTCTCAATGAGTAACATCGATCGGTTCACTGAGTTTATAATCAAGCAATTTTTTCTCAGCAACTAACTTGATTTGCGTTAACTAAAAATTGTTGTGAAAGTTACTACTTTCCACCTCAGAAATATTCATTCTTAATTATTATTCAGAATTATTATTATAAGCTGAGCCAAAAGTCTGTCGCTTTTTCTAGGTATCAAGAGCGATTTTCTTGTTATTCACGATTCGCTATGTATATTCCAGATAAACGTTGATTTAAGTTTATGGACTGGCTTGGAAGCATTTAGGTAAATATTTGCTTATCGCTCGCTTCTTGGTCCGTTTGTTGTGTACAAAGGAGTTAATGTGTGCAGCTGAGTGTGCAAGTGTTGACTGTTTGTTTTTATGGCCATTATTGGTACGCAGGCATCTCTGGCATCCATTTTGTTTTTGTCGGCTTGCATTGCTGCCAATTTCTGTCGCGACAAGCAAATGTTTTTATAGCTGCAGCTGCTTTGTTATTTGCATGCCACGACAATAAGTCAATCCCATAACAGTAATAGCTCCTTAGTTAGCGCATCTGTTCCGTGTGAATTGTGGCTGCCAGCACCCTATTTTTTCCCCCGCGAAATCTGAAACCGTCCTTTGGCTCAAGTGTCACACACAAACAAGCAAATGTCACAGGCAAACACTCATTAAAAGTTGATCAAATGGGTATAAATGTTTTTTGCAAAATGATAAAATATATTTATACTTAATAAGCATCGATTTAAATCCAGGATCGAAAAACGAACATCCAACTATCAGCAGGCGCCAGCTTTTGCTGCATTCATAAATATGCATGCGCATGTGTGGGAATATAAGTGTGTCAGTGTGAATTGTGCAGCGCAATGATATTTATGATGACACATACTTATTCATGTATGTGTATGCACGCGTCGGCGATTTCAGTTGGAGATTGTGAATAAAAAACATGTGCTGTTTCCATTTTTTGTTTACCCTTCAGTGGCTGTGCTGGCTGAGAGCACTTCGACACCTGCTTACATTTGAGTGTGTAACTCTGATAAAATATATTTAATATCGGAGTTCAGGATATCTCGTAGTTGAGCTCAGTTGACTAGTCGACTGCGGCAGTCTAACTGGTTCAGGCACACTTGGCTGGCGCGGCGCATTTGAAAATATTTTACGTATGATTGGCTCTTTTAAGTTTGATTGGTTTACGGTTGAATTCTATTGATTTGTAAAAAGGGGACTTTGCAATAATGAGCGGTTCTATAATTTGATTGTCTATGCTCTTTTTGAAATTTCCATTTCATTTTGAATTTGAAAACGAGCAAGGGCCAATGCAAAACTTTTATGCCCTTAGTAGCAGACCCTCAACTTCAATCGGAGCATTTGGAATTCGCCATCCATATTCCAATCGGCACTAATTGCGTTTTAATGGAGTGCCTGCCTCTAGGTATGATTGACGACTGTGCGCGCCAGCACAGAAGGCGACCGGATATCCGTACAATTTTTGGCGCATATTGGGCTTATGCAGCTTAGATCTACGCAAAATGAAATAATTTCAAATTGGCAGTGGATGTAAGTGCTGGAGCAGTTTCAGCACAATCGCTGAATTCTTGGAACCCCAAGGCTATCATTTTCGATTGTGAAAGTTTCTGTGGGCTGCGGTTGTCATGCATACCCTAGCCTAGACCACATATCGAACCCTTCAGCCGCCCCGCTGCCAATGCCACTGCCACAACCACTGCCACTGCTATTGAGCAGGTTCGCAGGAAACTAGTTTGCGGTTGGCCTCACTTTTAAATCTTAAATGGCCCACAAGGCATCGAATTTGAGTTTAAGTTGAGGCTGACGCCGAAACCGCAATAAATATGAAATTTTGTTGAAATTTTGAGCGTGCAATACAATAGCAAGCAAATTGCATAGAATTTGGTTTGCACTCGTTTGCTGGCCTTTCAAATTGGCCCCGACCCACCCATTCATGTCTGCGATGCCAAGTTATACGGTAATTTAATATTCTCGATTTCATGCTCAGAAACTTGGACAGACAAAGTGTTGTCACGTGCCACGCCCATCGTCGGGCCTCATCAATATTCGCACAATTTTGAATAAATGTGACCAAATTCGATATGTATCTAAAATATTTGATTTCTAATTGCTGCCTGATTTGATGGCCTGGCTGAATGCAATGTGACATCGAATCTCAAATGGCAAATGTCTACCAATAATTGCCACTAAGTGTCTTAAACAAGTTGTCACGCATGGTGCAAGTTGTCGACTAGTTGTTGCAAGTTGAAACTGAAGTTGCAGCAGTTGGGGCTCAATAATTAATTGTTAGTCACACTTGTGTAATACATTTTGCCACTGCAATTACTCGATGGCTGCTGCACGCACTCACTTATTTATTTATTAATTAAATCATTCATTGTTCAATCAGACCTCTGGGAATCGGTGCAGCTGCCGTAGCTGTTGTCGCCGCTTGTGTGCTCAGCATCAGGTACATGGCATCGTTGGCAACTAATCAATGAAAACAAATTCCTCAGCTACTGTAAGATGAATTCAATATTTAATTAGTCCTTGTGCACGGAACGGGAATTGTCTGATTTGCGGTAAGTGATTTCAATAAATTAGTGCAAGTTTACACATCCACGCCGAGAACATCGAATGTGGCAGTCTTGCCGAGTTTCCATCATTCAGCAAACTGAATCAATTGATTATTTTCAGGCATTTCACCATTGCCATCCAAGCGTCTTTTTCGCCATACAATTTGAAGATTTTTTCATCGAATGAAAATGGTTTGTATTTGCTTAGGCTTATGGCCAAGACGATAAAACCGTCTCAAGCACAGACAAATGCCAGGAATAAACCAACAATAAAGTTTTGCTTATAATAAAGGGAATTTGATATACTCTCATTTTGTATGCCCTTGTTGAAGGTATTGTAACTTTGTCATAACGTGTGTTATGTCTTTCCACATATTTATTCTCTTTTTTTTTAGTTTATGATATAGTATCAATCGGTCGAGAGATACTTTTAAGTTGTTTCATCGAGATAGGCCTAGAAATATAATTTTAATGTTTTCTCATACAAATTAACCTCAAAAATGTGGAATATTCAGTTAACAGTCCGAAAAAGTGTAAATACAACTTGGTTAAAAATTATTTTTCGATCTGCGAACTAAGATTTAGATGTCAGCAGCTTGACTCCGTTTCACAAGGGTATGCAGTCTTCGGCGTGCCAAAGATGACATTTCCTTCTTATTTGTATGGTAGATTGCTTATTTATTTTTTTCAAAATAATAAACTAAGCACGTATCACTCGGATGAAACCGACTGCGTAATATGCTGATACCTTTGTAAAAACAACTTAAGACAGGTTGAGCTGTATTATAGATATCTTTGAATTGTATATGTATATAAATCCAGCTTCAAAATGTTGCATTGTGTAGGCGAGTTGAGTAAAACAGTTAACACAGATCGACAATCAAGAACTGTTAATATGATCTTCGGTTTTGTACAGATTTCTAGATTTATATCAGGTTCTGCGATGCATATTATTAAAAGCTGGTTAAGGTAAGTAGCACTTACACTTAAAATACTTACATTTACATTAACATTGTCGTTATATGTGGAATATCAATAAATTCTGCATATATCAGAATATTTTCCATCAAATATATTTTTGCTGATCTATGATCTATGATAATTGAATGTTCGAGGAACATTATAAATAAGTGTAAATGGCGTTATATGATTTTGGTGTTACAAACAACTTTGTAAAAGTCAAAGTATTCAATGGCCAGCAAGTGTATGAAAACAATGTAGCAAGAAACAATAAAAATACGATTTTATGTCTATGACAGCGCTGAGTAGGTAAACACACACATGGGCCAGAAGAGAGATAAATAGTCAAGAGTGGAGAGCACTTTGGCAATGCTAGACATTGGCTAAATTTAAACAGCACAGTCACACAGAGGACTGTACACACACACACACTCACACACACACACAAACACACATATACACACATGTCATGTGAAATACCAAGAGCTACATTTCCTGTGCCTTTCTTCGATTTGATTTTTCATTTCCGCTGCAAATGGTGACAAAGTGAGTGGAGTGAGATTTGAAATTGTGTGTGTTCTTTACTATTTGTGTCTTCTGTGTTGATTTCTTGTGAAATATCAATACACCAAGAAGCAAGGCAAACACACACACACACACACACACACACACACACATGGAAACATGTACACAGAATTGATGCGACAATTTACCTCAACGTCCACTTGAAATGCTGAAGTAGAACTTGTGCTGTTTGGTTTGGTTGTCCTTGGTTTTGGGTCTGCAAACCGCTTCTTTGCCGTAAATTTAAACAAAACCCCGAATCGAATTTGGTTGGCCGGCGAACAGGGCGACAACAGCAATGCTGGACCACAGCTGTTTGGTCAGCAGTGTCAATGGCAATCATTAACACAAATCAATGGGATTAACAATATTTCGCGTTCACAGTAAATACAAACATACATAGAGAGACAGAAGCAAGCATTGATCAACTTTAACCCAAAATGCCAACAGCAACTCAACCGCAGACACACACACACATCACACACACGCATCACACACGCACACACCCACACACACATATATACATATGCACATATATACATACATATTCGCAAAGAGTAAATACAAATCAACATGACAAGCGCAGACTTAATCCGAAAGTAGTGCTGAGTGAAATGAATGCATGACCAACAAAGAGACACACACACAGAGAGATAGAGAGAGAGAGAGAGAGAGAGGCTGTGTGTTGTTGTGCCCAGCAAGCCCCATGTCGAGAAATGGTCAGCACTTAATTTCCTCTTTGTGCTTTTCGAGTCTGAAGCTGTAACCATGTTTTGCATGTGCTCGCCCGTAAAAAGATTTTTCCTGGCTGCTGCTGCTGCTGCTGCTGCTGGGCTTAGCTTTGGAAATACATTGAGGAATGCATTTGAGAGCAGTTATTCAATTCTGGCAATAGCTGAAAGATGTTGCCGGCTGTGCGTTCGCAATCGACACTTACTCAAATTATCTAAGCTGTCGCTTACGTCTTTTTTTTTGCAAACATAGTTTACGGATCAGTTCCAGTTTAGTAATCGAACTAGCTACACAAAGTCTGAGAAGTGCACATGCTCATAAGACCATGAGCAAAAGTGTTCGTAGCTTAACTTATTTCAAGTCTAAATTGCTAGTTAAAAAGTGCAATTTGAACATTATTACGAGACTTACAAATACAAACAGGCCAAACGCACGACTGCCTCACTTAATTTTGTTGTCAACTCTAACTCAACTCAGTCCATGGCATTAAATACTCCTCGGATGCCAGGCAAGTGGAACTCCAGCCAGCATAATTCTTCTGGAATGTTAAAACATTTGCGAAACTTTTGCACCGAAATTCGTTAACTGTCAAAATGTTGTGTCGAGTGTAAAGCAAATCAGGTAAAATGCCACAACATTTTGCAAATTGTAAGTGCGGCAATTGTGTGTGGACAGGTGTTGGCATGCTTTTAACTTTTCAACTGGTACTGTGCACGTTGAATGCCGTAAATTGTGAATTGTAAATTGTAAATTTGTAAATGTGTAAATTGTCAAATGTTTGTGTTTAGGTGTCCTTTTTGCTGTACAGCCAAAGTTTTTGGTATGCATGTGTGATTTGCTCGTTGGGAATTAATAAACTTTTGACTGCCATGGAAACTGCAGTGCCAGCATCCAACATCCAACATCCAGCATCCAGCATCATCGACATGTAATTAAGAGAGTCGAGCACTGAGGACCGAACACTGACTGCCTTAAATGAGACAGTGCTCTTCTTGTGTGCAACATAATTGATTTGTCCGAGGCGTAGCTATTCCCAGCGCACACACAATAACGATAATGATGCTGATGATGATGAGGACGATAATGATGAGCATGCTGACGCACGTGCGCTCTCAGACGGATCCTTATTAGTGAGCTGGACTGGACGTGGACGTTCTATTCAGCACTGTTTGGAATTTGCTGCATCTGTGCAATAGTGACCATGTTCATGTTGATTCATTCATTTCATTAATGCGACGAGTTGAGCAAAAGTAGTTGATGCTTCTGCCAACACGTGTGGGCTACTACCCAAAAAAGGAAAGAACAAAAAAATATATATTCTGTAATTGGACAATGGCAAGGCGGCAACGTAGAGCTCGAGCCAAGTCAAATGTTTGGCTAAAACATAAAAAAAGGAGGAAAAAACTTTGGTATTTATTTTTATAGTTCGACCAAGCGCAGTGTAGATGTAAATGTTGCGGGTGTAATCGTTATACGTATTGGAGGAAGTGTAAACAGGAAATTGGTATGTTGAGTGCAGGTATTGCAGCGTTGACGGATGCACAAGTCTGAAAATCCGGAAATGTGGCTCACTGAATATATGTTGGCGGTGACAAAATGTACACCTAACCGGCAAAGCTCCATTTGATTCAAGCACCACGGCTCGACTCGGCTGGGCCCGTCTCGCCTTGCTCTGCCCACCGGTCTGGGCGGAAGTGTCGTTTGACTTGATGGTAGCTAACTGTTAGCTAAACGCTGCCCATGCTATGTGCCACCCAACAGATGACATCATCATTCGCCGGCTTGTGAAGGAGGACTTACCTGTCCTTCCCACAAATTGACTGTGCTTGGCTGTTGTGTCAACCTGCTAATGGGCCGTTGTGGTTTGTTTTTCAGTTCTCAACTTATACGTATGCTTAACACCAGGTGGCCAACGCATCGGCCTTTAGTTAACAATTTGTATTCTCTTTCTAATTGTTGTTGACCAAGTCAGCAGCGTTTCATATGGCTTTGATGGGTGTCAATGCCATGCTTCAATCAAACACAACATATATAAATAAAAAAAATAAATAAAATCAGTCGAAATCCGAGAATAAACGAAAATTAGAAATTGTATTTCAATAATTGTGTTATCTGCTCGACTCGCTTAATAGTATTGTTAGAATTAAAATATGAATGGTATTCACAGCGACGAATACTAATGAATACTCTCAAATGTTGCTCAGATGCATACTGCTTACATCCAAGACAATAATTTGAGGTAAGATTAATTGTTACTGTTGAAATGAGATGCAACTAAATGTTCTTAAATATGTTGTATGATCTAACTAATTATGCTAGCTTCAAATTTTTAATTCGGTTTCTCCAGTTACTGATGCATAAGGAACATTTTGGCATTACTAATTAGCCATTAAATATGAAAGTATCCATTAAATTCAGCTCGCAGACTTGTTGAAAAAATGGTAAAGTATCTCGCAAAATGCGTTTGCGACAAAGTTCAACTTTGTTGTGACTTGTTAGTTCGTTAACTTTATGCGGCTTAGCGCCAAGTTATTGCTATTTATTTTGCATCATTTTCAGTTTCATGAAGAGCGAGCCAAGAGCCAAGCAGCGTGTCAATGTTGAGTGACTTCATAATTAGGCCAGCAATAAAAACGATGATGCCAAAGAGCAGTCAATAAAAAAAAGAACAAAGCGATTTTAACAACATTATTAGCTATATTCTGCATGATTTCTTTTATGGCTGCCACGCTATAGTCTACTAAAATTCCGATTATCTTACTGAGAGCTCAAATTAGGTAAGTGTGCATTTACATATGTATCATCTCATATTGAAGTTATGTACAGGCATATAAGTTTGTTAACTAGGAAGAGTTATTCATTTCATGCCGAGTTTTCATACTCCTTGCAAGGATTGGCCTTGAAACACTTTCAGGTTAATGCCCAATTGTCCATTCTTTCGTTTTTTTTTTTTTTTTATTAATATTTGATCATCTTTCTAGAGTAGTCAAGCAAGCAATACTTTTGGAGTTGGGCGCCACTGGAAAATTGCAGTACTCAAATGAAAACATACGTTAATTTCCCCAGTGTACACTGGAATTTACATCATTTACTAATAATGCTTAAAAACCCTACCACAAGTGCCACACAAATTTCGTGTGTGTGCAACTTGCCTGGCCTTTTAAGGCTTCTTTGTGACTCGAGCAGATTAAGCTCTGGCGTCAATTGGCAATTGGCTAAATAATGCCTGATAATTAAGGAGGTTCGCCACCCAGTTGGCCTTTGCCATGCCCCACAGTTGCTGACGAGTTGAAAATGTTAATGTTCATTGGTTACCATTGAGTGCTATTGACTTTAAATCGCAAACTATTTAATTTGGCAAGAGCGCATTTTTGCCGACACTTCGTTCCCATACGCCACATACGGCGGATGTCAACAATATGCAGACATATAGAGCCATTCCAAATCTAACCCGAATCCGAAACAATTTGCTTGATTTGCCATTTGCCGCAACACCTAAAAATTAATGATTATTTTTGCCGTGTGGTTTGGCGAATTGGTTTTTATTAAGTGTTCTGGTTTGCAAAAATGGTATTTGTGAAATGTATTTAAATTTATGTATATCGCCATATTATGGTTATATACTATGATTTGGTTTCATTACCAATAATCATCTTGGCTGGAATATGCGGTATATATGCACAACATTTGAATGTTTCCGATTTGTGGGCTTGCAATCAAATTCTTCCAAAGAACTGTAGGACTGCATCCAACCGAATACGATGTAGAGAATTAAAAACCAGAGAATTTTGCAGATTATGTTGAAGGCCCTAAAATTACAGCCATTTTGTGGGGGGTAAGTCGAAGACAGCAAGTGATGGAGGGCAGATACCCGCAAGAGATGGCACAGCTTTAAAGGCTCAAGTTGAAGCTGTCATCGTCATCTACAGCTCGTTGGTTGCCATGGCTATTGTTGCTGGCTCTGCAGCTGTGCTGTGTGCGTAGCAGCGTTTGAAATTGCACCCAAAAGGACAATTAAGCATGAAGTATTTATGTGCCGACGCGTTTCTTAGCCGGGGAAGCGGCAAACACCAGCAGCAACAGTGGCAACAACAGCAGCAGCAGCAGCAGCAGCAGCAACAGCAGCAGCAGCAGCAACGCAAAACTGCCAGCGATGCGTCGCCGACGAGCCAGAAAAATAATTTCATTATGCTTGCAACTTAATGCCAACTTACTGTTTTACAGCCGGGCAGTGGTAGCAAAAAGCGTCTCCTTCTCACTTCACAGCACTCGGCACGCTTTTCATTACTGCCGGCCTCATGACTTTGCTTTTAGTTTTTTAGCCCTTTGCTTATGACCAGCTGGCATGGCATGGTATGGCATGGCATGGCATCAACTTGGAGCCTGAGACGGCAGCCAGCAGATCCTTCTTCCCGTCATGGCTGACTTTATTATGCGCTCTCAGCACTAAATTTTATTGTCAGTTCATGTCATGCTGAATTATGTAGCGCGGCAAAAGCAGCACCAGCACCAGCAACAGCAACAGCGACAGTAATGGCAACAACATAATCATTGTAATGTATTTCGCCTTAGCCACTCTGAGTTGGACCCTTATTAAATGCATCAAAGGCCGGTACAGGGCAAAGCCATAATTAACATTTGTCACACTAAGCACAAAGCCATATCGAAGTGAAGCTTCCTCTCAAATTTTAATGTGCATTGACCTGTATCGAACCAGACCGAATCCCCCCACCCTGTCATCAGTATCAGCAGTAACCGCACCATACCGCACAAATTCTAGCATATTTAGTAAACAATTTTAATTAAAAGCCAACGCCAACAACAACAACAACAATGCTGAATAATTTTCGGCATTTGTTGGGCGCCCGCCGTCAACTTTTTAATTCAATCTCAAGAACGAAAGTTGCGGCCTGACTCTGACTCTGACTCTGTTAGACTCTTGGTCTGTACATGCAATTTAATTTGACAAATTTGCTGCAAACTGTTTTTTGGTTCTGCGCAAAAGTTGTCCAAAAAGGGGACAGGGGACAACTGAAAACATAAGCAAATAAAAATCAAAAAACAAAAAACAAAAATCTTTAATTTTGTTAACTACCAGAGCTGCCATTATATTTCTTTTATTTTCGTGCTGCAGTGAACATCCGTATTATTCCCAATCCCCAGTCCCAGGCAAGCAAGAAGCCGCTGTAATCAAAAATCAATATGCAATACTTAAATACGTCCATGTGGACGGTACATTTCTGCAGCTGATTGCTGAACAGCAGAGCTAAAAAAAATAGCCATGAATTGGGGCAACAAATCGAATTTGGTAATCCTTGCAGCCATTAAATGAAAAGGCAAGTAAATCTGTCCTTGACACGACAAACATTACATACATTTTCACAGCATTTTCAAACTGCGCACATTTGAAATTCATTTATAAAGAGTTATCGAACAGAAACTCAATTGTTCCTATGTGAGTATGATATAAATGTTTGATATGTGATTCGATTTGTTATAAAGATTTTCAGTAATCTATCGTTCACATTTGGTCCCTCTATGAATCTCTCAAAAACTATAAAAGAAAATTTTAACTGCAGGCTTCTGAGTGCGAAAGCAAGTATAAAAACTATGATTATGTTAGACTAGATGATCTCGATTGTACCGGAGATATTTCCTGCCCCATTCCTATATATATATATATATATATATATATTTACATTTGCACCTTGCCTGTGGCTATACAAATAATCAATATTCTGAGCATTAGACGGTCATAGAAGAAAACAAAATAAATCTGGAAAAATAATGCTTAGTAGGTTATTTTTAAGCACAAGTAATATTCTGAACGGTTTCTGTTGCATACATGTATATATATCGACAAGGATTGAGTAGAGCGTTAAGATCATTTTCGGTTACATTTTGGGTGGAACGGTTTGCGCTTGCTGGTCACGATTTCATAGAATTTTTATATTAGGCTTTCGTTTATGGGCAAATTATGTGCAACGTCGCCAGGATGCCAGGCGCTGTGCGATATTGACGCACACATACGACTCTTGTTGCTGGACAAAAAAAAAAATAAAAATAGAAATGAAAACAAAAAAAATGTTGCCGAAAGTGGCAAAGTGACAAACCTGGTCGGCGGACTGCACTCGCCGCCAACGTTCGGTTGGCTCTTTTGGTTTTCAGCTAGTTGGCCACGTACAAGAGCGCTCAATAACAGCGCCTAGGAAGCGGCGATGGCGGCCAGAAATCCAAGCACGTAATTTTAAATGGCTTTTACTGGCAGTGAACTTAAACTTTACGCTGGCGCACATTAGCTGTGTCTGACAGACTGAAGGAAACATTCGTCGAGTGTTAAATGCAGCTGCCAGCTGCCAACGACCAACTGCCAGCAAGCGCAGCAACATAATGGCCAAGACCAGCAGACCCATTGCAATGGCTGTAGGCACTGCGACAACGCGAAATGGCCGCTAACCGCAATGTTAACTGGCGTATTAATGCCACACTTTCCCCTCATATAAGTGAATCTTGTGTATGTGTGTGTGTGTGTGTGTGTGTGTGTGTGTGTGCATGTGCGCCAGCTGATGGCCTGACAAAATGACTTATTGCAACAGTTGCGGCTGCTTGACTTTGATTGCATGCATCAGATATGGAAAAGCTGTGTGGCACGCAGCTGTTCCATGATTTTCTATGCAGCACGTTCTGTTGCGGCCATAATTAAACTATTTTTAAGCTCTCAACCAGCGGTACGTATAAGCAATTTTAATGCTCTTTGCAGGGCATTTACATTTATGGTTTGCAAACTTTAAATGACAGCAATTACATGTGAAATAAAATGTTAATTGGATTCTTATCCAGAGGAAATTGACAATTTACAATTGACGATGATTTTGTGGGTCGGTTTCCAATCACAACACTCACCACAATCTCAATTTCATTAACATACTATTCTCAATTACAGCGCACATCCTGTCGGCTCACAGTGTAGCTCATGCATGAAGTGAGTGGCCTAAGGTAATTATTTGCAGTAATATTGATAGATAGATATTATCATAGACTCGTTACAACTTGTTTAGTTATTTGTGACATTTGCTTATATCTCAATGAAAGCTATTTCTATCAATTATCTAAAATCAAATGAGAATGTTGCAGTCTCAAATATCAGATAAAAACAAGTTTAATCGAGACTTCTTGCGGGGCTGGCTGCAGCTCTTAGACAGTAACAAACCTAGACTTTTGATCTTTGGAAAGTGTAACTTTAAAATTGATGGAAATAGAATATGGGCCTGAGCGAGTAAGTTATATTAAGTTTTTATTGTGTGGGCTTGACAAATGGCAGCTCTTTGTCTGATTTAGTCCGGAAGCCTATCTCAGAGACGGATTTGAAATACACAATTGTCTGAGACACGTTGGTTTTTGTGTTTATGTGGTAATTTATGAATGTAAGGCTAAGAGTGTATGCTAGAATTGGGTACAGGGTATCTGATAAATGGTGCATGGTGCAAGGTGCACAGTGCATGGACAGGCTAATGCATACACGATCCCCAGGACCTGCTGCATGTCGAGTGCATCATTTGCTATGGCATAAACGTGGCCAGACAAGACAATGCCAAGGGTCAGGATCTACTGCTACTCGGCTAAAGGCACGTGATGTGCGCCATGCAAAGTAGTCATGCCATGAATTATGAATCGGGAAATAAAAGCGCAACCCAAAAAACCAAAAAAAAAAAAAAGAATCAAAATCGAAGTGGTCCTCGCTATCTGCAGGGAATGCGGCAGCTGTTGTCAGGCACCGACAGACAGACAGCGATTGTAGCTTTAAGGCAATGATATCGAAGCGCCTTGCAACTGCAGTTGCGAAATGTTTTGTCTGTGTCACATATGCTCATCAAAAAGATGTTAATTTCTTTACATTGTGTGTGTGTGTGTGTGTGAGTGTATTTGTGTGTGTGATTGTGTGCCTGCGTGTTGGTCTCTGTTTGTCTTGTGTCGGCTGACATTAAGCTGCTTGTTTGCACAACATCTCAAAGGACAATGACAAGGCGAGCCATGCAACCAGCCAGTCAGCCAGCCAGCAAGCCAGCCAGTCAAGTTGTGTCCGCGGGACACCGTACATGTGTGTAATCCCAGTGCAACTTGAAGCCGAAGATGGAGGCGACAGGCGGAGCAACGGCCGAGCGAAGTTGAAGCAGCAACAGCAGCAGCAAAAGTAGCAGCCAGCATAGGGACAGTCATCTGAAGTTGGGTTTTTTGTGTTATTGCTGTTGGTCGTTGTGCACTGCTTTTATTATATGTTGCATGTATCCTTAAGGGAAGTTAATTAAATTTACTGACCATGGTATTAAGCAAACAGTGGCTTCTGCTTCTGCTGCTGCTGCTGCTGCTGCTGCTTGCAGACATGCCTTGGCCAACAACTCACGCCCAGCGACTGCTTTCCACGAACTGTTTGCAACAAGGATAATACTCAATTAAGGATAAAGCAGCTTGGGTAGCATGTGTTTAAGTGTCACTTGCAAATACACGGCTGTCTGGCTGACTGACTGGCTGGATGACTGGCTGGATGACTGGCTGGCTGACTGGCTGTATGCCCAGGAAAAGTTAATCGAAAGAGCCAACACCACTAGACATTGACCGTGGATTTAATTATGATTGGCGGCAACAACGTAAAATTAAATTAACTGCATCGATGGCACTGCATAAAATCGCAATCAGCCTTAAGACAACAATCGGACGAATGTGGAAAACATATTAACTCAACAGCTCCACCGAACATAGATACTATTCTACCCAAAAAAATGCCAAATTTTGTCTATTCAAAATGAGAATAAGATTTCGAAAAATGTGGATATTCGTTGTCAAATCTACAAACGTTTATATTAAACGCAGTTTTAACTGACAGCTGGTGTCAAGTTGATGTTGCTAAGGAGCAAAAAAACTTTATATTTTTTCTTAGCACTTTAAACTTTGGCCCAGCAGCAACGTTCTTATACATCTATATATATATATATATATTTATTTGTATGTATTGTTTATTTTATCTATGCTTCGTTACACACTAGCACACTCAGACACACACATACACACCCATAGAGGGCACACCCTCAAATTCACATGTTTGTAGTCGCAAGTGTAGTAGTAGTGCTTTAGATAGTTTTCCCCACAGTTATCCTTCTGGCTGTGGCACTAGCACTGGCACTGGCAGTGGCAACTGGCAACTGCCAAAAACCTAAAACGAAACCCGCTCAACGAAACGAACAAAATTCTACTTACGAGTAGAATTGGCCATTTGTGCAATTGCTTTGCCTGAGTGAACTTGCCTATTTTAGCATGACGATGGCAACGTAGGACACTCAAAAGACCCCGCCAAAAGGGTTCTTCAATGCTGTTATCATATGGCTAACAGTGCTATGGCTGCCCCCAACTTTGGCTCCTTGTCCTCCAGCCCGTAGCTGGCAAGAAGTTAACTGAACGGGCGCCAAAGGGAAATGCGAATGCGAACTGACGCTGACTGCTGTTTATTTAAATGTGCTCGCACACACACCCTCACACACACACACACACACACACACACACACACACATGCGCACACCTGTGCTCCATGTGTTTGTATTGAGTATTTGTCTGGCACGCCCATTTCGCTGGCCGCCCTTCTTACGTTGCTTCCTTGAATTATTTAGTTTGCACTGCGCTCGAGTGAAAGTTACTTGAAAATTTAATTCCAAACATTTTTTACTTGCTTTCTTGAGAGTGCGGCATTTGCTTCGTGCAACGGGTTAGTTGCATAAAAAAAAGAACAGAACAGGACGAAAAGCAAATGCATTTTTTGTAAATAAATAAGAACGCTAAATGAGATACAAAAATTAAATCAGTTGCTGCTGCTGCTCTTGCCTCAGAAGTTGGCAAATTTATTTACTGAATCAATGAACACGGCATGAAGTTGTTGAAGTTGAGTGCATGGCCAGGTAAATGGATTACGTTTGCAGATAATTTGGCATGTGCATAACGAGCCAAAGACAAGAGATGATAATCCAGTTGTCCAAAACTTCCACCCACCTTGAGAGCGAACTGTCGAACAACTCGGGAGACAAACACTCACGTTTTGAAACCCAGGGCTTTATGCAACGCATATTCGAAATTATTCACAGCTATCCAGATCTGCACATCCTATTTAAGCATTTAATTATAAAAAATAGTGCTTATTTTTCGTTCAAACTTTAATGGATACGCGATAATCGAAAACTGATTTTGATCGTTTTTATATAATCGCAAGAATTTTATGAAGTTTAGATCAAGCAAACTCTATCATATACGAGTAGTCTCTCAGATCCATGGAAGGAAAGATGGACAAAAAGTGCTATGGATCTAGCTATACCAAATTGGTTGTTTATGTTAAACTTGCCTAACATCACAGCCTTGCAGAAGAGCGGAATATACCTTATAGGCATATGCCAGGTTGTACAAATTAAAAGTAACCGAACTGCAAGTTGTAGGTCTACACTGTCATCGTGTCATAGATTCTGCTGTCACACACTGTATCACTGCTCAACCGCACATGACAAACTCGAAAAAAGCAAAGAAGAAGAAAGAGAAATACATCAGGGAAGCAGCTTTTGTGAATTAAAATTCAATTTCGAAGCGCCTCATGATGAAAAGCATGTTTGTATTTCAGATGGCCAAACAGGCACACAAAGCTACAAGCGTACAAGGCAGACAAACACACAAGCACACACACACATATATATATATATATATATATATATATATATGTATATATAACGAAGTTAACTAGCAAGATGAGGAGGATTTAATGCTATTGACCGTAAAATGAATTAGTAGCAAAAGTTAACTTTTTTCCATGAGCTGAAAACTGGTGTTTTTGTATTGCTTAAATCATTGAAAACGGAAAATAGGAGTATCAAGAAAATGCCCAGAGGTAAAGAGCTAAAGTAGATAAAGTTTTTCCCAATATCTATAAAGATAGATTACCAATAGTAATAGAAGCAATTTGAAGGTGTATATGTATGTATGTTAGGGTATATTATTGAAAATTTCAACTAAAGCATTCTTACTTGTTTCTGTATGTTTTTAATACTCTTTAACTTAACAGCAGCAGCCTAAGTCAACTGCATGGAGCTGTCAGAGTTGTTTTGTAGGACCTATGTGTATGTGTTCCGTTTATTAAGTGTTAAAATGTTACTACACCGAATTTGAAGTGTTCGACACTCCTGCATAATAATGAAGCGTTTGGAAGGAAAATTCAATTAAAATGCCGAAACTGCTGCTGCTGCACTAAGCGTAATGAGTTGTCGTTAAGCTGGAGCTGAAGCTGAAGCTGAAGCTGATGGTTGTGAGCTGTGAGCTTTGAGTTGCTATGACCCAGGGCGCGTCTACGGATAACATCAAAGGGATAGTGAAAGAGCTTTTGCAAAGCCGCTAAAAGATGTTCTGTGCGCCAATATGGGCTGTGGCTGCATGCCACTAATTTGAGTGCCTTGTAACTTTACGTACGGTTAAATAATGTGCCCCAAGCATTCAGTTAGCTGCTCATACTTCAGAAGGCTGCTGCAACGACTTTTCACATCAAAGCTCTGTCTCATTTGAGAGTTTGAGATTTTAAATAATGGTGATACTGTGTGGGAAATAGGTTTGGCATTACTCAACTGTGTCGTTATCGACTCATGTGGTACATTGTCAGTTGGCAGACGCCTCCTTGCTCCCAACCTGCATACAGGTAAAAATACCTCCAGCAAGGTCTTCAAAGTGAATGTTGCCACAGATGGGAAAATATGTGTGCTAAATTATTAAAAATGTTTTTGGCAGCATATGCTGTTAGTAAACGCAGCTATTTCTCATGTCAAGGCAGGAGCCGATGTATCTGCATCGTTGGGGGGGCACAAATATTTTCAAATCCCTCAGTGGCAACACATAGCCAAGCATCTGCACATGGTCAGAGTCCTCTTCGTCCTGATTCAGTCCACAGATTGGGGCCATTGGCATTCCAGGTGAAGGTCAAACGGAATTCCTCCACTGACGATGGCATCTGCCTCAAACACACAGGCGAACACTGAGTGACCATTGGCTAATTTTCCTGCATGCTGTGCGGCTGACTAGCAGCTGTTAACCACTAAATTATGGAGCTGAGCCTGTCTGTACAGCATTATCGATGCCACAAGATGCGATTAGATTTATCTAAATCACGTCTTACATTTCTATTGATGTTTTCATCGGGAGTTAAAGAGCAAAAGACAGCAAACAACACCTATTAATGATTAATGTACAAGAATATTGACAATGTATTTGAGCTTATAGCATTTTTTAATTTGCAGAAAATATAAAAGTTAAGCAATCCTTGCACTATATGCAAACTCATACTATTAAAATTAAGCTAAAAAGTTAACAGTTAAAGTTTTTAAGGGTGCATTCTCTTGCTGCAGCTATAAAGTTTTTCCAACACATAAAGTTCTCTTTCCAATTTTTGTTTGTTCCAAATCTCTTTAGTGCCGAGACAACTGAGTTGGCCAAGGGACGTGCGTAACTTTTGGCTGTACTTTTCAATCAAAGACACCTTTAAAACAACATGTGTCCTTTTTTGCAGCCGCAGATATGTACAATGTAAATACCAGTTGGGGTTTCCTTGACTCAACTATTTACACAATGAAAGAAGAGGGAAATTTGGCAAAGCATCAAATTGTTAATTGTATGCAACAAAGTTATGAGCTCATAGTTGGCCAACCTTTTCGTTACTTCTTTGGCTTTCCGACTGGGCTACGCCTGGTCCAGTGCCAAGAAATTTTAAACCAGTTCAAACAAGGTTCACACCACGCAATAAACAAACAAAAAAGTATACTCTAGTCGGGAAAGGCCGACTCCCAGCTGCCCTGTACTCAGATTGAAAGTCAATTAGAACACAGCTTCTAATTTTATTTCACTTCCCAAAGACTCGGCACACTCAAATATAAGCCGCTTTTTTATTCCCCTTTTTTATGACTATCCCTTATAAGTTCTGAAATCGTGTATGGCCATGCCTATGTGTGTACGTACATATGTATTCAACGTCATGTTACCCATCTTAACCATTTTTAATGGATACAGGGTATAAAAACTACTAGAAGCTACAAACATGAAAAAAGAGACATAAACAAGCGTAAAGCAGTTGGAGTGGAAAATGAACATAAAAACAACGAGAACGTCGGGCGTAACGGGCGCAACGGGCGTAAACGACGGCGGAATACTCTGATATCGGTGCAGTGATGGGAGTGAGGCGGCAGTGGATACAAAACTTACAAATGTAGCAGTCAAAATTACTGACTATGACTCTAAAGGCGTAGTGTTTTTCCATTTTTCCACAAGAGATTCTTACAATTTTGTAAGATATAGATTTTTGCGATTTTTGGAGACGGAGGTGAAAGTTTACAACAGAGTGCCTGAGGGCGTCGAGAGAGGGTATGACCAGATAATGTATATGCTGAATTCTCAAGGACGCAATTTTCCCTTCCAATTTAAGGACTCTAGCTTTAGAATTCTAAGAGATTTGCATATATGTTTCTCAGCTTTTCAATCTTGTCTGATACAAACAAAAGATTTTATCTGTTATCTGTTATCTGTCTCTTTCTCTATCTTTATCTCTTTAATTCAGTTTCTCTGTTCGATTCATATTTTTTAAGGACCAGCTATTGGTCGCAGCTTTCTTTTTAATGTATGGTCTGCTTATTTATACCGCTTTTATTACTATTACCTTACGTTTGTCGCTTGATATTGATTTTATATCTCAACACTCTTGACGGTAATAACAAGCCATCTGGATGGGCGTTTTTTTTTTTGTGCATTTTGTGGAGTCTGCTGAAATTTAGAGGGCACTTTAGCAAATTGACTGGGAGAACTGAATGTATTAACAATTACGACTCCAACGCACCCCCAAAAATGTATGTCAAGCAAACGTAATCGGCTTTGTGAGCTTGCCTACATATGCAATGCATATCTGCACTGATGCTGAACAAATACACAATGAACTTGCGAACAGCAGCTGTTGTTATAGACAAAATAAATTGACTATGTGCATAGCTAATGCATGTGTATCCAAGGGAAATAGTTGTTTCCAGATTATACACGTATTTTTTCAATAAAATTAGGTTGTTTAAGATTGGATTTTTGCACATGATTATACAAACTCAAATGTGCATTCTTTTAGTCTACACAAAATCAAAAAAAAAACAAAGTTTCTTTATGAAAGATTTCCAGTTCATTTGAACATATTCTGGCCACAACGCAAGAGGAACATGAAACTTTAATGAACGACTGCTAAGTCTTAAGTGACGTCAACTATTACCTCAGACAACATTTTTTCCATATCTGATTATTTCAGCCCAAGTATCCATTGCCATCTAAATCCAACTTTACCACACAACATGACAACCACCATGTCGTAAAAAGAGTTTTATGTTCTTTTTATGGTGATGACAATTGCGTTTGTTTGCCTTTCGTGTTATTGTTGCTTACCCAACATGCCCTTATCCACACATCCATCCACAACCCGTCCACTCATCCGACTCACTCGCGTCCCCCGTCTGACGATGTTACCTGGCAAACGGCGCAGAATTAAATCCGCTTCTAGATTTAGCGCTTGTCTCTATTTGCCATAAGCACAATCACTGCAGATGCCAGCGTCAAATTATTGGCTGTGGACTTGCCCTGCCACCCACTTGCAAATTGCACCTCTTTTTGTGGGTACATTTTTAACATGAAAATCGATCTAGAACAGCGTTTCCAAATTTACGTGTACTCTTGCCTAAATCACATTTTGTGAGTATAATTTTAAGTTAGAATGACTGATTTTGAGCGTAGCATAATCTATACATCGAACTAATCGATGCTTTTATTTTTAAAAATCGATTCACATTTGACAAAGTTTACACAATTTCAACACAACTTTTTTTCTGTGATTTTTGGGTCAATCAATTTAATTCCAACGGTTCCAAATGATACAAGTGTGTCCCAAAGATGATAAATTAAACTAACCCAGCATACAGCACGGCTTCTGTTTAAAAAGTTTGGCATCATGTTCTATGGCCTCCTGTGCATTTGTACTCTAACAATGCCAAGACTGTGTAGTAGATTGTGATATGGTAGCCTAAGCTCTATGGGCTCGTCTGCAGTTGATGTCATTGTCATTGACAGTTCCTGGCACTATGTTAGCGTATGACTGTGTGTGTGAGTATTTGCCAGAGTGAGCCACTTCTTATTTTGCCTGTTGCCCACTAAAGTCCCTTAACATGATGTTTCCTGCCAGCACTTTATTATTATCCGCTCTCCACTGCCTCTGACTTTGACTCAAACTTAAACAAGCTGAAGCAAGTGAAGTTCTGTATGGTCACATCCTGCCTAAGAACTCCTTAAATGCATAAGAAAATGTTTAATAATGCAAATAGATGAGAGAAGGAAACATTTTCCACCACATGAAGTGCAGCTCTGCTCTTTTACTTTTTAATTAAGGTAATTAAATAAATAAAAATAAAAGTATGCAAAATAGTTACTTATTTCGAGTTTTGAATGACAGTTGAAAAATGCTATTCGCTAAATAAATTCATTTTTTCTGAGCAAATTGATTGATTAATACAATAATTGACATAAACCGTTTTCAGTAATATTTAGCTCAGAGTAAACTGCATTTTTAGTGTGTCGATCACAGAATAACCGCTAAAGTAATTTATCAACTAGTTTTCCAATTATTTTGTTGACATATGTGTATATGTGAGCTCAGGTTATTTTCTGTGCTGCTTAAAATCAGTTTGATAATTAATTAACGTAAAAAATAAAAATAAATTGAAAACGTACAGTAAATTGAATTGTAATTGAATGCAAAAAAACCGAATCCTCGCTTTGTCCTCTATACTCTGTGCTCATATTAAAACCGACTGAAAGATGCTGCCCTGAAAATGAAGATAAACTTCAAAGCTTGTTTAATAATGAACTCACACTTACCATCCGCACAACCTTTGCATTAACTACGAACCCTATAGAAGGGTCGTCCGGGCTAACCTAACCTACTCGCATAACCATAGCCACTTCTAGCTTGTTTGCATCGTTCTGTTTACCTTAACTCTTTTTGACTGTCTCACAGTCGGATTTCGGAAGACAAGCAAAATAAGTTAACATGTCAGGCGATGAGCTACTTTGACAAGCTACAAATGCAAAGAGGACGGGAAACAGACACAACCCACAACACAACACAACACAAGACAACATAACTGGTGAGCGTACAAGCGTATGTATCTGCAAGTGTGCCGAAGAAAACTGAGAACTGAAAACTTTTTAAAAGCACTGGGACGCATCTCACAAAGTAGTTTGAACTTTTGAAACAATTTTGATAAATATGCAGCGGGTAACCTGAAGATCCGGCTGCATTGAAACTTGTTAGCCTGGTCTACACTGCGAATTTCAGCTTACACAAAATGCTTCAAATATGGGCAAGTAACCTTATAGTAGTGATAATCAATAGCTGTTAAGTGATTGTAAATGTGTGCATAAAGTTTGCCCCATTCAAATACATATAAATATATATTTATTTATATGTGCTTGTGAGTCCCAGTGTACAAAGTCATGTGAAAGGGGTGTCACTGTGTCTGCTAGACATGTACGCAATTAGAAGTTTTCCTGCTAGCATAAAGTTAAGATGCAGCAGGATAGCACAAGCAAAATTAAGAATATGGAAAGTTTTCACGTTCTTCTTTCTTACAATAAAAAAAATCTTTGGAAACGGGGAATTTAGGAAAAAAGTCTTACGTCTGCTGTCGCTGCAAAGGGGGCGTCAGATTTGAAAGGAAAAGCAGTGGGTAAAAACTTCGTTGGACTTGGTCTGCGGCCCGATTCAGTATGTGGGCAACAGACACATGAGAATTTAATTTCATTACAAGGTTCAAAGGAAAACAAAAACAATTATTCATTTTCTCGGTTTCATATGCTCTATGCATTAAAAGCGGGTGCTCTAAAGCTTTGAAAATGTTTTTAATAGACATAAAGCATCGCTACTCTACTAATTACCTATGAAGTTTAGTTCAATACTACGAGGTAAACCGATATATTCTGTGTGTCAGGTTGGGCATCTATATCTTTGCAACCTAATCATTAAGTTTTAAAGCTATTTTGGCTATTCCACAAACTGATTGGAGTCAGTTATATCAAAACATTTCATAATAGTTCCTTAGCAGTCAAAAATCGAGTTATTTATGTATGGAATCATCGATAAGTGGAATGAAATACAGTTGTTCCGACCTAAAATCTCGTTTTCAACTTTAAATGTACGATTGATCTAGGGGTAAAACTACATAAGCTAAAATTCTGGCCTGAAAATCGCCATATGGGCATAGGTCGAAATTTCAAAATGCCATAACTTCGTCAAAACTCAATTTATTTTAAAAAGCGCAGACTTTTTATTCATAGTTTTGCCCCTAAATCAATCGTACATTTAAAGTTGAAAACGAGATTTTAGGTCGGAACATAAGCTAAAATTCTGGCCTGAAAATCGCCATATGGGCATAGGTCGAAACTTCAAAGTGCCATAACTTCGTCAAAACTCAACTTATTTTAAAAAGCGATGGCTTTTTATTCATAGTTTTACCCCTAGATCAATCGTACATTTAAAGTTGAAAACGAGATTTTAGGTCGGAACATAAGCTAAAATTCTGGCCTGAAAATCGCCATATGGGCATAGGTCGAAACTTCAAAGTGCCATAACTTCGTCAAAACTCAACTTATTTTAAAAAGCGAGGGCTTTTTATCCATAGTTTTGCCCCTAAATCAATCCTACATTTAAAGTTGAAAACGAGATTTTAGGTCGGAACATAAGCTAAAATTCTGGCCTGAAAATCGCCATATGGGCATAGGTCGAAACTTCGAAATGCCATAACTTCGTCAAAACTCAACTTATTTTAAAAAGCGATGGCTTTTTATTCATAGTTTTACCCCTAGATCAATCGTACATTTAAAGTTGAAAACGAGATTTTAGGTCGAAACATAAGCTAAAATTCTGGCCTGAAAATCGCCATATGGGCATAGGTCGAAACTTCAAAGTGCCATAACTTCGTCAAAACTCAACTTATTTTAAAAAGCGAGGGCTTTTTATTCATAGTTTTGCCCCTAAATCAATCCTACATTTAAAGTTGAAAACGAGATTTTAGGTCGGAACATAAGCTAAAATTCTGGCCTGAAAATCGCCATATGGGCATAGGTCGAAACTTCGAAATGCCATAACTTCGTCAAAACTCAACTTATTTTAAAAAGCGAGGGCTTTTTATTCATAGTTTTGCCCCTAAATCAATCCTACATTTAAAGTTGAAAACGAGATTTTAGGTCGGAACATAAGCTAAAATTCTGGCCTGAAAATCGCCATATGGGCATAGGTCGAAACTTCAAAGTGCCATAACTTCGTCAAAACTCAACTTATTTTAAAAAGCGATGGCCTTTTATTCATAGTTTTGCCCCTAAATCAATCCTACATTTAAAGTTGAAAACGAGATTTTAGGTCGGAACATAAGCTAAAATTCGGGCCTGAAAATCGCCATATGGGCATAGGTCGAAACTTCAAAGTGCCATAACTTCGTCAAAACTCAACTTATTTTAAAAAGCGATGGCTTTTTATTCATAGTTTTGCCCCTAAATCAATCCTACATTTAAAGTTGAAAACGAGATTTTAGGTCGGAACATAAGCTAAAATTCTGGCCTGAAAATCGCCATATGGGCATAGGTCGAAACTTCGAAATGCCATAACTTCGTCAAAACTCAACTTATTTTAAAAAGCGATGGCTTTTTATTCATAGTTTTACCCCTAGATCAATCGTACATTTAAAGTTGAAAACGAGATTTTAGGTCGGAACATAAGCTAAAATTCTGGCCTGAAAATCGCCATATGGGCATAGGTCGAAACTTCAAAGTGCCATAACTTCGTCAAAACTCAACTTATTTTAAAAAGCGAGGGCTTTTTATTCATAGTTTTGCCCCTAAATCAATCCTACATTTAAAGTTGAAAACGAGATTTTAGGTCGGAACATAAGCTAAAATTCTGGCCTGAAAATCGCCATATGGGCATAGGTCGAAACTTCAAAATGCTATAACTTCGTCAAAACTCAACTTATTTTAAAAAGCGATGGCTTTTTATTCATAGTTTTGCCCCTAAATCAATCCTACATTTAAAGTTGAAAACGAGATTTTAGGTCGGAACATAAGCTAAAATTCTGGCCTGAAAATCGCCATATGGGCATAGGTCGAAACTTCAAAGTGCCATAACTTCGTCAAAACTCAACTTATTTTAAAAAGCGATGGCTTTTTATTCATAGTTTTGCCCCTAAATCAATCCTACATTTAAAGTTGAAAACGAGATTTTAGGTCGGAACATAAGCTAAAATTCTGGCCTGAAAATCGCCATATGGGCATAGGTCGAAGCTTCAAAGTGCCATAACTTCGTCAAAACTCAACTTATTTTAAAAAGCGAGGGCTTTTTATTCATAGTTTTGCCCCTAAATCAATCCTACATTTAAAGTTGAAAACGAGATTTTAGGTCGGAACATAAGCTAAAATTCTGGCCTGAAAATCGCCATATGGGCTTAGGTCGAAACTTCAAAGTGCCATAACTTCGTCAAAACTCAACTTATTTTAAAAAGCGAATGCTTTTTATTCATAGTTTTGCCCCTAAATCAATCCTACATTTAAAGTTGAAAACGAGATTTTAGGTCGGAACATAACCTAAAATTCTGGCCTGAAAATCGCCATATGGGCATAGGTCGAAACTTCAAAGTGCCATAACTTCGTCAAAACTCAACTTATTTTAAAAAGCGAGGGCTTTTTATTCATAGTTTTGCCCCTAAATCAATCCTACATTTAAAGTTCAAAACGAGATTTTAGGTCGGAACATAAGCTAAAATTCTGGCCTGAAAATCGCCATATGGGCATAGGTCGAAACTTCAAAGTGCCATAACTTCGTCAAAACTCAACTTATTTTAAAAAGCGAGGGCTTTTTATTCATAGTTTTGCCCCTAAATCAATCCTACATTTAAAGTTGAAAACGAGATTTTAGGTCGGAACATAAGCTAAAATTCTGGCCTGAAAATCGCCATATGGGCATAGGTCGAAACTTCAAAGTGCCATAACTTCGTCAAAACTCAACTTATTTTAAAAAGCGATGGCTTTTTATTCATAGTTTTGCCCCTAGATCAGTCGAACATTTAAAGTTGAAAACGAGATTTTAGGTCGGAACATAAGCTAAAATTCTGGCCTGAAAATCGCCATATGGGCATAGGTCGAAACTTCAAAGTGCCATAACTTCGTCAAAACTCAACTTATTTTAAAAAGCGATGGCTTTTTATTCATAGTTTTACCCCTAGATCAATCGTACATTTAAAGTTGAAAACGAGATTTTAGGTCGGAACATAAGCTAAAATTCTGGCCTGAAAATCGCCATATGGGCATAGGTCGAAACTTCAAAATGCTATAACTTCGTCAAAACTCAACTTATTTTAAAAAGCGATGGCTTTTTATTCATAGTTTTGCCCCTAAATCAATCCTACATTTAAAGTTGAAAACGAGATTTTAGGTCGGAACATAAGCTAAAATTCTGGCCTGAAAATCGCCATATGGGCATAGGTCGAAGCTTCAAAGTGCCATAACTTCGTCAAAACTCAAGTTATTTTAAAAAGCGTTGGCTTTTTATTCATAGTTTTACCCCTAGATCAATCGTACATTTAAAGTTGAAAACGAGATTTTAGGTCGGAACATAAGCTAAAATTCTGGCCTGAAAATCGCCATATGGGCATAGGTCGAAACTTCAAAGTGCCATAACTTCGTCAAAACTCAAGTTATTTTAAAAAGCGATGGCTTTTTATTCATAGTTTTACCCCTAGATCAATCGTACATTTAAAGTTGAAAACGAGATTTTAGGTCGGAACATAAGTTAAAATTCTGGCCTGAAAATCGCCATATGGGCTTAGGTCGAAACTTCCAAATGCCATAACTTCGTCAAAAATCAACTTATTTTAAAAAGCGATGGCTTTTTATTCATAGTTTTACCCCTAGATCAATCGTACATTTAAAGTTGAAAACGAGATTTTAGGTCGGAACATAAGCTAAAATTCTGGCCTGAAAATCGCCATATGGGCTTAGGTCGAAACTTCGAAATGCCATAACTTCGTCAAAAATCAACTTATTTTAAAAAGCGATGGCTTTTTATTCATAGTTTTACCCCTAGATCAATCGTACATTTAAAGTTGAAAACGAGATTTTAGGTCGGAACATAAGCTAAAATTCTGGCCTGAAAATCGCCATATGGGCTTAGGTCGAAACTTCGAAATGCCATAACTTCGTCAAAAATCAACTTATTTTAAAAAGCGATGGCTTTTTATTCATAGTTTTACCCCTAGATCAATCGTACATTTAAAGTTGAAAACGAGATTTTAGGTCGGAACATAAGCTAAAATTCTGGCCTGAAAATCGCCATATGGGCATAGGTCGAAACTTCAAAGTGCCATAACTTCGTCAAAACTCAACTTATTTTAAAAAGCGAGGGCTTTTTATTCATAGTTTTGCCCCTAAATCAATCCTACATTTAAAGTTGAAAACGAGATTTTAGGTCGGAACATAAGCTAAAATTCTGGCCTGAAAATCGCCATATGGGCATAGGTCGAAACTTCAAAATGCTATAACTTCGTCAAAACTCAACTTATTTTAAAAAGCGATGGCTTTTTATTCATAGTTTTACCCCTAGATCAATCGAACATTTAAAGTTGAAAACGAGATTTTAGGTCGGAACATAAGTTAAAATTCTGGCCTGAAAATCGCCATATGGGCATAGGTCGAAACTTCGAAATGCCATAACTTCGTCAAAACTCAACTTATTTTAAAAAGCGATGGCTTTTTATTCATAGTTTTACCCCTAGATCAATCGTACATTTAAAGTTGAAAACGAGATTTTAGGTCGGAACATAAGCTAAAATTCTGGCCTGAAAATTGCCATATGGGCATAGGTCGAAACTTCAAAATGCTATAACTTCGTCAAAACTCAACTTATTTTAAAAAGCGATGGCTTTTTATTCATAGTTTTGCCCCTAAATCAATCCTACATTTAAAGTTGAAAACGAGATTTTAGGTCGGAACATAAGCTAAAATTCTGGCCTGAAAATCGCCATATGGGCATAGGTCGAAACTTCAAAGTGCCATAACTTCGTCAAAACTCAAGTTATTTTAAAAAGCGATGGCTTTTTATTCATAGTTTTGCCCCTAAATCAATCCTACATTTAAAGTTGAAAACGAGATTTTAGGTCGGAACATAAGCTAAAATTCTGGCCTGAAAATCGCCATATGGGCATAGGTCGAAGCTTCAAAGTGCCATAACTTCGTCAAAACTCAACTTATTTTAAAAAGCGAGGGCTTTTTATTCATAGTTTTGCCCCTAAATCAATCCTACATTTAAAGTTGAAAACGAGATTTTAGGTCGGAACATAAGCTAAAATTCTGGCCTGAAAATCGCCATATGGGCTTAGGTCGAAACTTCAAAGTACCATAACTTCGTCAAAACTCAAGTTATTTTAAAAAGCGTTGGCTTTTTATTCATAGTTTTACCCCTAGATCAATCGTACATTTAAAGTTGAAAACGAGATTTTAGGTCGGAACATAAGCTAAAATTCTGGCCTGAAAATCGCCATATGGGCATAGGTCGAAACTTCAAAGTGCCATAACTTCGTCAAAACTCAACTTATTTTAAAAAGCGATGGCTTTTTATTCATAGTTTTACCCCTAGATCAATCGTACATTTAAAGTTGAAAACGAGATTTTAGGTCGGAACATAAGTTAAAATTCTGGCCTGAAAATCGCCATATGGGCTTAGGTCGAAGCTTCCAAATGCCATAACTTCGTCAAAAATCAACTTATTTTAAAAAGCGATGGCTTTTTATTCATAGTTTTACCCCTAGATCAATCGTACATTTAAAGTTGAAAACGAGATTTTAGGTCGGAACATAAGTTAAAATTCTGGCCTGAAAATCGCCATATGGGCTTAGGTCGAAACTTCGAAATGCCATAACTTCGTCAAAAATCAACTTATTTTAAAAAGCGATGGCTTTTTATTCATAGTTTTACCCCTAGATCAATCGTACATTTAAAGTTGAAAACGAGATTTTAGGTCGGAACATAAGCTAAAATTCTGGCCTGAAAATCGCCATATGGGCTTAGGTCGAAACTTCCAAATGCCATAACTTCGTCAAAAATCAACTTATTTTAAAAAGCGATGGCTTTTTATTCATAGTTTTACCCCTAGATCAATCGTACATTTAAAGTTGAAAACGAGATTTTAGGTCGGAACATAAGCTAAAATTCTGGCCTAAAAATCGCCATATGGGCTTAGGTCGAAAGTTCAAAGTGCCATAACTTCGTCAAAACTCAAGTTATTTTAAAAAGCGTTGGCTTTTTATTCATAGTTTTACCCCTAGATCAATCGTACATTTAAAGTTGAAAACGAGATTTTAGGTCGGAACATAAGCTAAAATTCTGGCCTGAAAATCGCCATATGGGCTTAGGTCGAAACTTCAAAGTGCCATAACTTCGTCAAAACTCAACTTATTTTAAAAAGCGAGGGCTTTTTATTCATAGTTTTGCCCCTAAATCAATCCTACATTTAAAGTTGAAAACGAGATTTTAGGTCGGAACATAAGCTAAAATTCTGGCCTGAAAATCGCCATATGGGCATAGGTCGAAACTTCAAAGTGCCATAACTTCGTCAAAACTCAACTTATTTTAAAAAGCGATGGCTTTTTATTCATAGTTTTGCCCCTAAATCAATCCTACATTTAAAGTTGAAAACGAGATTTTAGGTCGGAACATAAGCTAAAATTCTGGCCTGAAAATCGCCATATGGGCATAGGTCGAAACTTCAAAATGCCATAACTTCGTCAAAACTCAACTTATTTTAAAAAGCGATGGCTTTTTATTCATAGTTTTACCCCTAGATCAATCGTACATTTAAAGTTGAAAACGAGATTTTAGGTCGGAACATAAGCTAAAATTCTGGCCTGAAAATCGCCATATGGGCATAGGTCGAAACTTCCAAATGCCATAACTTCGTCAAAAATCAACTTATTTTAAAAAGCGATGGCTTTTTATTCATAGTTTTACCCCTAGATCAATCGTACATTTAAAGTTGAAAACGAGATTTTAGGTCGGAACATAAGCTAAAATTCTGGCCTGAAAATCGCCATATGGGCTTAGGTCGAAACTTCAAAGTGCCATAACTTCGTCAAAACTCAACTTATTTTAAAAAGCGATGGCTTTTTATTCATAGTTTTGCCCCTAATCAATCTACTTTAAAGTTGAAAACGAGATTTTAGGTCGGAACATAAGCTAAAATTCTGGCCTGAAAATCGCCATATGGGCTTAGGTCGAAACTTCAAAGTGCCATAACTTCGTCAAAACTCAACTTATTTTAAAAAGCGATGGCTTTTTATTCATAGTTTTGCCCCTAGATCAATCGTACATTTAAAGTTGAAAACGAGATTTTAGGTCGGAACATAAGCTAAAATTCTGGCCTGAAAATCGCCATATGGGCATAGGTCGAAACTTCAAAGTGCCATAACTTCGTCAAAACTCAACTTATTTTAAAAAGCGATGGCTTTTTATTCATAGTTTTGCCCCTAGATCAATCGTACATTTAAAGTTGAAAACGAGATTTTAGGTCGGAACATAAGCTAAAATTCTGGCCTGAAAATCGCCATATGGGCTTAGGTCGAAACTTCAAAGTGCCATAACTTCGTCAAAACTCAAGTTATTTTAAAAAGCGATGGCTTTTTATTCATAGTTTTGCCCCTAGATCAATCGTACATTTAAAGTTGAAAACGAGATTTTAGGTCGGAACATAAGCTAAAATTCTGGCCTGAAAATCGCCATATGGGCATAGGTCGAAACTTCAAAGTGCCATAACTTCGTCAAAACTCAACTTATTTTAAAAAGCGATGGCTTTTTATTCATAGTTTTGCCCCTAGATCAATCGTACATTTAAAGTTGAAAACGAGATTTTAGGTCGGAACATAAGCTAAAATTCTGGCCTGAAAATCGCCATATGGGCATAGGTCGAAGCTTCAAAGTGCCATAACTTCGTCAAAACTCAACTTATTTTAAAAAGCGAGGGCTTTTTATTCATAGTTTTGCCCCTAGATCAATCGTACATTTAAAGTTGAAAACGAGATTTTAGGTCGGAACATAAGCTAAAATTCTGGCCTGAAAATCGCCATATGGGCTTAGGTCGAAACTTCAAAGTGCCATAACTTCGTCAAAACTCAACTTATTTTAAAAAGCGATGGCTTTTTATTCATAGTTTTACCCCTAGATCAATCGTACATTTAAAGTTGAAAACGAGATTTTAGGTCGGAACATAAGCTAAAATTCTGGCCTGAAAATCGCCATATGGGCATAGGTCGAAACTTCAAAGTGCCATAACTTCGTCAAAACTCAACTTATTTTAAAAAGCGATGGCTTTTTATTCATAGTTTTACCCCTAGATCAATCGTACATTTAAAGTTGAAAACGAGATTTTAGGTCGGAACATAAGCTAAAATTCTGGCCTGAAAATCGCCATATGGGCTTAGGTCGAAACTTCCAAATGCCATAACTTCGTCAAAACTCAACTTATTTTAAAAAGCGATGGCTTTTTATTCATAGTTTTACCCCTAGATCAATCGTACATTTAAAGTTGAAAACGAGATTTTAGGTCGGAACATAAGCTAAAATTCTGGCCTGAAAATCGCCATATGGGCTTAGGTCGAAACTTCAAAGTGCCATAACTTCGTCAAAACTCAAGTTATTTTAAAAAGCGTTGGCTTTTTATTCATAGTTTTACCCCTAGATCAATCGTACATTTAAAGTTGAAAACGAGATTTTAGGTCGGAACATAAGCTAAAATTCTGGCCTGAAAATCGCCATATGGGCATAGGTCGAAACTTCAAAGTGCCATAACTTCGTCAAAACTCAACTTATTTTAAAAAGCGATGGCTTTTTATTCATAGTTTTGCCCCTAGATCAATCGTACATTTAAAGTTGAAAACGAGATTTTAGGTCGGAACATAAGCTAAAATTCTGGCCTGAAAATCGCCATATGGGCTTAGGTCGAAACTTCAAAGTGCCATAACTTCGTCAAAACTCAACTTATTTTAAAAAGCGATGGCTTTTTATTCATAGTTTTGCCCCTAGATCAATCGTACATTTAAAGTTGAAAACGAGATTTTAGGTCGGAACATAAGCTAAAATTCTGGCCTGAAAATCGCCATATGGGCATAGGTCGAAACTTCAAAGTGCCATAACTTCGTCAAAACTCAACTTATTTTAAAAAGCGATGGCTTTTTATTCATAGTTTTACCCCTAGATCAATCGTACATTTAAAGTTGAAAACGAGATTTTAGGTCGGAACATAAGCTAAAATTCTGGCCTGAAAATCGCCATATGGGCATAGGTCGAAACTTCAAAGTGCCATAACTTCGTCAAAACTCAACTTATTTTAAAAAGCGATGGCTTTTTATTCATAGTTTTACCCCTAGATCAATCGTACATTTAAAGTTGAAAACGAGATTTTAGGTCGGAACATAAGCTAAAATTCTGGCCTGAAAATCGCCATATGGGCATAGGTCGAAACTTCAAAGTGCCATAACTTCGTCAAAACTCAACTTATTTTAAAAAGCGATGGCTTTTTATTCATAGTTTTGCCCCTAATCAATCGTACATTTAAAGTTGAAAACGAGATTTTAGGTCGGAACATAAGCTAAAATTCTGGCCTGAAAATCGCCATATGGGCATAGGTCGAAACTTCAAATGCCATAACTTCGTCAAAACTCAACTTATTTTAAAAAGCGATGGCTTTTTATTCATAGTTTTACCCCTAGATCAATCGTACATTTAAAGTTGAAAACGAGATTTTAGGTCGGAACATAAGCTAAAATTCTGGCCTGAAAATCGCCATATGGGCATAGGTCGAAACTTCAAATGCCATAACTTCGTCAAAACTCAACTTATTTTAAAAAGCGATGGCTTTTTATTCATAGTTTTACCCCTAGATCAATCGTACATTTAAAGTTGAAAACGAGATTTTAGGTCGGAACATAAGCTAAAATTCTGGCCTGAAAATCGCCATATGGGCTTAGGTCGAAACTTCAAAGTGCCATAACTTCGTCAAAACTCAACTTATTTTAAAAAGCGATGGCTTTTTATTCATAGTTTTACCCCTAGATCAATCGTACATTTAAAGTTGAAAACGAGATTTTAGGTCGGAACATAAGCTAAAATTCTGGCCTGAAAATCGCCATATGGGCATAGGTCGAAACTTCAAAGTGCCATAACTTCGTCAAAACTCAACTTATTTTAAAAAGCGATGGCTTTTTATTCATAGTTTTGCCCCTAAATCAATCGTACATTTAAAGTTGAAAACGAGATTTTAGGTCGGAACATAAGCTAAAATTCTGGCCTGAAAATCGCCATATGGGCATAGGTCGAAACTTCAAAGTGCCATAACTTCGTCAAAACTCAACTTATTTTAAAAAGCGAGGGCTTTTTATTCATAGTTTTGCCCCTAAATCAATCCTACATTTAAAGTTGAAAACGAGATTTTAGGTCGGAACATAAGCTAAAATTCTGGCCTGAAAATCGCCATATGGGCTTAGGTCGAAACTTCAAAGTACCATAACTTCGTCAAAACTCAAGTTATTTTAAAAAGCGTTGGCTTTTTATTCATAGTTTTACCCCTAGATCAATCGTACATTTAAAGTTGAAAACGAGATTTTAGGTCGGAACATAAGCTAAAATTCTGGCCTGAAAATCGCCATATGGGCATAGGTCGAAACTTCAAAGTGCCATAACTTCGTCAAAACTCAACTTATTTTAAAAAGCGATGGCTTTTTATTCATAGTTTTACCCCTAGATCAATCGTACATTTAAAGTTGAAAACGAGATTTTAGGTCGGAACATAAGCTAAAATTCTGGCCTGAAAATCGCCATATGGGCATAGGTCGAAACTTCAAAGTGCCATAACTTCGTCAAAACTCAACTTATTTTAAAAAGCGATGGCTTTTTATTCATAGTTTTACCCCTAGATCAATCGTACATTTAAAGTTGAAAACGAGATTTTAGGTCGGAACATAAGTTAAAATTCTGGCCTGAAAATCGCCATATGGGCTTAGGTCGAAACTTCCAAATGCCATAACTTCGTCAAAAATCAACTTATTTTAAAAAGCGATGGCTTTTTATTCATAGTTTTACCCCTAGATCAATCGTACATTTAAAGTTGAAAACGAGATTTTAGGTCGGAACATAAGTTAAAATTCTGGCCTGAAAATCGCCATATGGGCTTAGGTCGAAACTTCGAAATGCCATAACTTCGTCAAAAATCAACTTATTTTAAAAAGCGATGGCTTTTTATTCATAGTTTTACCCCTAGATCAATCGTACATTTAAAGTTGAAAACGAGATTTTAGGTCGGAACATAAGCTAAAATTCTGGCCTGAAAATCGCCATATGGGCTTAGGTCGAAACTTCCAAATGCCATAACTTCGTCAAAAATCAACTTATTTTAAAAAGCGATGGCTTTTTATTCATAGTTTTACCCCTAGATCAATCGTACATTTAAAGTTGAAAACGAGATTTTAGGTCGGAACATAAGCTAAAATTCTGGCCTGAAAATCGCCATATGGGCTTAGGTCGAAAGTTCAAAGTGCCATAACTTCGTCAAAACTCAAGTTATTTTAAAAAGCGTTGGCTTTTTATTCATAGTTTTACCCCTAGATCAATCGTACATTTAAAGTTGAAAACGAGATTTTAGGTCGGAACATAAGCTAAAATTCTGGCCTGAAAATCGCCATATGGGCATAGGTCGAAACTTCAAAGTGCCATAACTTCGTCAAAACTCAACTTATTTTAAAAAGCGAGGGCTTTTTATTCATAGTTTTGCCCCTAAATCAATCCTACATTTAAAGTTGAAAACGAGATTTTAGGTCGGAACATAAGCTAAAATTCTGGCCTGAAAATCGCCATATGGGCATAGGTCGAAACTTCAAAGTGCCATAACTTCGTCAAAACTCAACTTATTTTAAAAAGCGATGGCTTTTTATTCATAGTTTTGCCCCTAGATCAATCGTACATTTAAAGTTGAAAACGAGATTTTAGGTCGGAACATAAGCTAAAATTCTGGCCTGAAAATCGCCATATGGGCATAGGTCGAAACTTCAAAGTGCCATAACTTCGTCAAAACTCAACTTATTTTAAAAAGCGATGGCTTTTTATTCATAGTTTTACCCCTAGATCAATCGTACATTTAAAGTTGAAAACGAGATTTTAGGTCGGAACATAAGCTAAAATTCTGGCCTGAAAATCGCCATATGGGCTTAGGTCGAAACTTCCAAATGCCATAACTTCGTCAAAAATCAACTTATTTTAAAAAGCGATGGCTTTTTATTCATAGTTTTACCCCTAGATCAATCGTACATTTAAAGTTGAAAACGAGATTTTAGGTCGGAACATAAGCTAAAATTCTGGCCTGAAAATCGCCATATGGGCTTAGGTCGAAACTTCGAAATGCCATAACTTCGTCAAAAATCAACTTATTTTAAAAAGCGATGGCTTTTTATTCATAGTTTTACCCCTAGATCAATCGTACATTTAAAGTTGAAAACGAGATTTTAGGTCGGAACATAAGCTAAAATTCTGGCCTGAAAATCGCCATATGGGCTTAGGTCGAAACTTCCAAATGCCATAACTTCGTCAAAAATCAACTTATTTTAAAAAGCGATGGCTTTTTATTCATAGTTTTACCCCTAGATCAATCGTACATTTAAAGTTGAAAACGAGATTTTAGGTCGGAACATAAGCTAAAATTCTGGCCTAAAAATCGCCATATGGGCTTAGGTCGAAAGTTCAAAGTGCCATAACTTCGTCAAAACTCAAGTTATTTTAAAAAGCGTTGGCTTTTTATTCATAGTTTTACCCCTAGATCAATCGTACATTTAAAGTTGAAAACGAGATTTTAGGTCGGAACATAAGCTAAAATTCTGGCCTGAAAATCGCCATATGGGCATAGGTCGAAACTTCAAAGTGCCATAACTTCGTCAAAACTCAACTTATTTTAAAAAGCGATGGCTTTTTATTCATAGTTTTGCCCCTAAATCAATCCTACATTTAAAGTTGAAAACGAGATTTTAGGTCGGAACATAAGCTAAAATTCTGGCCTGAAAATCGCCATATGGGCATAGGTCGAAACTTCAAAGTGCCATAACTTCGTCAAAACTCAACTTATTTTAAAAAGCGAGGGCTTTTTATTCATAGTTTTGCCCCTAAATCAATCCTACATTTAAAGTTGAAAACGAGATTTTAGGTCGGAACATAAGCTAAAATTCTGGCCTGAAAATCGCCATATGGGCATAGGTCGAAACTTCAAAGTGCCATAACTTCGTCAAAACTCAACTTATTTTAAAAAGCGATGGCTTTTTATTCATAGTTTTACCCCTAGATCAATCGTACATTTAAAGTTGAAAACGAGATTTTAGGTCGGAACATAAGCTAAAATTCTGGCCTGAAAATCGCCATATGGGCATAGGTCGAAACTTCAAAGTGCCATAACTTCGTCAAAACTCAACTTATTTTAAAAAGCGATGGCTTTTTATTCATAGTTTTACCCCTAGATCAATCGTACATTTAAAGTTGAAAACGAGATTTTAGGTCGGAACATAAGCTAAAATTCTGGCCTGAAAATCGCCATATGGGCTTAGGTCGAAACTTCAAAGTGCCATAACTTCGTCAAAACTCAACTTATTTTAAAAAGCGATGGCTTTTTATTCATAGTTTTACCCCTAGATCAATCGACATTTAAAGTTGAAAACGAGATTTTAGGTCGGAACATAAGCTAAAATTCTGGCCTGAAAATCGCCATATGGGCTTAGGTCGAAACTTCGAAAGTGCCATAACTTCGTCAAAACTCAACTTATTTTAAAAAGCGATGGCTTTTTATTCATAGTTTTACCCCTAGATCAATCGTACATTTAAAGTTGAAAACGAGATTTTAGGTCGGAACATAAGCTAAAATTCTGGCCTGAAAATCGCCATATGGGCTTAGGTCGAAACTTCAAAATGCCATAACTTCGTCAAAACTCAACTTATTTTAAAAAGCGATGGCTTTTTATTCATAGTTTTGCCCCTAGATCAATCGTACATTTAAAGTTGAAAACGAGATTTTAGGTCGGAACATAAGCTAAAATTCTGGCCTGAAAATCGCCATATGGGCATAGGTCGAAACTTCAAAGTGCCATAACTTCGTCAAAACTCAACTTATTTTAAAAAGCGATGGCTTTTTATTCATAGTTTTGCCCCTAAATCAATCCTACATTTAAAGTTGAAAACGAGATTTTAGGTCGGAACATAAGCTAAAATTCTGGCCTGAAAATCGCCATATGGGCATAGGTCGAAACTTCAAAGTGCCATAACTTCGTCAAAACTCAACTTATTTTAAAAAGCGATGGCTTTTTATTCATAGTTTTGCCCCTAAATCAATCCTACATTTAAAGTTGAAAACGAGATTTTAGGTCGGAACATAAGCTAAAATTCTGGCCTGAAAATCGCCATATGGGCATAGGTCGAAACTTCAAAGTGCCATAACTTCGTCAAAACTCAACTTATTTTAAAAAGCGATGGCTTTTTATTCATAGTTTTACCCCTAGATCAATCGTACATTTAAAGTTGAAAACGAGATTTTAGGTCGGAACATAAGCTAAAATTCTGGCCTGAAAATCGCCATATGGGCATAGGTCGAAACTTCAAAGTGCCATAACTTCGTCAAAACTCAACTTATTTTAAAAAGCGATGGCTTTTTATTCATAGTTTTACCCCTAGATCAATCGTACATTTAAAGTTGAAAACGAGATTTTAGGTCGGAACATAAGTTAAAATTCTGGCCTGAAAATCGCCATATGGGCTTAGGTCGAAACTTCCAAATGCCATAACTTCGTCAAAACTCAACTTATTTTAAAAAGCGATGGCTTTTTATTCATAGTTTTACCCCTAGATCAATCGTACATTTAAAGTTGAAAACGAGATTTTAGGTCGGAACATAAGCTAAAATTCTGGCCTGAAAATCGCCATATGGGCATAGGTCGAAACTTCGAAATGCCATAACTTCGTCAAAACTCAACTTATTTTAAAAAGCGATGGCTTTTTATTCATAGTTTTGCCCCTAAATCAATCCTACATTTAAAGTTGAAAACGAGATTTTAGGTCGGAACATAAGCTAAAATTCTGGCCTGAAAATCGCCATATGGGCTTAGGTCGAAACTTCAAAGTGCCATAACTTCGTCAAAAATCAACTTATTTTAAAAAGCGATGGCTTTTTATTCATAGTTTTACCCCTAGATCAATCGTACATTTAAAGTTGAAAACGAGATTTTAGGTCGGAACATAAGCTAAAATTCTGGCCTGAAAATCGCCATATGGGCTTAGGTCGAAACTTCAAAGTGCCATAACTTCGTCAAAACTCAACTTATTTTAAAAAGCGAGGGCTTTTTATTCATAGTTTTGCCCCTAAATCAATCCTACATTTAAAGTTGAAAACGAGATTTTAGGTCGGAACATAAGCTAAAATTCTGGCCTGAAAATCGCCATATGGGCTTAGGTCGAAACTTCGAAAGTGCCATAACTTCGTCAAAACTCAAGTTATTTTAAAAAGCGTTGGCTTTTTATTCATAGTTTTACCCCTAGATCAATCGTACATTTAAAGTTGAAAACGAGATTTTAGGTCGGAACATAAGCTAAAATTCTGGCCTGAAAATCGCCATATGGGCATAGGTCGAAACTTCAAAGTGCCATAACTTCGTTACCTAGCAATCGTACATTGTTGCGAGATTTTAACTTATTTTAAAAAGCGATGGCTTTTTATTCATTAGTTTTACCCCTAGATCAATCGTACATTTAAAGTTGAAAACGAGATTTTAGGTCGGAACATAAGCTAAAATTCTGGCCTGAAAATCGCCATATGGGCATAGGTCGAAACTTCAAAGTGCCATAACTTCGTCAAAACTCAACTTATTTTAAAAAGCGATGGCTTTTTATTCATAGTTTTACCCCTAGATCAATCGTACATTTAAAGTTGAAAACGAGATTTTAGGTCGGAACATAAGTTAAAATCTGGCTGGCGCTTAGGCAAACTTCGCAAACTCAACTTATTTTAAAAAGCGATGGCTTTTTATTCATAGTTTTACCCCTAGATCAATCGTACATTTAAATTGAAAACGAGATTTTAGGTCGGAACATAAGTTAAAATTCTGGCCTGAAAATCGCCATATGGGCTTAGGTCGAAACTTCAAATGCCATAACTTCGTCAAAAATCAACTTATTTTAAAAAGCGATGGCTTTTTATTCATAGTTTTACCCCTAGATCAATCGTACATTTAAAGTTGAAAACGAGATTTTAGGTCGGAACATAAGCTAAAATTCTGGCCTGAAAATCGCCATATGGGCTTAGGTCGAAACTTCGAAATGCCATAACTTCGTCAAAAATCAACTTATTTTAAAAAGCGATGGCTTTTTATTCATAGTTTTACCCCTAGATCAATCGTACATTTAAAGTTGAAACGAGATTTTAGGTCGGAACATAAGCTAAAATTCTGGCCTGAAAATCGCCATATGGGCTTAGGTCGAAAGTTCAAAGTGCCATAACTTCGTCAAAACTCAAGTTATTTTAAAAAGCGTTGGCTTTTTATTCATAGTTTTACCCCTAGATCAATCGTACATTTAAAGTTGAAAACGAGATTTTAGGTCGGAACATAAGCTAAAATTCTGGCCTGAAAATCGCCATATGGGCATAGGTCGAAACTTCAAAGTGCCATAACTTCGTCAAAACTCAACTTATTTTAAAAAGCGAGGGCTTTTTATTCATAGTTTTGCCCCTAAATCAATCCTACATTTAAAGTTGAAAACGAGATTTTAGGTCGGAACATAAGCTAAAATTCTGGCCTGAAAATCGCCATATGGGCATAGGTCGAAACTTCAAAGTGCCATAACTTCGTCAAAACTCAACTTATTTTAAAAAGCGAGGGCTTTTTATTCATAGTTTTGCCCCTAAATCAATCCTACATTTAAAGTTGAAAACGAGATTTTAGGTCGGAACATAAGCTAAAATTCTGGCCTGAAAATCGCCATATGGGCATAGGTCGAAACTTCAAAGTGCCATAACTTCGTCAAAACTCAACTTATTTTAAAAAGCGAGGGCTTTTTATTCATAGTTTTACCCCTAGATCAATCGTACATTTAAAGTTGAAAACGAGATTTTAGGTCGGAACATAAGCTAAAATTCTGGCCTGAAAATCGCCATATGGGCATAGGTCGAAACTTCAAAGTGCCATAACTTCGTCAAAACTCAACTTATTTTAAAAAGCGATGGCTTTTTATTCATAGTTTTACCCCTAGATCAATCGAACATTTAAAGTTGAAAACGAGATTTTAGGTCGGAACATAAGTTAAAATTCTGGCCTGAAAATCGCCATATGGGCATAGGTCGAAACTTCGAAATGCCATAACTTCGTCAAAACTCAACTTATTTTAAAAAGCGATGGCTTTTTATTCATAGTTTTACCCCTAGATCAATCGTACATTTAAAGTTGAAAACGAGATTTTAGGTCGGAACATAAGCTGAAATTCTGGCCTGAAAATCGCCATATGGGCATAGGTCGAAACTTCAAAATGCTATAACTTCGTCAAAACTCAACTTATTTTAAAAAGCGATGGCTTTTTATTCATAGTCTTGCCCCTAAATCAATCCTACATTTAAAGTTGAAAACGAGATTTTAGGTCGGAACATAAGCTAAAATTCTGGCCTGAAAATCGCCATATGGGCATAGGTCGAAACTTCAAAGTGCCATAACTTCGTCAAAACTCAACTTATTTTAAAAAGCGATGGCTTTTTATTCATATTTTTGCCCCTAAATCAATCCTACATTTAAAGTTGAAAACGAGATTTTAGGTCGGAACATAAGCTAAAATTCTGGCCTGAAAATCGCCATATGGGCATAGGTCGAAACTTCAAAGTGCCATAACTTCGTCAAAACTCAACTTATTTTAAAAAGCGAGGGCTTTTTATTCATAGTTTTGCCCCTAAATCAATCCTACATTTAAAGTTGAAAACGAGATTTTAGGTCGGAACATAAGCTAAAATTCTGGCCTGAAAATCGCCATATGGGCTTAGGTCGAAACTTCAAAGTACCATAACTTCGTCAAAACTCAAGTTATTTTAAAAAGCGTTGGCTTTTTATTCATAGTTTTACCCCTAGATCAATCGTACATTTAAAGTTGAAAACGAGATTTTAGGTCGGAACATAAGCTAAAATTCTGGCCTGAAAATCGCCATATGGGCATAGGTCGAAACTTCAAAGTGCCATAACTTCGTCAAAACTCAACTTATTTTAAAAAGCGATGGCTTTTTATTCATAGTTTTACCCCTAGATCAATCGAACATTTAAAGTTGAAAACGAGATTTTAGGTCGGAACATAAGTTAAAATTCTGGCCTGAAAATCGCCATATGGGCATAGGTCGAAACTTCGAAATGCCATAACTTCGTCAAAACTCAACTTATTTTAAAAAGCGATGGCTTTTTATTCATAGTTTTACCCCTAGATCAATCGTACATTTAAAGTTGAAAACGAGATTTTAGGTCGGAACATAAGCTAAAATTCTGGCCTGAAAATCGCCATATGGGCTTAGGTCGAAACTTCGAAATGCCATAACTTCGTCAAAAATCAACTTATTTTAAAAAGCGATGGCTTTTTATTCATAGTTTTACCCCTAGATCAATCGTACATTTAAAGTTGAAACGAGATTTTAGGTCGGAACATAAGCTAAAATTCTGGCCTGAAAATCGCCATATGGGCTTAGGTCGAAAGTTCAAAGTGCCATAACTTCGTCAAAACTCAAGTTATTTTAAAAAGCGTTGGCTTTTTATTCATAGTTTTACCCCTAGATCAATCGTACATTTAAAGTTGAAAACGAGATTTTAGGTCGGAACATAAGCTAAAATTCTGGCCTGAAAATCGCCATATGGGCATAGGTCGAAACTTCAAAGTGCCATAACTTCGTCAAAACTCAACTTATTTTAAAAAGCGAGGGCTTTTTATTCATAGTTTTGCCCCTAAATCAATCCTACATTTAAAGTTGAAAACGAGATTTTAGGTCGGAACATAAGCTAAAATTCTGGCCTGAAAATCGCCATATGGGCATAGGTCGAAACTTCAAAGTGCCATAACTTCGTCAAAACTCAACTTATTTTAAAAAGCGAGGGCTTTTTATTCATAGTTTTGCCCCTAAATCAATCCTACATTTAAAGTTGAAAACGAGATTTTAGGTCGGAACATAAGCTAAAATTCTGGCCTGAAAATCGCCATATGGGCATAGGTCGAAACTTCAAAGTGCCATAACTTCGTCAAAACTCAACTTATTTTAAAAAGCGAGGGCTTTTTATTCATAGTTTTACCCCTAGATCAATCGTACATTTAAAGTTGAAAACGAGATTTTAGGTCGGAACATAAGCTAAAATTCTGGCCTGAAAATCGCCATATGGGCATAGGTCGAAACTTCAAAGTGCCATAACTTCGTCAAAACTCAACTTATTTTAAAAAGCGATGGCTTTTTATTCATAGTTTTACCCCTAGATCAATCGAACATTTAAAGTTGAAAACGAGATTTTAGGTCGGAACATAAGTTAAAATTCTGGCCTGAAAATCGCCATATGGGCATAGGTCGAAACTTCGAAATGCCATAACTTCGTCAAAACTCAACTTATTTTAAAAAGCGATGGCTTTTTATTCATAGTTTTACCCCTAGATCAATCGTACATTTAAAGTTGAAAACGAGATTTTAGGTCGGAACATAAGCTGAAATTCTGGCCTGAAAATCGCCATATGGGCATAGGTCGAAACTTCAAAATGCTATAACTTCGTCAAAACTCAACTTATTTTAAAAAGCGATGGCTTTTTATTCATAGTCTTGCCCCTAAATCAATCCTACATTTAAAGTTGAAAACGAGATTTTAGGTCGGAACATAAGCTAAAATTCTGGCCTGAAAATCGCCATATGGGCATAGGTCGAAACTTCAAAGTGCCATAACTTCGTCAAAACTCAACTTATTTTAAAAAGCGATGGCTTTTTATTCATATTTTTGCCCCTAAATCAATCCTACATTTAAAGTTGAAAACGAGATTTTAGGTCGGAACATAAGCTAAAATTCTGGCCTGAAAATCGCCATATGGGCATAGGTCGAAACTTCAAAGTGCCATAACTTCGTCAAAACTCAACTTATTTTAAAAAGCGAGGGCTTTTTATTCATAGTTTTGCCCCTAAATCAATCCTACATTTAAAGTTGAAAACGAGATTTTAGGTCGGAACATAAGCTAAAATTCTGGCCTGAAAATCGCCATATGGGCATAGGTCGAAACTTCAAAGTGCCATAACTTCGTCAAAACTCAACTTATTTTAAAAAGCGATGGCTTTTTATTCATAGTTTTACCCCTAGATCAATCGAACATTTAAAGTTGAAAACGAGATTTTAGGTCGGAACATAAGTTAAAATTCTGGCCTGAAAATCGCCATATGGGCATAGGTCGAAACTTCGAAATGCCATAACTTCGTCAAAACTCAACTTATTTTAAAAAGCGATGGCTTTTTATTCATAGTTTTACCCCTAGATCAATCGTACATTTAAAGTTGAAAACGAGATTTTAGGTCGGAACATAAGCTGAAATTCTGGCCTGAAAATCGCCATATGGGCATAGGTCGAAACTTCAAAATGCTATAACTTCGTCAAAACTCAACTTATTTTAAAAAGCGATGGCTTTTTATTCATAGTTTTGCCCCTAAATCAATCCTACATTTAAAGTTGAAAACGAGATTTTAGGTCGGAACATAAGCTAAAATTCTGGCCTGAAAATCGCCATATGGGCATAGGTCGAAACTTCAAAGTGCCATAACTTCGTCAAAACTCAACTTATTTTAAAAAGCGATGGCTTTTTATTCATATTTTTGCCCCTAAATCAATCCTACATTTAAAGTTGAAAACGAGATTTTAGGTCGGAACATAAGCTAAAATTCTGGCCTGAAAATCGCCATATGGGCATAGGTCGAAACTTCAAAGTGCCATAACTTCGTCAAAACTCAACTTATTTTAAAAAGCGAGGGCTTTTTATTCATAGTTTTGCCCCTAAATCAATCCTACATTTAAAGTTGAAAACGAGATTTTAGGTCGGAACATAAGCTAAAATTCTGGCCTGAAAATCGCCATATGGGCTTAGGTCGAAACTTCAAAGTACCATAACTTCGTCAAAACTCAAGTTATTTTAAAAAGCGTTGGCTTTTTATTCATAGTTTTACCCCTAGATCAATCGTACATTTAAAGTTGAAAACGAGATTTTAGGTCGGAACATAAGCTAAAATTCTGGCCTGAAAATCGCCATATGGGCATAGGTCGAAACTTCAAAGTGCCATAACTTCGTCAAAACTCAACTTATTTTAAAAAGCGATGGCTTTTTATTCATAGTTTTACCCCTAGATCAATCGTACATTTAAAGTTGAAAACGAGATTTTAGGTCGGAACATAAGTTAAAATTCTGGCCTGAAAATCGCCATATGGGCTTAGGTCGAAACTTCCAAATGCCATAACTTCGTCAAAAATCAACTTATTTTAAAAAGCGATGGCTTTTTATTCATAGTTTTACCCCTAGATCAATCGTACATTTAAAGTTGAAAACGAGATTTTAGGTCGGAACATAAGCTAAAATTCTGGCCTGAAAATCGCCATATGGGCTTAGGTCGAAAGTTCAAAGTGCCATAACTTCGTCAAAACTCAAGTTATTTTAAAAAGCGTTGGCTTTTTATTCATAGTTTTACCCCTAGATCAATCGTACATTTAAAGTTGAAAACGAGATTTTAGGTCGGAACATAAGCTAAAATTCTGGCCTGAAAATCGCCATATGGGCATAGGTCGAAACTTCAAAGTGCCATAACTTCGTCAAAACTCAACTTATTTTAAAAAGCGATGGCTTTTTATTCATAGTTTTGCCCCTAAATCAATCGTACATTTAAAGTTGAAAACGAGATTTTAGGTCGGAACATAAGCTAAAATTCTGGCCTGAAAATCGCTATATGGGCATAGGTCGAAACTTCAAAATGCCATAACTTCGTCAAAACTCAACTTATTTTAAAAAGCGATGGCTTTTTATTCATAGTTTTACCCCTAGATCAATCGTACATTTAAAGTTGAAAACGAGATTTTAGGTCGGAACATAAGCTAAAATTCTGGCCTGAAAATCGCCATATGGGCATAGGTCGAAACTTCCAAATGCCATAACTTCGTCAAAAATCAACTTATTTTAAAAAGCGATGGCTTTTTATTCATAGTTTTGCCCCTAAATCAATCCTACATTTAAAGTTGAAAACGAGATTTTAGGTCGGAACATAAGCTAAAATTCTGGCCTGAAAATCGCCATATGGGCTTAGGTCGAAACTTCAAAGTGCCATAACTTCGTCAAAACTCAACTTATTTTAAAAAGCGATGGCTTTTTATTCATAGTTTTGCCCCTACATTTAAAGTTGAAAACGAGATTTTAGGTCGGAACATAAGCTAAAATTCTGGCCTGAAAATCGCCATATGGGCTTAGGTCGAATCTTCAAAGTGCCATAACTTCGTCAAAACTCAACTTATTTTAAAAAGCGATGGCTTTTTATTCATAGTTTTACCCCTAGATCAATCGTACATTTAAAGTTGAAAACGAGATTTTAGGTCGGAACATAAGCTAAAATTCTGGCCTGAAAATCGCCAAATGGGCATAGGTCGAAACTTCAAAGTGCCATAACTTCGTCAAAACTCAACTTATTTTAAAAAGCGATGGCTTTTTATTCCTAGTATCTAGGGGTAAAACTATAAATAAAATGACCTCGCTTGCCCATATGGAGATTTTCAGGCCAGAATTTTAGCTTATGTTCCGAACTAAAATCTCGTTTTCTACCTTAAATGTACGATTGTTCTGCAGAATAATTGAATTGAATTACTTTCAACATTATGAAGCTCTTTAATATATATTAATTCTGCTACAAAAGTTGAAAATATGTCATGCTGAAAATTGTAATAAAACTTTGAGAACTCACACACCGTTAATTAATAATAAACAATAAACTTATGTACGTTAATTTTTAATTTTTATGGTCTTACGAATGACCAATTTTATAACCCAGAATTGCTTGTGCATACAGTAAGACAGGTATAAATCTGTAGTCATATTTGCTTGTAATTGCTGTTGTCTACTAATTTATGTAAGTGCAACAGAAAATATGACTGCAAATGCATCATATTATTCGCCATTAAGGTTTTAACAGCTGTAATCATATAATAAAAAATACACAGTTAATGAAAATTCGCATGTATGTTGAAATATAATATTTAAATTAATGTGCATCGTTACGAGGTGCTTTCATACATTGCAATGCTATCCCTGATATTGTTATTGTTTTTGAACCCTTCGGGGCTAATGATGTGAACTGTTTGATTAATGACACCTGCAATCACAAGAGTTAAATATATGTATGTATGCACCTGCCCCGTCTCTATTTGCCAAGATAAAGTCAACATTATTATAATGCACCAAAATTTAATTTAATAAATTTATTCAACATTGTCTATCAACATACTTTCCCAGAAATAAAAATCAAATATTTTTCTTTTTTATATTTTTCTATATTTTTTCACAGAAATTCTCCTCAAAATATCAAGTTACGTACAATATATTTGTCATACGTTGAAAATGCCTCAGTTTATACTTATACAAGAATAAAATAACGTTTATAATTATGCTGTCGGCTCCTTCGTATGGTTTGTTGTTGTGGTTTTTGGTTGCTGCTGTTGCTGTATAATGTATAATGAACTAATAGTAAATACAAGATTCGCATTTGTTCTATAGGCTGTTTACCCAATAAATTTGCCATGTTCATATTTTGAATGCTTTATGTTTTACTTATGCTCGTATTATTTTCTAGATGTTTCTTACACGTTTTTATATGTACCTATATTATATTGAGATTCACAAAAAGTTGCAACAAACAAGCATTATAATAATAATAATGATAATAATAAAAATGATCAATAATAATTGATATACTTTTCATAGAATATACAAAAATGACGGCAAAAATATGCTAATTGAATTAAATTCTATAAAAACTGCAGTTAAATTATTTAAACCTTTAGTTGTTCACTCCAATGCCTTAAACGATTTTTTTTTTTTTTATTTTACAAAAAATAAATTAAAGCAGTTATTTTTGTTACCATTTATTAGTAACTTTTCAACTCATCTCACATAGCAGTACAACTGGTGGCAAAAAAGAGATTTGCGTTAAGAATAAGCGTAAAAATACGCAAACAGCAAATGCACATCAATAGTAATAATAAACACTGACAATTAGATTTTTTTTTGTTGCTATTAGCTAAGGATTCGTTTTTTGACGTTTTGCTTCCGATTTTTTTTTGTTTTTGTTACGTTTTATACACAAGCGGTAAAGTAGCCATTGTTTAAATTTGATGCCATTTTTTTTTTGTTTGTATGTTATTCGATTTACATACAACTTTATTGTAAATGTATTTTTAGTTTACCTGTGCTGATACTTATGTGTTTGTTTTGATATCAATTACGCTCCTTAAGTGTACAATTTCAATTTGTTTTATATATATATATATATATATATATAATTTAACTTAATTAATTTGTGTATGTAGGTAGGCTAACTTACACTTCACAAAAAAAGCTAAATTAAGATCTTTATAAAAATCCATATAAATCACCATTTGCTGCTGACCCAAAAAAGAACTCAGTTTCGCGCCCATGTTTTGTATAAACCGAAATAACTTATTGTATAACGCTCCTGGTGCGCTCAGCTGGTCTGTGTTCATCTCATTTTCGGTTTTTTCTATCCAGCCTCTGTGTCTGTAAATTTACACGTTTTATACAAAATGATGTGTCTTATTGTAGATGCTTTGCATGCTCTCCCAATTCGTCAGTTTTGAATTCTTATTGCCTAAACATAAACATACACAACTTTCACATATATGTAGTTTGCCATATAATTTTCTTATGTTTTTGTTTTTACATATACACACATATGTTAATGTATATGTATCTTTTAATTAGTATGTTTTTAATAAGTTTTGTTTTTGTTTTCTTCATCCAAGTGGTTTTCATTTGATTTTCTTTCTTTTTCGGTTTTTTTTTTTAACATTAAACTAATTCATTTCACTAAACTATACACAAAATGTTGACGTTAATGCGCTTATTTTTCCTATATAAAACGTTAATATTATAATTATATATATATGTATATATATATATATATGTATATGTAGCTATATATATTTCTGCTATGCACTTTACCAATCGCTGTTTATATCTAAATGTTAACAAAATTTTTATGCAATATTTTTGTTTACCTAAATCATAGTTTAACCAAACTTTGACAAGCACTATGCAAACGAAAGCTTAACGAAAATTGTGTTTAAATTGTGTTCTTTGTGTATTGAAATATTTCAAAACTTTTTACTCAATATTATTGCTAAGCTGTAAATCTATAGAAAATGTGTACATTGTACGCTCTTCTTCTTCTGCTTCCTCTTGTCCTTGCATTTTGTGCTGTTTGTATACATTCAAATTGTTTAACTGTTAATTTTAGACAATTATTTAATCTATTCTCAGTGTGTCTATTATTTTAAATTTGTTGTTCTTGATTTTTTCCCATCATTTTTTTTTATTTTTTAGTACTTTCTAGACTCACATTCAGCGTTTCTTAAAATTCGTACTTTATTAACTTTACAGTTTACGTATGAATAGTAGTAGACAATTTACTTGTTAGCCTTTGCCAAATGGCCGAGTGGACTGTTTCTGCAGTCAAAAATAAGTTTACAAGCGCTCTTACTCAACCTGAACGATACAATCTCAACCAGTTAAAATATCGGGTTGCTAGGGTTTTTTTTTTGGATTTTTTGCTTTTTTTTGTTTTTTGAATGAATGATTTAATTGCTAAGGCAATATGCTAAGGAGTATTTGAATGCGTTTTTAAATATAGTATAATTAATAGATTTGTTTTGAGTTTTATTCCATTTTACTTAATATTTTTTAACTTTCTTACTTTTTTTTTGCAATTGTTGCATAAACGCGGAACACCTCGTTGACCAGTCTTTTATTTTGTTTTAATGTTTACAGAATTATACGTACTTATTTAGTTTTGCTCTGTTTTTTTTTTTTGTTTTTTAAAATACATGTTTTTCTCATTTTCGATTTGAATTTTGGATTGTAAAATACATACACATGAGTACTTATACATTATTCATACTTAGGCCCCCATGCATTTAATCTAAATGATTTTTGTTGGATTTTGTTTTTAGCTTTAAGGATTTTCTATACAAAATATTCCATTTGGGTTTGGTTAATCTTTCTCAAAAGTTTCACTAAACTGATTGAAGTATTTTTGACACATCGTACATATTTTTGTTCTTTTGGGTTTTAATAATATTTATAAGTAGTTGTGTTAACATCATCATAATCTTGTTCAGTGCTTTTCTTTATGTTTGTTTGTTCGCATGGAAGCCAAAAATGATACTGGACAATCATATCCAGTATACTCGTACGTTTTATCCTTAAGGAAACTTTTAGTTTGTAACTTCTTATCCATATATGAGACTATATATAATTACATAACATTGAGATGACACTAAGCACAAGCCACACACAAACCGTCGATAAAGTGATAAATCTTTCACTTCACAATCATTGAGAATTAAGCTAGAAATCAAGAAACAACTTTTAATGCCAAATATAGGAGTATATAATTGCTGTCCAATATAGTGTTTATAAACTGTACCAGTGCTCATCTAAATGCGCCTAACCAAACATAATCAAATACCTTTGAGTGACTTTTGACATTCGTGTGTATATGTGTGTGTGTGTATGTGTGTATGTGTGTATGTGTGTGTGTGTGTGTGTGTGTGTGTGTACAAGTGTGTTTGTCTGGATCACAGAATTTGTCATCACACAAACCATAATGCTCGATCATGCTGATCGATGTCATGTTCTTTTATGTCGTACAAATAAGAATCCTGTCAACAAAAAAAATCCAATTAAAAGTTGTTTGCAAATTTTGTAAAAAATATTTATTCGTTAAAAATATTTAATAATAATCAAATTATAAACATAATTAAATAATAAGCAGCACATAATAACTAAAAAGAAACAGCAAAATTATGGAAAGTAAAAAGCATTGCTACGTCATTCCAGAAGATCTTGTGGAACTTTATTAAATGCTTGATAACTTTGATAAAAGGTGAACTGCTCGAATTGAGCAGAAATTGTTGTTGTTTTTTATGGTTTTGTTTTTTTTTGTTTTTTTGTGGGAGTACATCTAAATTTGTAATCATAAAAAAGTTGGTTTTCAAGTATTTTATAATATTATGTTTTTAAATTAATGAGGCACATAAAGAAGAATTTGTAAACGTATGTCAAAAATAGGAAATCGCATTTTGTCGCAAACCAGAAAAGTAGCGTTATGATTTGTTCCGATTAAAAATTCCTCGTAATACTTTTCATCACAAAACAAATGTGTGCTTTTCAAATACAATTACATTAACAAAATTGCTTTAAAAAAATATCAATTTGTAGCGCCAAAATCATGTATTTATTGGGCATTATGATTTACGTGACAAATATACAAAATACATTTAATCAACCTATACAACAATTATATTACAAAATTTAAAATATATTAAAATTAATGTAAGAAAATATAAGCATTTCGTTATTATTGTTTAAAACATATTTTGCACTTGTGTTTGTTGTATTTTGTTGTACCTACGCCATTACGATGCATAATTTTTCATTAACTTTAAATCTTTGTATTTTGTATGTATGTATGTATGTTAACATTTTGTAGTATATTTTATATTTGTATAAATATTTAAAATTTGTTTCGCACTTTCGTTTGGCAGTGTTTACAATATTTGTTGTCTTCGCTTCAAACAAAACAAAAATAGATCTATTTTTTTTTTTTTCTTGTTTTTTCGTGTGTGTTGTTGTTGTTTTTTTTGCATTTTGTATTATTTTCGTTTTTTATTGTGCTTAATAAGTTGATTGATTCATGACGAACGCATGTTTCGTCCAATTTATTTTCTGCATCAACACAAAAAATAGCTTTGCTTTGGTAAATTGTTAAATGTTTGTTGTCAACTTTTGAAATGCATTACGATACTTAACTGCTTACCGCTCACTACTTAAACATTTAAAGTAAATCATACAACAAAAATATTACAAGCGAAACGATAACGATAAGCGAAAACAACTAAAAAAAAACGAAAACGAAAAGAAGTTAAAATAATAAGAAAAACAATGAAAGCAAAGGCAACACAAACTGTTTCCACCAAGTTCTAAATTGCTGGTGCTAACGTCTGATGCGTGAATTTTGTTGTTTGTTGAATTAGCTCTAGACCAGTTGAACAGTTGAACAGTTGAACAGTTGAACAATTGTTCTGCTCACTTCGATTTTGTTTCAGATATAGATTTAGATTTAGATTTCACCTCACATATGGCGCTTCATGTGGAGGGCCAGGTGATCGGAGCGTGAGAAGCAGCGATCGCAATTGCGGCACTTGAAGGGCTTGGCTCCAGTGTGTTTGCGATAGTGGCGGGTTAACTCATCGCTCCTAGCGAAACGCCATTCGCAGCCCTCCCAGGAGCACTTGTACGGCTTCTCACCTGCAATGAGAGTGGTTCAAAAAGAAGATTTAATAAAACTGCATAATAAGAATCTCAAGCGTCTACTTATTAAATAAGTTACTAGGAAACAGTTTTAACAAACGTTGCATGCAGCCATCATTTGTTGTACTTTCTTCTTCTTCTTTTATTTTTTGTTTTGCTGCAGGCGCCAAGTCAGACAAAAGAGCGCATAAGTATGCATACCAAGGAACTGAAGAGAAATAGGGGGCATAGTTGGTTTAGGGCACAACTTTTTGTATACCTTCACAAATAAAATGGATAATAAAGGCAACATAAGAGCATAATGGAACAGCCGGAAGGAAACTAAGCAAATAAAGTATGCTCACTTTACATCTTTTATTTTGTTTTGAATGCATACAATCTGCGCTCTCTATCAACATGTTTACCTATATTATTAAGAAATTTGGAGTTGGTAGAAATATGATATAGATGAATTTATATTTTGAATGTGGTCTGAGGTGTGTTAATCCAGGCGTTTCATGTTTGCCGACAAAAAAAACAAAGTACGATGCTCTCTGCCAGGGTCTGCAATGAACACACGATCGAAGTCTGTGAAATTGTGTGCCAAATCGAGAATCCCTTTGCCAACTGTTCGCTGCGTGCCAAATGCTTGCAGGGGGAGCAGCAGAGGCAGTAAGTAGTAAATGGCACCGAAAGCCTGCCAGCCACAGAGCTACAGCGTCAGTGCCGGGAAACCAAAAGGAAATGCAGAAGTTGTAATTTCACACAAAAGTATAAAACCTAAAAATGTGCGAAGACTGAAACATAGAGGAACAGTGCAAAGTTCTGCCTGAAAAAATGGCAAAATTATTTGAGTTTAAAAGACAAACAGCAGACAAGGCAGGAAATTGCCGCCGTTGCCATGCTGGAGAAAAGCAGTGAAAAGTGGAGCCAGATAACCAGTAAAGTAGACGACAGCCAAGAAAAATGCATAAAGCTGAGTGGAAAACTTTGTAACGCACACCACACAAGCTAAAATATGTATATATATATATAAATATATATATATATATGTATATGTATATATATGTATATAGCAGCATACAAACATTCAGAGAGCTTAAAACTTAATGCATGCGGAAATGTGTGATATTTCCGTGCTCAATTTCACATTATGCACTTGCCCAACGAAACAAACGAGCCAACGACCAAAGTGCCAAAGTGTAGCGCTCTCTTAATTTCCATTTGTTTACTCTCTGCCCAACGTTGCAACTGCGACGCGCATCAGCGTTGCAAGCCAGAGGACATTCTCTCTGTGCGTGTGTGTGTGTTGCAGCTACTTCAACATTGGCATATTGTCAGAACTTTCAGCGAGAAATCGAAGCAGCAGCAATATACATATATATATACATATATACATATATACATACATATATGTATATAAAATCAGTGTGTGCCTGTGCCTGTGTCTGTGTCTGTGCGTAAATCAGCTTCAAGTGCTCAAAGCAGAGTACGTTGAAATACCCATACGACTGTACTGAAGCGCATTTAAGCGGCACAAACAAAGCCCAGCCAAACACTAGTTCAAGTGCTCAACTAGCAGATACCCTATGCCCAGATCATTACCACATCTCCAAACAATAAGCGAACTCGGCTTATACGTACATGTCTAAGGAGTATGCTAAATATAATAAACAATTTCTTAACAAATCTTAAATACCGACGATCTCAACTAGTTGACCCAAACTCGTATTATTCAGTGGAACATTTCCGAGCATCGACAGCCGCTCAGTATGGCACATTGTTTTTAAGTTATAATTATGGAATAGTGTTAAGAGAAGTCATGTTGGTTAAGTGTTAAAGTATTAAAATATAGATTCTTTTGTTTCGTTTCGCATAACATAATCGGCGACCATCGGCTCATTGTAAATTTATTGTTGCGTACGTAGTTAAAACTTAACCCAAGCTATTTGTTGCTGCTACATACACAAAGTTTCTCCTTATTGCCCATATTGCAAGTTTCAGCTGAAGTTGAACAAGAATGGAGGCAAGAGCAGCAGGTGCCGCTTAACGCCGAGCTCGGAGCCAGTTAATATTTTATAAATTTTTGCTAGCGTCGGGTTTTAATGTCAGTGGCCAATAGAAAGACTGCCCCACTGAGGCATGCAACAAAAGGGGTGGGTGGTAGTGGTAGTGGCTGCTGCTGCTGCTGCTGCTGCTGCTGCTGGTGCTTGTGGTGCCGGTTGGAAAGGGGTAGCGGCATTCCATTCAGTTCACGCTATTCTTTAGCTTTTCTTTTATGCGCTGTGCGCCTCCTTGGCTTTTGCACTCAACACAACTTTTATGGTCTGTTTGCGTCTATTCGCTTGATTGCACTTGCAATCTTTTCTTAACGGCATCGGCCAACTCCCACCAGCTATTTGAAACGTCAGGCTTGCAACTGGCAAGTCTGTTGTTTTTACGGCCACAGCGTTTAACTAATTGAAATCTTTTGCGCACTGCACACATTTATTGGCTACTCTCTGCTGTTCACTTTAATTGATAATCATTTGTTAGTTATTCGCACATATTTCGGTTGGATGACTTGGCCGGTTTTCTAATTAAACGCTTTCAAATTTAAGACTCGACACACCCGCAGCAGCAAACGACTTTTATTTCGACTTTATTTGCCGGAAACCAGGCAGACCTGCAAGGCTGCACTTGGGATGTGCAATTGGCTGCTGATGAAAAGGCTGTAAACAATCTTGTGTACAAGAAGTAATTTGAAAATATTGATCTGAAAATATTTAATTAACACCTTATGCACCATTGCGGATGCAATAAGGCAGAAACACAGAAAAACAGCAATAACAATGGCTGCAACTTTGAACTTAGCAAAATACAAACAATTAAGTACGTCATGATAAACTTGCCTGTTTTCCGCCTACCCAAAATGCTTTACTTTTGACGATTGACCAAGGCAAAAGTTTTTATGTTCAAAGCTAAAGTGAAAAAAATTGTACCAAGTTTCGTTTTTTTACTTTCAAACACATTTTTGCTGTTAAACATTTTTGTTTTTTATGTATATCAAACAAACAGTTAAGGGAAAAGTTAGAGTTCTTTTGTCGTGTACCCCCAACTAAGAGTTATCCTGTATCTAACAGAAATTCGTAGTTACATCTGTGGATGCTATACGAGAATGCACATATTAAATTTGATGCCGATAGCTCGTATAATATTTTAGATGCGAAAACTGTGGCCAACAATCGATATTATTCAATATAATGTTAGTGAACGAAACCGAGATGACAAACAGCTAGTCAGACGGAAATGGCCCCTCATCAAGAATATATATGTATATATTGGAAAATTTAGTCGGAGTCGGAGATGTGGCCTTCGTTTATTACAAGCAGTACTCTGGTTATGAGTATATGGTGTAAAAAGTCTTGGTCTACATTATGAGAAAAGTTGAAACATCCGCTTTAAAAGCAATTTTATTATAAATATTTAATGATGTGGGCAGTAACATAATATTGGATAAGGCTTTACTCAAATTACTGCTCTGGCAATACAGTTTATAGCAAAAGGGTCAAACATTACTTTGCGGTAATACTCATGTGCCCGAAAGGCAGTTTTATACAAACTTAAATGGCTTAAATGCACATTCGACATAATTGGGCATTCTGCGACAAAATAATAATAATAATAAAAAAAATACAATAAAAATGAGCATAAATTCGTCAGTAGATTGATTAACTTGTGTAAAGGCTATTTTATTTGATTTATAATTTTCATAATAGATATAAATCCATGTATATTTTATGGGTTAAGTGCATGCTGACAGGGCTCTCGTTCAATTCACATCCAGCCATCCAGCCACACACAAAAGTCAGCAGCAAATATTCGATTGTAAAAATTGCGACGGCACAAATCAATAAACGAGTGGGGAGCCCATTTTCCCCTCTTTCTGTGGCCCCCCTCTCTCTCTCGCTCGCTCGCTCGCTCTGCGAATCTGTGATGCTGTATGTGGCAGCAATAAAATTACATCTCATCGCTGGGCTTTATCTATGTGTCAACGTGCAAGAGTGCCCCATGTGCGTGTAACCAATAATTCATTGTTGAGTTATGCGATTTTTATTGAAATTTGAAGCCTCGTCTACTGTCATCCAAGGATGTTTTTGGGTTGCCCGCTCGCAATGCACATAACGTTGCCACAATGGCAGCAAAACAATGCACTCGTGTCCTGGTCGTGGTCCTGTTTTCGTGTTCAGATCACACCTATGCGCCGCCTGGGTGTCGTGGGAGTGTGATTTATTGAGGGGCGGCCAGCAACTCGAGACTGAATTGGCCGCATTTTCGCCAAGGGAAATGTTGGACACGACACGAAATTGCTGTCTGCCCAATGATTATATCATTGAGTTGTCAAATGTACCGAAATTGTATTACAATTTTTGAAAAATTGTTTTTGATTTTGTTGAATTACAATTAATTTGTATTTTGGTTTGTATTGTGTGAGCTGCTCACCTGTGTGGGTTCTTTGGTGCGCCTTTAAATGTGAACTCTTCGTGTAGACCTTTTTGCAGCCAACAAATTGGCACTTGTGTATCCGACGCTTCGAGTCCGGACTGTGATCGCTGTGATGCTGGCGCGGGTGATGATTTTTGGTAGATGCTGTCAAGTTAACTTCGTTAAATATTGTGGCCTAAAGAGTATGGGGTTATTGAGAGTACGCACCAGTTGTGGATTTCACAGGGTTTGACGTAACCACGGCGACTATTTGTGGCGTCTGTGAGACCGATTGCTGTTGCATTGCTGATGTGCTGCTGCTGTTGCTGGTGCTGCTGTTGTTGTTGTTGTTGTTGTTGTTGCTGTTGCTGCTGTTATTATTGTTGTTGTTAGCGGCGGCGCTGAGCACGGCAGCAACATTAGCATTGCCATTGTTTTGCATTTGTATAACACGAGCCAGACTGATGCCAGCGGCTCCAGGTGTTCCATTGGCTGTGGTTAGTCGCACGATGGTGCTGCGAGGAATGTTGCTGTGGTTGCTCGGCGACTGATCAACGGTGCAGCTGCTGTTGTTGTTGTTGTTATTGCTGCTGTTACTGTTGGCGTTGCCCGGCGAACTGTTGCTACTGGTGCTGGTTTTGTTAAGCGCCTGCGGCGAAATGCTTAAGTGTTGCACAGCCAACTGTTGCTGCTGCTGTTGCAGATGCAACGTTGTGGCTTGCGTCAGTGAGGAATTCTTGGCGACGGAACTTTGGCTGCCAAAGTGCAGAATGGCGGTCGCGGGTGTGGAATTTACTGCTGCTGCTGCTGTTGCTGCTACTGCCATTGCTGGCGTCTGCTGCTGCTGCTGGCGTTGCTGCTGCTGGCGCTGCCGTTGCCTTATCAGCGCCGCCAGCTCACTAGCATCGATTTGCTGCGGCCGATGCTGTTGTTGCTGATGTTGTGGCGGCTGTGCATAGTTATGGCTGCGTAGGCTTGACTCGGGTGATGATGGCGGCGTCAACGGCGGAATCACAAAGTCATGCACATGGCCCTGACCCTGACCCGGGCCCTGACCCAGATTCAAATGATAATGTCGCTGCGCCTTTGCCTGCAGCACACGCACCTTAATAGCTGGCGCATTGCTGCTGCTCGAGCTCAGCGTGATAGTGTTGCAACTGCTGAGGCTGCTGCTGTTGCTGCTGTTGCTGCTGACGCTAACGCTGCTGTTGCTGCTGCTGCTGCTGGTGCAGTTGCTGCTGCTGTTGCTAGTGGGCGTCATGTTGCCGGCGCTGCTGATGCTCGGATTGGGCGATATGGCTGAGGGAGGCGGTGCAAACAACGCGCCCAGCTTCTCATCACAGGATAATCCGTGTGCTGCATCCTCCTCATCCTCGTCGATGCGCTCCTGCTTCACCAACACCGCACAGCTGAGCGCCTGCGAACCATTGCTGTCCCATGATATGCGCGAGCAGTTCGACGACACGGACGAGGTCGTCGATATCGAGTCCAGACTCTCTTTGATTTTCAGCTCCTCCAGCAGCCGGGCCGGCGTTGAGAATATGTCCCAGGCGGTATCCAAATCTGTGTGCATCTTCTTATAGCTCTGCAGCTTGGGCTCGTCGCGCAAATATCGCTCCAGTTCATAGCAGGTCTACAATAAATGCAACAAAAAAAAAAACATATTAAATCGGGTGATAGTAAAAATATATATGGTTGAGTTTATAGGAGGGCCTTTAAGCTTGGTCACACTTCAAAATTCCAAATACTCTGACGATGACGAATTTGCCAAAGTTGAGCTACGCAGTTTTGTGGTTGTTTTGCAACTAACATTCGGCAAAAGGGTGTGCAACTGACAATATGATGATTTATTAATTGTCGATCTCTCTCTCTCTCACAGCAGATTCAGCCCTGCTGCTGCCCTGTCAAACAATAACATGCCACAGCAGCAACACAATGTTGCCTAAGTCTACCAACCAATACAAAGCTCAGTAACTTAATCCTAAAGGCTTTTAATAGTACCACAAATTGCGCATATGGCCAAAACTTTGGGTTTTCTTTCGCAAAAAATGGCAAGACCTTTTTTAACAAATCTTATTTAGTGCAATGCAAAAGCGTAAAATCAATGATGTGGAATAAATGGCAGAGTAACAGGCGCAGATATATGGTAGAGGCGGGAACTGAGAATTCCACATTTGCTTAGGTTTGCTATTGTGCTTCCCCTGCCACCAATCTGGAGCGGTAAATCACTTTAAGTGTTATTTCAAGAAAATAATTGCAACACATAAATTTCTTAACCCTTTCAAGTCGCCAAAACAAGTTGCGTGTGCGATTTACGAGCAACAACAGGGCAACAACAGAAAACTATAAATGGTTTATGAATCAGCGTCTCAACACATTCCAAGGGATTGGAAACGGGACGAAGGGCGGGGGGAAGTAGTCCATGATTAATGTGCGGCTGCTGCACTTAGTTCCCATTTCCTGGCCGGCAACACTTTAGTCAGACAATGCAACGCAATCTTTGTGCAAAAATCTAAATAAAATGTAACATGCAGTGGGCATGCTCAGAATTTGATATATTGTTAAAGCACACCCGACGCGACGTATACAAAACACACAAGATACAGTCTAAAACCAAATGCAAAATGCCAGCTGAGCTGAGAGCTATGAGATGAGGGATGAGAGCTGAGAGCAGAGAGCAGGGAGCAGATAACAGGAGCGAGTCTGAGCTTGCCTCCCTGCAAAACGCTATCAGAAATGGCATTTTTATGCGCTCTGCTGGCAACGAGGTTGCAAACAAATCACCTGGCCACCAAAGGAGTGCACAGCGCAAAGATTAGAGCGCGACTCAAATTGCTCATGGCACCCAGCCAATGGCAAAAACTGGCCATCCACATTTGGACACACGAAGTGAAGCACCCCGGGCCAATGATTGATTTTTAGTGGGATCACAGTTCCGGATTTCAAAGTGCTGTAACTGACTTTACGTCGCTGAAAGTTAATTGGTTGTGTAAGAAGCATCTTTACTCTTATGAACCATGGATTACACAATATTTCACTCTTTTTTTTCGCCCACAGCTGAACCGGAAAGGGATGCTGAAATATTAAACAGAAAGCAAAGCAGAAGCATTCGCATAAAACATTCATAAATGTTTGCTCACTCTGAGGTTTGTTTACAACGATTATGGGTGTATAGATATCTGTATAGTCATTGCTTTTAGTTTTCACATTAACTCTTAGTTTGTGTTGCGCTAACAGTCACCTTCCAAGCTGTAACACTCCGTCCATCCGTCCATTCAATACCATTCAGGGTCTCATGCAGTGCGAACTATTTAGATATATGATTCCCTTATACCTAGTTTATCTTGGCAATCCCTTAGTCCGCAATGTGTGCTGTCAAAACATGAGTAAGTATGCCAAGTCGTTGAATCGTTTCATCGCTTCTGATCATAGCTGCATTAAAGACATTTGGAGCATTTAATGTCTAGCAACTAACACCAAGTTGTAATCAAGAATTGTTTGCTTGTAATCAACATACATGTTTGTGATTATGGTTGGTAAAAAGTTTTCAGATGGCTGTCGGAAACAAATAATTATATCTGCTTAGCCCTAAGGCTGATGTGTCAATCTATAAGCTCACTTATGCTCACTAAATGTGCGACCCCAAAAACTTTCTGTCTAAGCAAAACAAGTTTATGCGAAGCTCGTTTGTATTTAATAGAAATTTATGTCGCCCCCTTCAAGTTGTTGTTGCTGTTGTTGCTGTTGTTATTTGTGGATGTGTGTTGGAAGTACACTTGGAAGCACACTTTTTGCTGTCAATTTATGGGCCAAGTGCACTTCGAGGGTCGCATCAGTAACGAATGGCGTAATCTATAAATCTATATCATGCGGCCCGCATAAATTAATTTTCTTTCTTTCTGTGTACTCTACCTCTCCTCTCCCTCAAGCATTTTTCCTTATTGTTTTCTTTACCATTCATTTAATATATGCATTTTGTGTGAGATTATTTACAAACCGAGTTTCGCAATCCGAGCAAAACAATTGTTTGCTAATTCGAACGCAATTTATATTAAAGAGCCCAATGATCCCAAGCAAACAAATTTGGCTTAACAAATGAGACAAAATGTTTGTACAAATTAAAACCATCATACGGCCGCCAACAAAAGGCTTTTATTTGGGCTTAAAGGGCTTGGGATAAAATGAAAATGAATTTGGCCCACAGCAAATAGAGTTTGCCGTTTGAAAACAGACACTCAGATGTTGGGTTTGGGCAAGAATGTTTCAATGTTCAATGTTAAATAAGAGCATACGATTTAATTAAATTATCAGCATGTTTATTAAAATCTACAAAATGTAATATGAGCTAAGGCTATGCTATATGCCTGAGTCTATTGGGAGGGATTTTAAGCATTTGCTGGCACGCACACACACGCACACACGCACACACACACAAAGCACATAATATTTACCTAGACTGTCACACGCCCCACGGGATAATACGACCACACACATAGAGATAGAGATAGAGTCAGAGTCAAAGACAGGGGGATGGGGATAGGGGGAACACATTTAATTATGTGTGTAATTGAAAAAGACGCAGCGGCAGTTAAGAGGCTAGGCTCGTCGAAGACGACGACTATGCCACAACAGCAAAAAAAAAAAAAAGAGAAAAGAAATGAAAAAAACAAAAATCTTGTTAAGGCTATTATGCGGCACATGTCCTGGACTCCCTGCTGTCTTCTGTTGAGCTCTGGGATTCCCATCGTGTGTATATTCGGTGCGTGTTTGTGTATTAGAAATATATTAGCGGCGGCAGCTTCGCCAGCGCCTGTGGTTTTCATTTGCCACGCCGAGAAGCAGCTGCTAACTTGCCAGAGAGTGTGCTATACACCATTCAGACTACATGCCACATTTCTGCTGATTGTTTGTGTGTGTGTGTGTGTGTGTGCTCTATCTGCATTATGTCATTTAATGAGCCATAATTCCATAGAGCTTCGCTTTAAAAGCCCCTTGGGATGTGTTCGACATTTCCTTTTAATTTTTCTTCTTTTTTGTTTTTCTGCTTCTTCTCTCTTTCGGGGCTGCCATTTTGAAAGTTTTAATGAAGCAAATGTAATAAAATTATGTTCACAATTAATGTCGTCAGCCGTTGACCGGGTAAGCTTTTAAGCAATACAACGAGCAATACAACTGAGAGAGACAGAGAGAAACAGAGAATGACAAAGAGAGAGTGAAAGGGACAGAGACAGAGAGAGAGACAGAGAGAGAGAGTCATATAAATGTTAATGGAATTTCCTCGGTACAGATGTAATGACTTACTGACCAATCAGTTCCTATTCACAAATAATTCTTTGAAATGTTCATAATAATTTACAGATTGTTTACAAGAATTCTTAATTCTTAACTTGATGTACTTTAAACAATATAAGCTGAAGTAGCTGGCTATTTGTACAACATCATGTGGGGCTTACGAGTATTTGTAATTATCCAACTGCAGAAAATCTGTAATAGCCAATGATAAAGCAATTTTTGAATTATTGTCACAATTGTTTCCACTGATGTCTTGCTGTGCCACTTCTGCTTGCAGTCTAAGTGACTGCAACTGTAACAATACAAGTCCAACAACAGAACATTATCAGCAAGTCAGTTGGTTTGTCAATAACAAGATGCGAAAGGCGACCAGGAGGAAAAGCAGCAGGGGTGGCAAAATGAATGCAGGATAATTGAATTATTGGCATTATCAGCACAGACACAGATACACCTACAGCTACATTCCGGAGTGTAATGCATTGATTTACTTTTTCTTGAGACTCAACTACGACGACCCCCAGCTGGCAATGTTATGGTTACAGTTCTTTATGTTGTTGCAATTGTTGTTTGTTTTTGGGAGGAAAGAGGGGTGCAAAGTGCACTTAAAGTGCCACAACATCAGTAAAAAGCAGCAGCACCAGGAGCAGCAGCAGCAGCAGCAGCGACTGGCAGACAACTCAAGTGTCTGGTGCAAAAGGCGTTGCATAATTTCAGGCATTATGCTAATTTAAAAAGTTGCCGACTACTCAAGCAGCAAGCTTTCACATAAGTAGTTTGAAACAAGGAAACAGCTGCGAGCAGCAACTGAGAAATGAGCAACCGTCGCTGATCACTTTCGCCCAGGAACGGAATTTGCTTTTAAGTAATCGAGAAGCACTTCAATGCGCAAAACTGTCGAAGTAGCTGCTCCCAAAAGTATGCTACACACACACACACACCACACACAACAAAAGCAGCAGCAGCAGCAGCAGCAGCAGCCACTCGAGGGTTGCTGCCTGCTGCTTGAATGGTGTGAGAGTGGTGCGAGTGGTGTGGATGGTGTGGCTTGAAGCAACTAATGCGTCGTACGCGCCGTTGAATTTAAATGAGGAATTAATGCGAGCATTATTTCTGGTCGCCTCTCGGCGCTTGCTGGCTGGCTGGCTGGCTGTTAGGCAGCATCAACCCCAATATCGTGGAGTTTCTTTGAATTGTCTGTGCTTTTACTTTTACTTTCGTTGAGTATACAAAAACAGTTTTGCCACTTTCCATATGCATTCAGTGTTCGCTTTTCGCCGCTATTCGATTCCATGCCCTCCGACCCGAGCGACTTCTGGAATCCGTCAGAACGCCCTAGCCATTAGCTTGAACTTGATAGCATTTTGTGTGCTATACGCAAATTGCGACGCTCTTGTTGCTGCCTGTTTTTTACGCTTCGGTTTGTCATTTTGTGGCATGTTGTCGCCTTGTTTCTGTTGCCATCGTTGCTGTTGCTCCATTCATACTGCCTAAATGACACTTGGCGCAAATAATGATGCTGACAATGATAATAAATAAATTTAACACTGTTGGATGCCGCCGCGACTTGCGTCCATTTTGTGTGTGTGTGTGTGTGTGTGTGTGTGTGGTACGGGAAAAATGCGCTTAAAGCCGTTGGCATTTTGTGCTGTTACCAAGATTAACCTTTATGGTCGACCAAACCCCCTCGCGCCGAACCAAAGTGTATAAAAACATAATCTTATTTTCTAATTGACCACTTTAGAGCGCTGACAGCTTCAGCTTAACCACACTTGAACCTTACAAAATAATAATAATAATAATGATAATAGTCATAGCTATAATAGTTATTTGGTTAATTTCAGCAGAATTTGTAAAACATGTAAGGAAAAGTTACCAATATTCATAAACAGCATAAACTGCTGTTTTTTTATTATTGTTTTTGCCTGAATGCAACCGACTCGTTGAGGAATGATTTTACCTATTTTGAATTCACTCATGTTTGAATTCAAAATTTGAACTTTTAAATATAGCCCAGACAAGCAGAGTTTAAGTAAATAAATAAATGATAAAAAAAAGGGACGCATAAAATGCCAGACACACATGTGCATACAAATAGAGTTTGGGGTAGATGGTGGTGTCGGGAGGTGAAATCGCAATTGCTGTGGCATTCAGTTTTTATGACGCACCCAACCCAAAATGGACGCACAAGGTGGCAAATGTATGTACATAGAACGTCTATTAACCGCACAGCCATTGGATGGCTTTTGTCATCAGCCCCAAGCCTGGCCGTGTTATCGGAAGTGTTTGTTTAACATTTTGTGGCTTACAACTATCATGGCTTTTGATATTGACCCGAAACATGTTTAACAACGCATTTTGTCTGATGGTAAATGCTTCATTTTTGTTTGGATTTTGTGTGCGATCCGTAGATTGTTATCGCCCCAACCAACTATTATCCCCATCCCGTTTCGTATCGATTGTCAGCAGCGGTAGATACCAAATTTGTACACAATGCGCATTTTTCTGTTCGCCTGAAAGGCGACCCAGAAATGTCCTTATTGCTTTTGGCTGTCGAGCAACATGTGAAGCCCACCTCGACTGGCTTCCAAGAGTTAATTGCTCTTAAACAAGTTACATTTTGGTGTACAACGAAATGAAATTAGAGTAGAAGTTGCTGGCGTTTCAACTTGGATGCTAAGCACACTCTGCACAGTGAACAGTAGCAGTTGGGAAAAGTCATACAATACAATACAGGCGGCAATAAAATAATGGTAACAAACAAAATAAGATGGCCGAGACCAAGCGGGCAAACATAAAGTAACAAAAACTACCAGTATAAAGATACGAACGGGCATAAAAGATTACACAGCAGCAACAACAAAAACAACAACAACAACAGCAACAGCAATAGCAAATTGCTTTTGTGTGTAGCTTGTGCCCTATCGGTGGGCGAGTCCGAAAGTCGGACATGGACATGAACACGTTGACACACTGGTCATTGTTTGTGACCCTCAAGTTATTCTCCCAGATTGTACACCCTCGAAATTTGCATATATATTTTTAGTCGCCCCGAACGTACCCAAGTTGAGCAGCGAGCAGCAGCTTATCCTTCTTGTGGCTGCTTGTTAACTAAAATATGATTGTATTCAACGCAACTTGGCCTGAAATGTATGCTTATATGTATGTCATATTTAGACGTAAGTATGTTTTCCAAGCCATCCTATTACACTGAAGTTAAGCACAAAAGTCTGTTGTTTACCTCCTTATTTGTTGTGTGTTTGATACAACTTTAATGCTGGAATTGGAAGGCTTTAAAGAGGTATACATATGAATGACATGGATTTTTGCAGACTCTTTTGTCTGTTTATCATAAATAAACAATGTACATAAAAATACTATAAGACCAATCAATTCATCTATGTCAGCTGAGCTGAAATTTATACGACAACTATAGTATTTGTCAGAATGGAGTTGAAGATTTACATATAAGGCTGCTGCTGTAGTTGCTGGGAAAAAGGTAAGTTGGCAAATAATTTGCGCCATTTGCATAATTACGTCTTTTACGCCTCTCATTGACTATGTCTTAAAGCAACGTGCCGCATGCATACATCAGCCTCAAAAAGTAGAAAGAAGCTTCGAAAGAAATAGACTCCTTGCCGGTCTGCTGCTGACGGATTTTAATACATTTGGCTGGCGACAACCGCTTTAATGAGTCGTAAAACTGAGTAATTGGTGAAAATGTGACGACAGGCAGCAGACGACAACAACGCGCAACAGTTGGCTGCTGCTGCTACCAAGGCAATGAGTCGTTTGAAATGTGTGCCACAAGTAATTGCAGTCGTAGAGTGTGAGATTTACCTGCCACTTACCAGGCAGTAGCACTCAGCAAATATGTTGAGGAGGATTGTTGTTGTTGCTGTTGTTGTTGTTGTTGTTGTTGTTACTGGCAATGATATCCTGAGTAGTTAGTGCTTGAAAAGTATCAGCTTTCAGTTTAGCAGATTTATTTGCGGCTCTGCTGCTTTTGGCTAGAACTTAATTCCCAAGACAACCAAGGCGAAGCCGTAGAAATGCGTGTGAGCCGATTGTCGCAATAAACTCAACGCTCAACTCAACCAGACAACGTACAGCAAATGCAATTGCTGATAATATACTTGGCGGTCAATGCTCCTTCTTCACAATATGTTACTTGTTACTTGTCTCTAGCACATACTCCCTTTTTCAACATATATATAGAGACATACATAGTTCAGTTCAGTAGCTTTGTAGTATATCATTTTCTATCATTTACCAATTACCAACTAAAATCTTAGTTTGTATTATTTCAAGTCTATCTTTTATCTATCCAAGTGTATTTGACTGTTTAATATTGATTTTTTATCTGTTAATATTGGCATGAGATTACATTTGGCATTTAAGCGTGAGTAATGCCAACTTGATTCGATGCTTCAAATGTCTGACAATAAAACTTTTTTGATGTAATATAAGTTGAAGCACTTTTCCGACTGAATATGTTCAATTTATGCAACAGATTGTTTCTCAGAATACCGTGTGATGACAACTAAGAGCTGAAAGATGACCAGGGAAATATGCGTCCCTGGTTGTCCTGCAGCTGTTGGCCAATTGTCATGCCTTAAATTTGTTGTTGGTTTGTTGCCTCTGTTCACCGTATGCTTGTTGATTAAACCAGCCAGTCAAGAGTCACTGCGGTTTTTGTTTAACTACTGCTCGCTGACATCCATCAATTGAATTGCATTTTTTAACAGGTGATTTGACTATTTGCTGCTGCCTCGAAAACGAACGAGTAGCAAATTAGACACGATGAAGATTCCATACACTATCCATAACCTGCTCTACATAAATTTATGCTTCGACAAATATTATGTTTATAAATTGGTAAAATTTATGTACTGCCAGCAGCAACAATAATGACATAATTCAAGTTTGATCAAGGTAGATGATCAAGAATATTTATACCTTATGCGTTCGCCGATGTTTCTTTCAGTGTGTTGCAAACTGCACAGCAATATGTGCTAATACCCTCTAAAAGGGTATTAAAAGCATCGTGTGTGGAACGATGTGTTTGTCATTTTAGAGGCAACACCCCATCACAGCCCTACAATGTGTGCCAGACATGTGGTTTGGATTGCAGTTGCAGTTGTTGGCTGGTGCTGGTGCTGGCGAACAGATTGTCTAACGGCTGTTGGCTCTTTTTTAACAGCGTTTTTTGCACAGTGTTTTCACTTTTCGTATGCGCAGCAAGTTTAACGGTTGCACCTCAACGATTTCACAGAAAAAATGGGTGTGCTTCGCGATACGTTTCTCCATTTTTATGGCACCATAAATATATAAAAAAAAAAAAACAAAAATAATAATCCATTAACGTTTATTTAGCAGCTATAACCACACAATTGAAATTGTCCATAAAGTCCTACACAAATTACTACTGGATGCAAATATATATATATTTAATTTATTAGTTATAGCCGCACAATTTAATTAGACCTCAAAAATCCGCAAATTACAAATACATTGCAATTAAATATCTTTCAAATTGGTTCGTTTCGTTTCGTATTGTAAAGTCTGCTTAACCCTTTGCCGACAACCCATTGAATTGGCCATTTGTTTCACTACAACCGTTCAACAACAAAAGACACAGCCAACCAAATAGCTACCGACCAAAATTGCACTGGCCCAAAAAATGGGAGAGAAATGCCAGCGGGGTTTTTTAAGTGGTTGTTGCTTTTGTGATGTTGATTTGACCCCAATCAAGCTTGTAGCTGTTGCTGTTGCTGTTGCTGTTGCTGTTGCTGTTGCTGTTCCTGTTTCTGCTGTGGCTGCTGGCCATCGTTGCCGGCTCGTATTACACATTTGCATTGCACACGACACGGTGCATGGAACATGTTGTAGCAGCGAGGACTCCACATGCCTCGTGAATCTTTATTGATATGGGGGCAAGCCAAGCATCTATGTTTTCAGTTGTCTATTTTTATTTTAAATTCTTTTTTTTTTTTTTTTTGCCTTTGCTATTAAGTGTTCTTGTAACTGGAACACATTGGTGGTTCAAGCTAAAGTTACACTTTAGACTTGGACCCAAGCGCAATAATAACTAAAAAGGACAGAAATAATAAGAAAATAAAAAATTAAATGATTTTTCACTGCCTCAGTTTTGTTTGGGTCAATATCACAATATTTGTCATGCCTAAGGCGCAACCAAAAAAACCAAAAATATACAAAATGTTAATGTACATATATATACATAAATAATAAAAAAGGCAGCTGAAAAAGCTATGCCAAAAATGAGCGAGAGACAACCAAAGGCCCCAAGCCAAAAGCCAACTGAGGAAACACGCCACGGACCACCACATCGCACCACAATGCTGGAAGGGAAGTTGCTTAATTAAAAGCGGATATTAGCAATCGCCAGCCGCAGAATGGCAAAGACACCGAAACAGACACAGAGAACGAATCCCAGCCCCAGCCCCAGCCCCAGCCCCAGTCCCAGCCCCACTCTGAGTCCGAGTCTCGAGTTTCATACCAATAAAAAGGACGCTAGCGAAATAGCATTGAATGGCAGGCAGCTCTTGGGCCCAAACTGAAAAGGAAGCGACAATGAACTATGTGAAAATTAAAAACTGAGCTGTTGCCATATCGACCAAATGAAACTTTAGTGGTAATTTTAAACGCCGCATTAGAGATGGGTCTAACTGTATCCCTTATTAGTTGTACAACTTTTTTTTTCATGTTTTACAGATCTCTTTCGAGTGCTGTGACATTTTGCTGGTTGTAATTCGTTTGTTATTGCAGTGCGACTAATTTATGGTTATTGTTGTTGCTGTAATGCTAAAAGGAAATGGCCGATGCCATTAAACAGCCGTTTCAAGAGCGTCAAACGAACATTGTTTCGGGTTTCCTGACAATGTTTTATTGCAAAAAAAAAAAAAAACAAAAAAAAAACCAGAAAATTGTCATCATCCGAAAGGTCAAAGCACACCGCATGATTGTCAATGGGTTTACAGCGGCCATTGCCAACTTTGCTTCAGTTACGCCGATTTTCATTTATTTATGCTCTTTAAATTTAGTTGCCATTTTATTTCTGGCCGTGTCCTTGAACAACATCTGGCTCAGAATCGCCGCTGTTCTGGCTCTTTAAAATCACATTTGTCATTGTTGCGAAGGCTTAGCCAAAGTAATCAATTATTTTTTTGTGCAATTGCACTAAACTGAATAAGTTGTGAGGATTTGGCTAAAAGCCATTAATTTCTCTTCGAAATAAATAGACAAATATATAATAAATCCTTACAAATGATTTATCATTAATTCCAATTGAATTATCTTCATAAGATTTTTCATAATTGACCCATTCGAATATTTTACTTTGACATTTTCTTCTATAACAATTTACGATATTATTGCCGCAATTGTAGCCCCATTTTTTATTTTATTTCAACTTGAAACTATTATCGAGCAGCAGCAGTTAAAGGTTCTCCGCCCACAGGACAAGTGTGCCGCAGTTTTTCTCCCGCCGCACTCTCAGCAATTGTTAAACGCAAATGTTTTTCGCAGTTTTACTTTGGGTTTTCCGTTGCCTTCAACAGAAGCGCCACAAAACCGCCGCCAGAATTTGTTATTTGCCAATTCTGTTGGCTCCGTTGTGCTAAAATTTCCCACTCAAAAAATTACCTTTTTGTGTTGCACCGCTGTCATGTGGTTGTTGTTGCTGTTGTTTCTTAGTTGTCGCCGCACTTAATTTATATGGCATTCACCATTCGTTACACATGAGAGACGACTGTGCGGCATCGGTGGAAATTTGTACAAATTTTTGGCACTCGCCAGCATGTAAAGTTTGCCACAACCCAAGAGCAACAGCAACAGCAACAACACCAACAACACCAGCAACACCAACAATAACAATGACAATGACAATTCCCGCCGTGGTTTATTTTCCCACAGTGGCAGCCTAATGCCAGCTACGAATTTTGCCTCAATGCTAACAACATGGTAAAAAGGTAATTACCATTAAATTGTCCACCTGCAGTTTGTGTGCGTGTCTCTGTTGCCATGACATCCACAGTTGCAATTTTACATCTGCCACAGATACGCACATTTCACTTACATTTTGTCGCTTTCCCATTTCGTATGGGACTCAAAAAATATATACAAAATATACGTATATATAGTCCAAATGGGAGATTTGCAAATGTTGTGAAATAAATTAAAAGCGACCCCTCGCTGAGAACAATAAATGAAACAAACAATTTTACAGCGCAAAAAAAATGAACAAATTAAATGAATTAGTTCACAAAACTTTTGGTCAGTTAACAAAAAAAAAAAAAACACTTGTGAATTTAGCGAGATGGGGCGGTATTTGCTGCATACATTTGCATACCCTGTACTCATTAAAAATTATTCAAAATTGTGTTAAGATGGGATGATTATATAAAAAATGCTTATCGCAACTGGAAGTATGAGAAACTTGCCGTCTAAGCTCCCTTTTATCCCTTTTAGCCCTTAAATGTACAATGGTAAAGACATGTGTACAGGGTATATACGATTCGAGTCTCTACTCTGAAGAACTCACACTTATTTTCACCGGGAAACCGCAAATTGTTGAAATTAATTTCACTTTGGATGCATTCCAATTTTAAACTACATAAAACAGCGCATTTGTTCGTCCTTACCAGAATGATTTCGTTTTGCTCAAATCAAAGGTGCACAGCTTTAAGATACCCTCTATTTAACACACATACAAAGAAACCAACAAAAATGAAGCCATGTGGCTTAAGCAATGAGCTGCATCCTTGCAGAGCCTTAGCAGAGATCAACTCACATAAGCTATAGTTATAATGGCAGCCTATGCTATAGAGATCCGATTTGGACATATATTCGTGGATTGATTTCTAGTTTCTTTAAGACATAGCTGTTAAACAGACAGTCGGGCCATAATTGGAGCTTTAAACGTTGGCCAACTGTGCGATAAGCTTTCCAATTAAATGTGCAGCAATTAAATTTTAGAAATTGCTGCATCAGATTCTGAAAAAATATATACATTTAACTGTCAGAAATGTCAGTGGCAAATCAAAATATTATTGTTGTTGTTATGTTGTTGCATTGTGCACGAACATAAATGAAAATAAATACATCTGTAAAACATAATTGGCTATGTGCAACTGCAGTTGTAGACAGTGGACATTGTCTGTGGTAAGCAGACAATTTGTTTCAACAAATCAAATATGCAATGCAATTCAGCTGCTAAATCAACAACATTCAAACATTTGTAACCTGCAACTGCAACTGCATATAGAAAACAATCTGCAATTGAATTTGTAACTGAGAGCTTAGTTTGTGTGTGTTCAAATCTGATTTACTACTAGCATTTTGTAAATGCATAAATCTCTTGTTGTTGTTGTTGTTATTGTTGTTTTGCATCGAGCAGGACATTGCCAATTGACATACTGTCAAAGAGACGAGCACAGCATTTTTTTTAGTGTGCAACCCCTTTAATTGTATATATTTTTTATAGTTCAATTTGAATTACTATGATATGCAGAAATGTTGCACGATTGTTGTTCGTGGTTTGTTGCATAATAGTTATTTTGTTTCGGGATGGCCTTGTTGTTCTTTGTTTTACATAGCAAACATGCACTCTCAATTTTGCCATCTCATCGATTTCAATAGTTGACATCTTTAGTATTTGAACTTGGCAGTTAATGTTGTTGTTTGCTATCTTGAATTAGATGCATGCATGCTGTAAGTGTGTATTAAAGTTATTGTTGTTGGTATTGGCGCCAGCCATCGACAGCAATTGCATTTGGCAATTGGCAGTCCATCAAGATTAGCACAAGGTGTTTGCAAATGCAGCCGGGCATGTGGCCTTAACAAATCGAAACCAGATACCAGACCAAGCCAGCAAAGTGGACTGCAAGTTGCAAGTGGCTGTTACAAGTTGGGGGGTTGCTGCTTGCCTGCCTGGCTGTATGCCAGTCCTTGCTGGCTGGCTGCTTGTCTGCTTATAAACGCATTCACGTGACCGAAGGCGAACAATGCAACACTGCCAATTTGGCGGGGAAAGGCGGCAAAACCCCATTTGAGCTCCACATGCAATTATTGAAAGCTCCACTGTTTGCTGTCTTTATTGCAGCTGCTTTTGTTTGTCTTAGGTGTTGCCGGCGATTAACAGTTTATCTTGGCTTTGTTTGCCCTAAGTGAGTTGCACTAATAAGCTGAATGTGCAACATGAAGAGCATGCAACAATTGACTTACAGCGACTACACAATGCATTGTTCCCACTTTTCTCCCAATATCTACAGACCAGATTGGGCAAAACGGTTGCATCGAAAACATGGAAAAGTCTGTGTGTGCAGCTCGAAAAGCCGAATATTTTCAAAGAATTAGCTTTAATAGAGTCGAAAAAAGTTTCGCTCATTTTCTCATCTACGTTTCTTGATGAAGTGGAGAGAGCTTGCAACACACATATATCACAGATGATGGCATTTTTGCACAACTTCACCTATTTTAGCCTATTTCATGGAACTGAAATGGTTCGTCTGGTTCCTTGGTGTCAACATACCTGTAATGATACAAAAGAAGCAAAAAGTTAAAATTGTGGACAAAATAAAGAAATGTTAATCAAATCTGAGGCAATAACAAATAGACATATCTCAAGCATACTCTAGGGATGGCAATCATATACCCAGAGACTGGGTTCAGCGCAGAATTTCGTGTAACTTAAAAATTGAGGCTATTGTAATTATATCTACATTAATTATAAATTCGTCAACAAAAGTATTTGGCTTTGATCAAGAATATGCATATACTTGGTGTTGGAGTTGTCTCCTTCTGTTTGTGACATGCTTTTACGCAACTTCCTTTTTGGCCATTTTTCACATTTTTAATGGGTTCAGGGCTTAGGAAAAAGTTCTGAATTCTAAACAGGTCTGATTATGTGTTATCTAAGCTACTTAAGAATAAAAAATATGCATAAAATGGTCTGTTATTGAAAAAACGCGACGCTGAGTTGTAGTTGGCTGCTCAGATAACAGCTAAACAGTCCCAAGAACGGCGAACTGCCACCGAGAAGCGCAAACCACCAACGCAACATTTTCTGGGGTGCATTGCGTCAGTTCGTAATAAAATAACCACCGTGTCTAATGCTAATTTACTGCGTTTTTATGACCGTTCGGTTGCCTTCTTCCCCCTGTAGGTGAGGGAGCCCTTTCACTTTAATAGGCTACATAGCACCACCTTTTCTGCCCCGCCTGCCTGCCCCGCCTGCCTGCCCGCCTGCCTTGCCTAAATTGGAAAATTTATACGTGGCACATTAAAGGTCTGCCTGGAGCATTGCCTCGGAAGCCCGAAACACTTAATTTGCCTTCACAATGAGTTACAAATTTGCAATGTTCACCTTGCTTTTTGGGAGCGTAAAATGTGTTCTAATTTGTTATATGTTCGCTCCTTGTTGTGTGGCACAGTCAACTTGTGCGTGTGTTTATGAAATGCAATTGTTTTTCACGACTAGCCAACTTTTACACACATTATGTAGGTCGATGTTATTTTGCTTTTGTGAATATAAATTTCGAATTACCTTTACCTTTAGCGAAAAGCCAAGAAATATTCGCAAATTAAAAAGGAGAATTGCAAAAAATACAATTGTTTTGGATGCAGTTTCAACACACAATTTACACTTTAAATATGTTTTTCGTTGGCTCCAGGCCAAGGACATTTGCGCTAGAAAATTATAATAAACTACCATTTCTGGACTCTGTTCTTATGATTGAAAACAACTTAACAACTCTGAGAGAATGATTAACTATTAACCAAAACTTCAGCCAGAGCAAAAGATATTTAAATTATTAAAAGAGGTCGGCAAATTATAAACGATAAATATGCAGCAAAAAGTGTGTTACTTGGATAAGATGATTAACCAGTTTCTTAAATGTGTAGAGTTTGAACCAAGTAGTGTTGCGGCCAAATAGTTGAGTGAAAATGCTGACAACTTGCAACTAGTCAAGCGTGAGCAGCAGTAGCAGCAGCAGCAATGGTTGCCACTGTTTCTGCTTTGGCATTTTATTCTGACGTTGTCACGTAACCAAAATCCATTTCCTACCCTTCACTTAGTGTTCACAGGCTGACGCGGACAATGACAATTAATCAAGCGATAACAAGATGTAAATGCAATGCATTGAATAATTTTTTTTCACTATTTTTTTCAATTTTTTTCATTTTTTTTTTTTTTTTTTTTTTTTGCCTAGCCTTAACCCTGCATATTTTTCGAACAGACTCTGCCCACAATGGAGGGGCAAGTATGAGTTGGGTGGGTGGGTGGTGGCAGAGCCCTTCCGGCGCATTGCAGTTTATTTGAAAATTAAATTTACGCCAAATTTGCGCAGACAGCTGGCTGCGTTTTCTTTTCCAACTAGCCTGGAACTTTTTACTGAGGCAACTTCGTGAATTGGATTACGGTGCGGGTTGTTGCCACGTTTACAAAGTCTCAAGCCATGTTTTTGCCTGCTGGCTAGCATCGTTGCATAGTTTTTTAAGTAGCTGCGTAAATTTTGAATCGCTCAGATTTGTGGGTGGGTGCAAAAAATTTCAACAGAAATTGCCGTCGGCAGCAGAGGCAAAAATGTAATGCATTAGTCGCAACGTTGAGTTTTACAGATGGAAGCAAGGCATTTGGGGTATGCCCCAATCCTTGCCAGACTCCTTGCTTGCCTGCTTGCATACAACGAACAAAACGTTTTAAATAGAAATCTTGATGCTAACAATGAACACGATGATGATGATGATGCTGATGATGCTGATGATGATGATGATGCTGATGTTGATGTTGCAAGCGCTATTTTATTATCTTTGCTTAATAAATTTGCTTTCCCCCCCAAGTACTTTTAGTTTGTTTTTGTCGAGGTAATGAGACCTGACAAGGATAAGCTCCCTGATAGGCCAACAAATTAACTAGATTCTTGTTTGATAATCGATTAATACGAATCCATTAGAGGAAGCCTTTGAACTGCTAATCCTAAACTTGACTCAAGTAAACTCAATTATATTTGGCCGATCTCAGAAACTATAATAATAAGCACAATTTCTTGCAAGTGATGAATATTTGATATATTTTTAATATTTATCTCTATTTAAGCATTAATTTCCTGTTCCTTCCTGAACCACTGAATAAAGAGCACAGTTTGCAGTGAATGTGTGAGTGAATGATTATGTATACATATACACAAAGTTTGATAGAAATTAGAGTATTCCCCATTTGGGCGCTGTCGGCTAGAGTACTCTCGCTAGCATGATGGGTGGTTTCAGCCAACATGAAAAGTTGGCATCAATAACAAAGTTGGTTGAGGCGTCAATTTCTTTTCGGTGTGCATGTTCCATTTCATTTGAAAACTTTTCGTGTTACTTTCTACATTGAAAAAGAGTCAGCTTAAATACTTGGGGATTTTGTTGCGCACTGTTGTTGCAGCAGGCTAGTAAACCAGACATAAGACTTTTATACCATCTCTCCGATATCATACGATATTAAGCAGTTTGTACTAGTAAGTAATTTGTAATGTTACTCTGACACAATTATGCGTTTTTTTATGAAAGCCGCTAATATTTCCTGGCAAGGCGTGAAAAATTGTCACACATTGAGTACAATTTTGGTCAAAAACAGTTTGCAAAGAGCCGTTAAAAAATCATAAACATAACATTTGCGGCGATGGATTTGTAACTTTTATTTCATTCGACGCAAACCCTATTAGTTACTTACACACACACACATAACATGGCGCCATATATAATTTCACATACGCAGCTGAACCACTTGTTTATGTCTGACGCGTCGTCTGCTCTCTGTGTCTGCGTCTGTGTCTGTGTCGCCATTATGCGCTCATAAATATGCTACAACTACAAAACAATACTTTTGTATCCTGTATTAGCTGAAGCTATCTCATATAGCATACGCACGACTTTGATTACAAACATCCATGAGCAAACAAGATACGCAAGACACATACATATGTATGTACATTTGATTTGGGATCCAACCTTGGAATGTTGTTATCATGCCGTCGAAGTGTGTGCGAGGGTTGAAAATAAATCACTTTTTGTTTTGGTTAGTGTAATTAACTGATTTGCTTGTTGAGTTTTTGTTTTTAGCAAGTTTTGGCAAGTTGATGTCTAGGCATAAGGAGATTTAAATCAGATCCCTGGGATAAACTGCATTGCTCTTCAAGAAGATTATGTTGTAAGGCATAAATATATTTGCATTCCAAAAAAAGAAATACAAATTTTCCAGTGATTTATGCGGCGCCCCTCGTTCATCTCAACTTTGGTTTTCCTGTTTTTTTTTTTCTTATTGTATTTGTGCTTATCACAACGTACTTTTGACAGTTTTTGGCAGACAAGCTCTCACACAATTGTGACCTATATCAAAGGCAATCATTGAGCCGATATGTGCGCCGCATCGATTAATTTATGTCTGATTTTGTCTGTTGGCAACGGATGTCCGGTAGAATAACAAATTGAACCAAAGCCAACTTGAATCGTTTTCATTATAAAACATGAGTATAATTCGTTGCGTTGTGGTTGCCTTCGCTGTCTGTCTGTCCTCTGTCCTTTTACTTGACTTAACAGCTTGATTTTGATTTATAGACCTGTCAGTTAGGCACAAGGCAAAGCCTACGCACAAGGTTGTCTAAATTTCACTCGCAGGATAATTATAAATCATAATAATGTTTTAAAGATAAAACTATGAGATCAACTGAATAAATTCTTACTTCTTGCAACAGAAGCAAATGTGGCAGATATGGCAGAACAAGTTCAACTTGGGCAGCTTTTAATCAACGTTTTACTGGCACAGCAATTAGTTGGTTAATTGCAAAATTAGTTGGTTAAAATGTAATTAATGAGCAGCAAAAGCAGACATATATAATTTTTGGAGAATTAAAACGAGAATAAATTTAATTAAAATTGCCCAAATGCAAGTGTACTTCTGAGCGCGAACAAAGAATATTTGGCATATTTAAAGACCATTAAAATTAAAGATATATAAAGTATGTATATATGCAGAAAAGTAGTAAGTAAGTGCTCTACACACAATACTTGGCTTCATATATTGTTTTTTGCAATGAAGCACAACGAAACAACAATGAAAGCTAAAAACAATCAGCCAGCAATTGAAAAGGAAAGCCAAGCCAAGCCAACTTAAAGTGGAGAGTGTCTACTGGCCAAAACGAATGTGTAAAAGTGTGGGAATATATTTTTAGAGCTTGTTGTATTATTATTGTGGGGCTGTTGTACGGCTAACCGCCCCCGACCCTCTTCTGGGCTGTAGCTTTCCCCCATCGAACCAACTTTTGTAAGAATTTCCTTTGGGTTGTAATAAGTCCAAGCAAATGTGTTGCAATGTTTTATGTTTTCACTGTTTTGTTTTGTTAGAGGTGTTGTTCTTCCCCTAGGTGGACACAAGTGGACAAGTGGGCAAGAAACTTCAATAGATAATATTTTAAACGAACAATTTTGCCTTGCTGTAGAAATGGACAACTGGCTAAAAATAGCCAAGTTTTGTTTTTCCAAAGATGTGAGGAATTCATTCACAATGTTGCTGCTGATTTGCTGCAAAGCAAGACAGCCAAGAGCTGTTTGTATGCCACTAAGTGAGGCAGTTTCAAGAGTTAAGAGCCTTTACCATTTGATCATTAAATGTGTAAATTAGTAATGTCAGAGACGAGGCACTTCGCGACGTATATTTAAATATTTTAACAACGCATAATCCAAGCAAAGTTGGCCAAACTTTGACGGAAAGTTGGATCCGATAAGTGAAGCTATTCGACATATGCTTGCACATAAAAGTGGTCGCAGCAATCTGATTAAGGCCAGGCTAATTGTTTGCTCTGTGACTGCCAAATGCGAAAGCCGGCTGCAAAGCGTTGTTACACAAAGATCTGCTCCTTTACTCTAACCCATCTTAGTCTTTTTTGTTTACTATTTGTCGGCACACACACTAACACAAACACACACTAACACACACTAACACACACTAACACACACACACAAACACAGAGAGAGTAAGATGAATGAGTGTTAGTTGAATGGACGATGCGACGCGACGGCAAAAAGAGCAGCATAAAAGCTACAGCGCCCCAACCCTGTGAGGACAAATAAAAGAGCATCCCTTATGGGAGATGTGCTTTCCCTCTCAGTGTGTGTGTGTGTGCCTGTGTGTGTGTCTGTGTGTGTGTCTGTGTGTCTATGTGTGTGTGTGTGTGTATGACGACTTTTCTAATGTACATAAATTTCAACATTTGCTCATTTAAATAGGCATATTTTTGTCATTTTACAAAAGTTTTCGCAAATGCAAAGAGGAAACCTAGCATGCAGATGAGAGTGGGTGTATGTGTGTGTGTGTGAGTGTGTGAGTGTGTGTGTGCGGTATACTCAAACATTTTTTAGAGCGCAGGGATTTGCCATAAGCGCAAACATGCAGCAGCCCACCGCTGCTGCCGCCACATTTGTATGCAGCACATGAGGTAAATAAGGTAAAGAGGGAGAGGAGCGGCCGCTTCTGAGGCATACAATAAGGGTTGACTTGCGGCTATGTGTGTCTATATGTATGTGTGTGTGTGTGTGTGTGTGTGTGTGTATGTGTGTGTGTTCGCAAAAGAAAGCGCTGCAAAAATGGTCGTGGCAGGCGCCTCATGCATGCATACACATGTGTATAGAGATACAAGCAGACATCAGACAGACAGAATACGCTGAGAGCCTGAGTCGGACAGATTGGACAGCATAACAGACTGCTAGCCCAGTTGGTCCATACAGTTTGCCACGGCTTTGTCTGCTGTGGTTGGCTCTGCTAGGCTGTGTGTGTGTGTGTTGTGTGTGTGTTGTGTGTGTGTGTGTTGTGTGTGTGTGTTGGGTGTGTGTGTGTGTGTGTTGTGGTTGGGGTGCGGCCCGGATGCCTTATGTCAAAATGTGGTTTTTATTTCGGTGCATTTTACAGTTAAGGCAACCCACCGACGGACGGCCTTTAAGGCCATAATGACGCCGGCATCAAAATGGCGCTTAGATAATTTGATTGGAGTAACACGGCTATTTTAAAGCTAAATGTACAAATTATGCAATGTAAAATGGCCAAAGCATTTTAGCTGCTATAAAATTAAAACTAAATATTGTAGCTTTTAAGTTTTGCAGCAGCGCTAAGCGCTAAGAGCAGCAAACACTCAGCTTAAAGGCATGCCTGCAAATGGTTTGCCAGCAGGCAACTAGTCGAATGCGTAATGAGGCGCCTGCCCCATTTTCATTATCCTTTGGGGCAGGCAGGCAGGCAGGCAGTCAGGCAGGCAGTCAGGCAGGCAGGCAGTCAGTCAGGCAGGCAGTCAGGCAGGCAGGCAGTCAGGCAGGCAGCAGTTTGCAGATCGGCACGCTGCAAAGCTGTTGGGTGCAATGAACGCACAATAGACCACAAGACAAGCACGGCTTTCCAGCCTGATGCAAATGTGCGAAACAAAAAAAAAAAACAAACAAACAAACAAACACATACAAACACAGTAACACACACACACACAGGCACACACACAGGCACACACTCAATGAGAGCTACAGGGCCAGCACAGATCACAGCCCCATGGAGTTTATTTAAAAAGTTGGAACCGCGCTGCTGCCAGTTGGCAGCTTGTCGACTGTTGATTGTTTTTTGTTGTAGTATCTGCCAATATTGTTGGTGCTGCTGGGGCGCTCGTTGCAACTGTTTGTGTGTTGGCTCTGTTGACTGTGTTGGCCCTTTCAGTTGCAACTGTAGGCAAGCGTAATCATTATAAAAGCATTACTACAACTTTTTATTCAGCTTGTTTGTGCCTTTGTGCATCGCTGAGAGGCAGTTGTTGTTGTTGTTTTTGTTTTTGTTTTTGTTTTTGTTCGAATGGCTGTTCGAATGTTGCGCGTGTGTGTGTGTGTGTGTTGTGTGTGTTGTGTGTGTCTGCCATCAAATTGTATATTAACAGCACCGGGGGTAGCAACATGGTTCATTTTTAACGCCTTCACGCTATGAGCCAAAATAACGTACAGCTGCAAGTTCACTTTTTGTAGTTACGTATTATGTCTGGCGGCAGTAGCAGCAGCAGCAGCGTTCTGCTTTTTTTCGCTATACGTACAACAATTGGGAGCAGACAGCACACAAAATTGCATTTGAGAATTGATGCCACAGCAGAGAGTTGATTTGCCAGCAATGAGGTCAAATGGGAAGTGCACAATGACAATTATAATAAGCTATTTATGCCTATCATTAAAAGTCTTAATCCGCAAGTCTCTTAATACTCAACCTCAAGAGTGTGTTCATTTTGGTCATAAACCGGCTGCTTGGTTTTTGTATTTTATGATCATGCTTTTGGCATTTTTCTTGTTTTTGTTTTTTTTTTTTCTTTTGATTTTTTTTTACTTTGTACAATTGAAAAATGCCATCACGCAGCTCATGATGCAGCATGCTGCTCATAATTAAAAGCCACGTTCAAGGCAAGGCACCTAACCGCCACCCAATAAATATGCAAATCATATTAAATATCATACAAACCATAAAAATATTAAAAATTACTTTACAAACAAATTTGAAAAAAGAAAAAAAGAAAATAGAAGCAGAAAAACAGCAAAAGCATCTCTCAATTGTTGGGGCTGTATTGATCAATGGTTGGAGTTCATTAAACTTCATCAACTAAAACGGACGCCTACGCAAAATGAGATATAAAGGCGCACACACACACACACACGCACACACACACACACACACACACTAACACACGCACATTCCACTTGTCTCTCGGCGTTGGCTTCACGACGCACTTAAGCATTCTAGACATGATTTCTAGCTGTAGGCAAATTGCTGCCTTGGCTGTCGTCTTCCCTCCGACTGCCGCCTGGCACGGTCTCTGCGTTTGTCAGACAAGTGGCAGCGCCAGTGGCCGTATGGAGGTGTACGCTTCGATGGTTCAGGCACGTATTTAAGGTGCCATATCGGCTGACCAAATTCCCTTCATCGCCCCACCACTAGTAAGTGGCCCACTCCAGAACCCAGAACCCAGGGCTCAGCTCAGTCTGTCTCTGTTCTATGAAGATATGCGTTTTGTGTACACAAATTCGAATGCATCGGCATTTGTATCGTTTTAATTTATTTCTATATAATTATCTTTCATTCGCCTGACCATTTTGTGTAGGCGTTTAGAATATGAAATTTTATGAAAATATTTGTAATGCCTTCAAAAAAACAAAAAAACAAAAAAACAACTTTGAATGTTTCAAACTTCGATAAGTTATACAATTGAAATGTGTTTTAATAATAGAAATAGCAGCAGAAAGATCGGCACAATATAAAATATTATCTATGTTGTCACAGTCGGTGAAGCTCAATTTGTATATTGTAAATAATGCAAGTGGAGGCCCATAGAATTGAACAATATTATTCATTATTTATGCAACAATATTATTCATTATTTATGCAGAGTTCCGGTCACTTTCGCCATAATGCGAAATTGCGTACATTTGCAACATTGGGTTGAGTGTTTACAAATAGGATTACACAGAGCAGAGCAGAGCAGAGTCGATGACATGCTCTGATATCATTCCACCACTTGCAATTAATTGCAATTTCCATAATGAATTATGCAAAATGGGCGACAAGCAGACAATGCTGAAAACCATAGCAACTAAATTAATAATACTATTGTGCAAGCGTAGCAATTTTAAAGAGCGACCATCATTTGAAAGGATTTCATATATTTGGGGGCTCATCGGATCAACGGAGTCATCGGATCTGAAATCAAAAAGCACTTAAGATGCCAAGTGAAGCGTGCCAAGCCTCAGAATACGAATAAGCAGTGTGCTGCATCAGCCATCTGCCTGTCTCTATGTCTGCCTACATCAATCTCATATTTGCAACACAACACACAACTGATACAAATACATACACATGGAATAAGCATCCTGACGCTGTGCTGTGCTGTGCTCTGCTGTGCTGTGCTCTGCTGTGCTGTGGTGCGGTGCTCAACGATGCCGTGTTGATGGATGGCGTCAAAGCGTTTGTGGCATGCAAGCAAATGCATTCAATGCAGTGCAAGCTCGCGCTTCCATTCAAGTGAAGCGATGTGTATTCAATATAATAAAAAGAAAATCGAGTTGCTCACCCGCTACCTTTGACGAGGGGAGCGAGCAACATACCAAATATGCACTTCAAAAATGTATTTGCATTGGGAGCCTTTTACTTTGGCACCCATCGAGTTGAAATATTTGCAGCGACGAGCAAACATTTTCAAAATATGATGATGGAAATGGCTGGGCTGCTGCTGCTGAGTGGTGACAAATAAAATTTAATATGAATCTGTGAAATATTTTTAGTTCGAAACTCAAGTTGATACTTTTCAATTTAAAGATTGCGCCGACAAGCTGCACATTGAAATCAACAGGAACTTAGTTGCATAAGGACTACAAATATGTAAAACAAGTTCGAATATATATACCCTGTACTATAACTTGGCAATTTGCAGATGCTTTTTCTGTCTGTTTAGCACTTTTGCACAAAATCATGCCATACCATTTGGAATGGGTTCAGTGTATAAAGTAATTAACTTTTGTAATTAGCACGTGAATTTTGTTGTTGTTTTTTGGTTAGCCATTTTCTGCATAGCATTAACTTGCTTAACTTCCGGTCAAAATTTAAGCAAATAAATATATTTTAATTAGAAACAAAATGTAAGTCGCTGGCATACTTGCTTTGACAGCAGTCTACGCCTGGTTCAAGTGGCGCGAAGTGTGTTCATGCTTTGACTTTTGGCGAATAACTTAAGTAATTGCTAAGCCTCTGCACAACTTTATAATAATAAGCACTAGGTTTTCGTGGGGCTGCGAAATTATGCCCAAATCCGTCTGTTGCTTATCTTAAGTCATTTAAGTCAAAGTCATTATGCTCTGCTCACGAAATTGACAGCCAAAGAAATGCTCAAACCGGGCACTCGAGACAGCTCTGCAATAAATTGAAATACGCACACAGCCAGCCACATGCGCAGTAAATTTAATTTGACTGCATTATAATGCAATACGTAATTATGCGGTTCGCATACCAATGAGAGCAGTAACAGCAGTAACAGCAACAGCAACAATAACAGCAACAGCAGCAACAACAGCAACAGCAACAGCAACAACAGCATCTTCACATTGGAGCACATTATAAATAAGCTTAAGCGAATGCGAAAGAGCGGATATCCTTCTTAGCAGGCGGCGGCACAGCCAAAGATGACTCACTTGAGATGCAGCAAGCTATTAACAGCACACGCAGCAAGTGGACAGCAGTTGTTGATTCTGTTGATGATGACAATTGCTCAGCACAATGCAATTACTGCGAGTCCAACAATTGCCCGACTTGGCCCAGCTGCAAAATGTTGCCCTTTGCGTGCAGCCTTGAAACGACTGCCGGCATATTTGTGCAACAAAAAAACAAAAAAAAAAAATGGAAAGAACAACTCAAAGGTGGCCGGAGCACAGAAATCGAAAACTTTGTAGCACAACAACAACAACATTTTGCAATTATCAGTGCAATTTGAGTTTCACACGAAACTGCAAAAGCAGAAAATTGGAGTTTGCTTGCGGCTTGCTGCGACAGAGTTGCATGCACACTGTGATTGTTTGAGAGCAGCAAATTGTAATGACAATCAGAATGTTGTATGTCCAAACGATGATGTTTGCAATTAGTATGCCTTATGCATGTTGTTGCAATCAGCTGCAGCAGCTGCTGCTGGCAAAATATGTCATTGCTCTTGAAATGGGTTTGTGGGGCATGCGTGGCAAGGCAGGGGACGGGTGAATTTGGGGGGAAGTCCTCACACAGTCTTAATCAAATCAACACACTTAACAATGCGGCGTAAAAAATCTCACGGCCCGCATCAATTTTCATTTCTGGGTCGCCTTCGTTGTCAGGTGAAACACAAACAGCCACAAAATGAGCAAATACTGTCTCGTCCCGAGGGCTGCGCGGCGAGCCGACTCTGGTGTGAGTTAGACAAGATGTATGTGGCACAGCGTGTAGCTGGGAGGTCGCCGCATTATTCTGACTGTGAGCGCATCGGTGGGTGGGGGGGGGGGGAGTGGCATAAAAAATTCAGCAACTAATTTGTGTTGGGACAGCCAACGAAACGGAAAAAGAAATAGGATAAACCCTCCTTGCTAATTTTATGACGAACGACCTACGCAGCCAACAGAGACGGAGCAGACATTTCCATCTCCCCGACTCGTCGCTGGTGCTGTGACTGCTGCTGCTGCTGGCCGTAGACATCTGCTTTCATCACCTGCCACATTCTCATATCGTACACGAATTCGGAGACAGAAGACGGGACACGGCACATATTTCTTAACTAACATCAGATGTACATATGTCTATGTATGTGTATAAATGAGCAGAGGAGACGGTACTCTGTTCTTTTCTAAGCCGTGAAAATGTATATAATATGTCCATAAGAAATTTACATTTAAATTAAATATTTTTATATTTATTTAAAAATATTTTGTCATGCATGAAATTGGCATTTTTGCACTTATGCTGGAGCAAAGGGAACCAAACCTAAACCTGCCGCATATTAAATGTTCAGAAAGCTCGAGACCCATATTTCGGGCACATAAAACCCACCCAACAAAAGCCAGAAAGTTCAAAATAAAAAGTGAAAAAGTGAAAATGTATTTTCAACAAATAACCTAAATATTTTACAGCTACCTTTTTCTGCGGCTTCAGAGCCCCACAAAAAAAAAAAAAAAAAATTGTTTTTTTTTTACTTGTGAAAGTCAAGTGGAGATGAAATGTTAAAAATGGGTGGAAAATCGCATTAAAATGAAGGTCTCATTATCTTTTCGGGCAGATCATTAGAATTCTTAAAAGTTGCAAACAGTTTCGCTAGCTTTAATATTGTAAAATTTAATGCAAAATTAAAATTTAATTCAATGAAATAGTTCGTGGTAATTTCGGAACTAGAACAAGTCGAATTAAATTTCAAATTTTGCAGTAAATGTGAGTTAAATCAGCAAGAAAACAAAAAAATTATGTTTATAAGTAATTAAAATTGTCATCTTTAATTGCCTAATTGAACGCACAAAGTTCAATTGCATTAAGCAACCAATTAAAACGAACAACAACTTTGATGGAGAACTAAATGATGTCAACCGAAAGGTGTCCAATACAAGTGTTGCTCGGTTTGACAGGAAACCTATTTCAGGGGTTGTTGTGTTACCAAGCAGCCAGTAGATGTAGATGTTCGACTTTCGAATATTATTGACTGTCTGGCCTAACAAAACAAGCATTGTGCTATCAATTGTGACATTTTCGAGCGTAAACTCGACGTAATTAGAACTCTTATCCATTGCTGATTGGGGTGGCCAATTGTTAAGGATATCAAATGTGGATTGCGAGCAAATGCTTTTGTCTCCGACGGACAAATTTAAGATCTGTGCACAGACATGCTATAAATAATTTAATTGTGCTTACCACAAAAGACGACATGGCAAATGTCGTAAATGTGTCATTGATTACCTACAAAAAAAAAGAACGAAAAATCTTTGTCCATGAGACGTGAAAAGCTAATCCATAATAAGCTATGTCTTCTCTCTCCCCTTGACATTTAAGCTGTTGTCTGCGCTTTGTAATAGATTGGGTTTCATTTGCTAAGATCCGAGTCATAAAAATGTGTACTCGGTGGGTAGGTTAAATTATGAATATTTATCTGCATTTCAGAGATTTTTCTTCATCGCTGGCAAATAAGTTGCCATCAAAATTGGATTGTGGATAAATCGAACAACTGTCAAACCTTTAAAATAAATGCAAAATATTTGTTATCTATGCATATTAAATGAATCATTTTTGTTGTAGTAACACGATATTTCTCGATAGTCTCTGAGGGAGGACAATCGGGAAAGGGGATACAAATTTGTGAGCTCATATCTAAGCGTGGCTATAACGATTCTGTTTACCATCATCAAAATTGTATATACTTCAATATTCACACGTTTGCTATGACATCCTCCGTACAATATATGTAATAAACACAGGGTATGGAAAGAACCGCAAAAGCAATCAAGTAAATAAAGGGCAGACTAAACGCTTCACAAAAATGTAATAATAAAAGTCACCGAGAGATAATGAAAAAGTGTGCAAATAAAAAGCGCGTAAAATGGGTATTAAATAACATTCTGAACGAGATGAAAAAGAGACAAAAGAAAAGCCACAAAAATGCGGCATACTTCTAGGCTCAAACCAACAAACATGCTTAAACCATTATGTGCAGATTAAACACAAATACATAGCCTGAGCAGAGTGAACCACACTTAAAGCTACAGTTGAACTCAACTGCCAGGAATGAATAAACAAGTTTAAAAAAAACTCACTAATATTGGCAAAAACTAATCACGATTGTCATATACATATGTAGGTCTGGCTTCTATAGGGAATATCGTTTGTATTTTTTTCATTTATATGGGTTGATTGCACATGTTGCAAGAGTAAACCATCTTCGGCGTGCCTCAGATAAATGATCATACCTGTACTTTCTTAAATTTGGGCAAATTGCTGTCGTATATGGGCTTTTGACGGGCAACACAACAGACAATCAATATTTTAAGATTAAATCACACAATTTTCAGGTACTTCACACAGGTGAAAAAGGTTGTTGGTTGCCAGGGGAAATGACGAACCCCCAAGTACGAATAACGGAAACTGATGTTAGCTGACATTACATGCATTAGAAGTTAATAGAACGGTATGAAGAGATGCCGATGCTGCTGCTGCTGCTGCTGTTGCTGATGTGCTACTTTTGGCCCTTACCTCTTGGCTGTTGCCTCTTGGCTGTTGCCTGTTGGTTGACTGCCTGTCTCCCTGCTCCCTGTAGTGTCTGCTGTGCAGCATTTAACGGCACAACCCCAGCGCTGATGGTTGCTATAATCATCGGGGCATAGATAGCAGCAAAGCAGTGAAAAGTGAACGGAAGAGCCAGAACCAGAGAACCCAGAGAGCAGTACCACATGTGGCGAAGTTGTTGTCAGACGGGTCGGCAAAAATTTCCCACGTTGCGCACTTTGCCGTGTCATTGAACGTTATAATGGCTTTAGCTGATTCTCTTTGCCAGGTTATATATATTTGCCCAAGGATGCTGCCATATTTGAATTCCTAACTCTTTAGCCAGTAAGTGTATGGATGTATGTGTGCATGTGTGTGTGTGTGTGTGTGTGTGTGTGTGGGTTAAATTTAAATAAATTAATACGCTGTATTAGAGACATATTAGCAATGGCCGAGCAACCACGTGCTCACATGCTCGAAAAAGTAGTTTCCGCACTAAAAATCAGCCAAAAGTTAAAGGTGAAAGCTCAGTTGTGCCATTGACTGCAGTGTTAGTTACGGTTGAGTGCGCCCTGAAGTATGGTCTGGAAATTTTTAATGGCACACATATGCGCGGGACAGCTAACTGGCAGGGACGTGCTGTGCTGGCAGGCAGCTCCAACTAAAATTCAATAATATATGCACACTTAATCAGGCGCAACGTGTGGCAATGCACCCGTGCACATATTGATCACATGTTGCCCCATTTTGTATGCAACAACATTTTAATGACTCGATTTAGAGTGAAAATTGATAACCATTTACTGGATCAATCCGTTTGCAGCATCTCAGAGTGTCTTTAATAGTTTGAACTGTAACTAAAAATAACAAGTGACTTTTGCGTCGATTATTGAGCTTTATGTAAGGGATTGAGGATAATATTAGATGTAATCAGTTTAGGTTACCTCTCAGCCAACAGTCGTCAACATCGGAAGTGGCATATATTATGGCATATATTATGGCATATATTACGGCACAAGCAGGACACCTCGTTGCGCCCCAGTGCGACCCCAATATTTATATGCATGGAACTGCAATTATGAAATCTTTTCTTGCTGCTTGCTGCTTGCTGCTGGAGCATTAAATCTGCATTGAGATAAATATGCTCAAGGAGCAAACCAATCATCGATAAATTTTGTGTGACAGCGAGCTAAGGAGGAAGGCAAACCACAAAAAGAAATCAATTTCCTGTTACTCCCAACCACATCGCATGTTGAAGTTGCAAATGCGAATGCGACTGCCACATTATACTGCTGTTTTCTGCCATGGAGCCTTGGCCTCATCCCATCGACTTTTCGCTTGGCAAATAAACTTGCCGAGCCACTCAAGGCTGCGACGAAGTAAAACTGGAATATGTTCTATACAATATATTCAAATGTGTGCTTTTCACTTCCTATTACCAAGGTAAACAAAAATTTTATTACCTTTTTATGAGCTCGCTGGAGTCACAATGTCGCCCCGGCAGTTAGCAGCCTTCAGCGAAAGTCGAACGAGACTCGGAGACCTGCGCCCATCAAAAAAAAAACAAAAAAAAAAAAACAAAAAAAAAATGAGAGAAGAAGACACACACACACACACACACACACACACACACACACACAACTATGCACATAGACCATAAAAAAATTGGGTAGTAAAAACGCAAAGTGCAGAGCATTGCAAATGCGAATGAGAATCCGTCGGCGAAGGGAAACATTTGAATGAATTCCGTTTGAACTGGGCAAATTCAATTTGCAATGAGATCATTCGCGAGGTGACAAATCACACAGAACTACTACGAGGGGCAATAAAGTCAAGCAACTCTCGTCCCATCCCTTTCCCTGACGGTGCAAAATAATCAGTTTAAATAATTTGGTTGTCGCTGGTTCGTTGCTGATTAGCCAAGAATATAGCCGGCAGAAAAGGACTGGCGCATTCCCCATTTGGGGAGCCCAAAACAAAATATTGAATGAAATTATTTCAAGACTTGTATTTTATATTGAAATAATGAGATTTAAATCGAGTTGATCTTAAACGAAGAAGCAGACAGTCGCACTGTAGCTGTCAAATTAATTTAAGAACTCATTCTCAGTGTTGCGTCTCATGAAATCTTCACAGTTGTGAAACGAATTGAACTGCCCCTCGTAAATTTTGAAAACATTTTAAAATGCTGCCCCAATGCCACGCACAAGACGCTAAAAAGTCTCCAGTCCGCCGGCATATGAGCATTTAAATTTTTGGAAATATCAAGGCTAAATAAATTTGCACATTTTGTGGATGTTTATACACTTTGCGTTGGTCTTCTGTCTTATCCGTCTGTGTATTTTCTCCAGCAGTGCGCAAATAATTTACTTACTATGCGAATTATCCATCTCTCTCTCTCAGCCACTTGAGTTCAAAAGCCAGCCACACCAATCTATCTATTTATGTATCTTAATATAGCTATATATATATATATATATATATACATAGATACCCTTGCCGATCAAACTGACTAGTTTCGAGAGTTGTTAGGTTCCTTGACCAGTGAATCATATACAACCCATGTAAACAATGTACGAAAAATTGCTAGGGTATATGCACAAATAACTTAACTTACTTTGAGTCACTCATTTATGAATTTGAACATCAAACAGCTGGCTTCAAAATTAAATGTTCTTGACCAGTCAACTGTGTTAAATGCTTTTCATAATATGACACAGTATGTGCAAGATGTGCAAAATGTATTCAACAAATGCTGTCATGCCGAAAGATAGCAAAAAAAAAAAAAAAATTAAGAAAAGAAAAATAAATATTGATGCATAATAATGCACAATAATGTTGATTGGTTCCATCTCAGAATGTTGTCAGCTTACTTAGATTATTCATATTCTGTGTAGTTTGTACAAATAATACAGTGAGGCAGCATTGGCAACAATACATTGTTTATATATTGATAATATGCAGAGCTGCAATACACTAACAGAAGAGGAAGAACTATTGCGGCCAACAAAATAAACAAATGAAATCTGGTAGCAGTGCTCAACTAGGAGATACCCTTGACTATGCATATTTATTTTCCCCAATAGCTATTTAAATCTATATATCTACATCGAAGACTATAGAGATGTATATTATAAATTCCTATATATTTCTATAGTAGTATGCTTAGATTTGAAAATTGTGTTTTTTATCGAATTTTTCCATTTAATTTTGTCTTTTTACATACATATTAAGTAATATGTACATACATACATATGTATTCAAGACATCTTCTGTACAGCATCAAATAAATTTTCCATTTCCCATCAACTCGTGGCTTACTCATGCCATCTGAAAATGTCTCAGGCCTATTGAATCATCTTCCATTTCCATCAGCTGTTTTGTCAAGTGCATTTACTCAGGCCTCAAATTGCTTGAATTGTGAACTGTGAATTCATTTGAATTTGATAGTGGCTATTCAATGAGTCATTTTACGGCACTCACATTCTCACACAAAACTTGAAATTTACATATATATATATATTGTAACATATTGAAGAACACTTGTACTTGTATACATTCCATGCATATTGCTTAATTAAATATGTACACACGCTGAATTTGCTAGTTTAAATAATATGTGGTTAATTGTAAGCTGCTTGCCGCCTACTTCAGCTGAGCACACAACCGCACATTGTTTGCTATGTGTCATTAGTTTGTTGGTCTGTTGCTTATCTTACTTGACGGAATCACTTAATAAGCTTTTACTTTTATATTGTCGACATGGAAATGGCTGGCAAAAAGTGATAAATTGAATTTGTGCAATAGATCAGTTCAGCCAGCAACATACTCGTACATATATCACTGCTGGTAATCTGTGGAATGTGCTAACCATGGAAATAGCATCATGACATCATATCTGAGCAAGAGCATATGTATTTGTGTGTATAGACACTTTGCGCAACAACAGTAAAGGCTATTCATTCTTAGTCCAATATAAGATCGAGATTTTAAACAAAATTATGCATAAACATAAACACTTTGAAAACAAGAAAAAGAAAAAAAACACAAAAGCAGCTGGAAAGGAAGGGGTAAGACCGATTCTCCTTCATCTATGATAATAACCAAAAAGTTGTATACAAATTAGCATATATTTTTTGTTAGTGTGTATTGGTGTGTGTGTGTGTTTGTGTGTCGCAAGACAGTCTTCAGTTCGTCAACTTATCAAACTGACAACAGTCATTCAGTCAACTCTGGAGGCAGGTAGTCAAAATTGAAATTCAATTTCGTTTTCTTTTCAAATTAAAATTTGTTTGTCTTGGAATTTGAATATCAAATTATGTTATTTAATGTGCGACGCAGCCGACGCGGCTTGTTTATACGTACAGGCAGATGGCGGGCAAGAGACGGAGGGGGAGGGGCAGAGGGAGAGGGTGTGACAACAAACAAAGCAGCCAAAACAAGTTAGAGTGCGGCTGGTCGGGCATTATCGATTAACAGACACCCTAAAGTATTCCAAAATGTATTCGAATTCACAAATTTATTTATGAAATCATCAGCGAATATACATAAATACATAAATACATACATAATTACATACATAAATACGCATACACACATACATATGTAAGCCTCAATCGCTTTTACAGTGCAGATGATAAGTAAACACACAACTCAACTACAGCATACCCTATATAATAATGTTTACGGCTACAGCGTATGTGAAACTGTTTGTAAACAAAAAGTTGTTTTTGGTGAAGCGCGCCAAAAGCCGGTAACCATTACAATTTGGTTAGACCGAGGGGTTTGAATGAATAAGCCAGTTTTATCTGATCGATTTTTAGTATCTCTAACCTACTGCGTAGTGTTGTGTGTGTGTGTGTGTGTGTGTGTGTGTGTGTGTGTGTGTGTGTGTGTGTGTGTTTTGGAATTAAATTAAGTTTGCAAGTGACTTGTGCATGTCGCTATTCACAAAAATGCGCTAATACAAGCGCATATGTATTTGTGTATATGTATGTGGATATATCTGTGTTAGATCGTCGCAGCACATTTGTTAAACGAACTGAGCAACTGAAACCGAAACCGAAACCGGTTAGATTTGAGCAGCCTTGAACAGTTTCAACTAACGCAATACACTTGAGAGCGAGCATGCAACGTGTGCGTTTATTTTTAGCATCGATTCTTTTTATCATCTCATCACAATGTTTTACATGATCGTGGGAAACTCGTAAACAAAATGCAAATGTCAAAACAAAATAACTTTTATTCATTTATTATTCACTTCATTCACAACGATTGATCTCTATTTTGATTTATCAAGTTAGTGATCACACAATTGATATCGATCGATATCGATATCGATATTTTATTATTATTCACTTTATTCACAACGATTGATCTCTTCTTGTTTATCAAGTTAGTGATCACACAATTGATATCGATCGATATCGATATCGATATTTTATTATTATTCATTTATTATTCACTTTATTCACAACGATTGATCTCTTCTGCTTTATCAAGTTAGTGATCACACAATTGATATCGATCGATATCGATATCGATATCAATGTTTTGCACAGTTGTTATTTTACAGTCTTATTATTAGTCCCTCCACTAGCAGCCTATTATCGATCGATATCGATATCGATATCAATGTTTTGCACAGATTTTATTTTACAGTCTTATTATTAGTCCCTCCACTAGTAGCCTATTATCGATCGATATCGATATCGATATCAATGTTTTGCACAGATGTTATTTTACAGTCTTATTATTAGTCCCTCCACTAGTAGCCGCCTATTATCGATCGATATCGATATCAATGTTTTGCACAAATGTTATTTTACAGTCTTATTATTAGTCCCTCCGTAGTAGCCTATTATCTATGTACATTACAAGTTATGTAAACATTACATTTATTTTCAATTAAATCACCTTATTTAAATGAAATAATTTCAAACCACGCGCCAATAATCCCAGCACTCTTTGTACATTCATAAGTAACTTCAATCTTAAAATATAATCAAATAATCATCTCTAGGAGTGCACGCATTACAAACACATAATGCTTAGTCATATTTTTGTAATAAATAAATCGGAGCTTACCGAACACAACGGCTTAACTCTGGTCCAAGTGAGTCGTCTTTTTCAATCTAATCCAACGCACATCATAATAATAGTAAACAAAAATTCTTCTTTAAGACTCAAATTAATCTATGCAGATTCTTACTTCTGTACAATCTGGATTATCTTGAAGACATGAAATGCTGATGTTTTTCTGCACGCACATTTGACGGGTGCATGGCATAACAATTGAATTCAACTTATTCGAAAAAATGAACTAGGCCGACACTTCCTCTGGTTCGCGCCATGTGTTTGCATTTAAATAAATAAATTGATTAAAGTTCGATTGCTCTTAATTGGTAACAAACAAAATTATGGTTGTATATTTGAACAAGAATCGTTTGGCTATTGAAACTGTAAAACCGGCTGCATTCAATCAAAACAAACGTTGGGACAGGTCATAACAACTTTCGTGTGCCGTGCCGCAGCGCTTGTAAAATCGTTGATTTTTTTTGGGTTTGTGAGTGCTGGTTGCAAATGTGTTGAAGCTAAACAAAATGCAAAAGTGGAAACCGGCTTAGCTTGCGTAACCGTTGGCAGCCGTCGACAAAAGCGACCAAAAGTGTCCAATGGCGAATACCAACTGGCTGGCTGGCTGACTGGCTGACTGGCTGGCTGGCAACATACCGAAAAGCCATTAGAATAAATTATAAGCAAAGCTTTACTAAATTTGGTACGCAGTGCGATGTGCAGTGCACAATGCAAGTAGACACGACGACTAAAAGTGACTCATTAGAACAGCGGATGTGAAGCCCTTCATACGCGCTGCTTTGGAGACACCTTTCCTGTTCAAAAATATGCATATATATAATATATATATATATATATATATATATGTATGTATTTATATCTATATTGATTTGTTTTCTGACAATAATTATTAACGCAAAAAAAAACACAACAATTAACAATGATACGCTAATGACTGGGCCATTGTTAGATGATAGGAGAAATATTCCTTACCTAAGCAAACAGATCAGGTTTTTGGTCAAGAGAGATCTCGAGTAGGAAATACTCTGTATTTAAGTTGTTGTATGTTGAAAGTGCAGCATACAAAAGTATTAGTCCAAAGTAAAATACAAATGAAGAGCAGAAATCGCAAACAGTTTGGAAAATCTCTTTTGCTCCTGCAACAACATTTCAAAAGGACTTTTACAAATCGCCCATCTATAAATTGACTGGGCTCTAAATCGTTGGGTCGAATCAGTTTTGGGCGATTAGTGGTTGCGTGCGTGCGCGTCGCCAGGAATATTGTTGACCAGTCAAGGAGCTTACCCCTTATCTACTTTTCAAATTTGTAAAACATAGAAAACATGATTTTTTCACTGATTTCGAGAGTGTGTAAAAATTTCTTTATGGTGATGTTAAATTCTATTATTGGAACTGAACGTATCGTATTACCACATCTGAGATTTCTACAGTATAAAGTATCGTCATCCATATCGTTCAAATGGGTTGCTATGCGGCTTGTGGCATATGAAAAAATAAATCTTTTGAGACAAGAAAGAGTTGAGCTGCTGGCGTCAGATATGCATATACGCGGAACACTTTCACAGGCAGGCAGCCTCTGCCTCTGCAGAAGTGGTAAGGCAAATTGATTGTTGTGCTTTTTGGACTAATCCATAAGCTGCTTAAGGCTCTCATGCAAAAGCACAATTTGCCACAATAACCTTCAGCGATTGTAGTTGCTTTCGTTGCAGAAAGTGCCACATTTGGCAGAGTCTCACACACAAATATACACACATACACAAGCTCAGTCAGCTGTAAATTTCTGTTGCATGCAATTTCTCGTGTTAACGAAAGTTTTGTGGCCAAAAAAAAAAAAAAAAAGGAAAGAAACGAGGAGAATATATCGCTTTTCCTTTGTTTACACTGTGGCATTCGAAAAGCCTGCGACAACATGCAATGCCAGAACTAACAGCCCATACCCAGATCCATGCCCAAACCATCGTCAGGTTTATTTTTGCCTTACGTTTTTGTGCCTTCCCTTTTTTGTTATTGCCACTAAACGCTAAAGCATAGTTTTAGGCGTCTACTTGGCGCGCCTATATGGCGACGCACGCTTCCTGTGCCCGGGCCGGGGCCGAGCCCGGGGCTTGAGCCGCAGCTAGAGCCAGTGCTGTGGCTGTGGCTGGGGCCCCACAAAATAAGAATAGTAATAGTAATAATAAGCGCCAGCCAGAAAGGGCCAACGGCCGAGGCAGGCGGCGCCAACATAAAAAGCTAGCTTGTGTGTGGATATGTGTGTCTGTGTGTGTGTCTGTGTCTGTGTGTGTGTGCAGGGATCTGGACTGGGCCCTGTGCCAACTAGTTTATGGTAAAGCACTAAAATTTTCACGCTCGTTTTGTTTGTGTTTTTGTTTTGGTTTTTGCTTTGGTTTTGGTGCCAGTGCCAGTGTTGGTGCCTCTGCCTCTGCCTCTGCCACTGCCTCTGCCATTGCCTGTGCTCCTCGCGCAGGTGTCGTCCTGGTCGATTGTTGTGCATATGCATATGCGAATTGTGCTTGCTCACTCGACCTTAACACTACCAGCAAAGCCTGGCCTCAAAACCCAGCCGCAGCAGTCACTTAAGAGTCACTTCCCCAGCCGCAGTGCTGCCAGCCGGGGCACAGAGCCTGATAATGATCAAGGCGACCAGCCGTTAAAGTTGCGCCTATTGTTTTTATGCAACGTGTGTGTGTTGCTTGTCGTTTGGTTTTTCTTCCTCTTTTATTATTTGTTTTTTTTTTTTTTTGGTTTTTTTGTCTTTGTTATAATTGCTGTTGAATTGATGGCGCAAGGCGAAGGTGGCGCCATTTTTTGGCCAGCAATTTGCAAATTGTTTTCGTGGCCAGCCAGGCGACGTGTAGCAGAGAAATGATTGTAAACATTCGTTAAAGCCATTAGTTCTACATCTATCTGTCTGTGTGCTACCATTCACTATATGTGTGCATTATTTTTCGTCCTATTTTTGTTGTTGTTGCCACAGGCATTGCGGCAATAGTTTAATGCAGCCTATTTTATTCTCTTTGCCATTGTTTACGACTGATGCCACTATTTGTGGCTGAGTTGAACCAAAGCTGTACAAATTATAATGGCATTGTCTGCGCTAGTCTTTACAAATGCAGAAAACGGGGTTGACGCTTCGTCACGAATGCAGCCCCACAATGATAGTTAAGTTAAGAGTGGCTTCATAGCATAACATGAAAGTGAAGTGAAGTTAAATATTAAAGGACAGCAGCAAGAAACTATATAAAGTAGAAGTAGAAGTGACATCAAGAGCAAGATTATTTATGATTTAAGAAATCTGTCTTCAAATCATGCCACTGCAGCAAGGCAACTGTTGAAAGTATATGGGGCAGGTGGTTCGAGAAAGTAACCCATCAAGTTACGATAATTTTAATCAATTAGTTAGCAGGGTTTTTGAATGCATTTTAATTAAATATTTTACATTTACATGCAACAAAAATGGAATTCGAATTTCTTTCTTGGCCAATTACTGCACCAATTTGAAAACTGTGTGATGCCATCTAACTAACTGCAAGACTTTCAAGCAATTTGGTTTGGTTTCACTTGTTATTCTGGCCCTTTTTACGAGCGGCCATATTACGGCCGCCTTGCTGATTGCTTTGCTGTTATTACACAAGCGATGCTGCCGCCTTTTGCTGTTGCATTTCATGATTTCGAGTGTTTACTGTTGATGGCAATGATAGCCACATCCTTCTGGCAAAAGGGAGCAGTAACTTTTCTTTTTTTGCATGCTGCTGTTTGTGCTGTCGTGTCCTTTCCTGTCCTATCCTCTGCTCGTACTGAAGTGCCTCCAGTTTGTTGTGTGTCGTGTGTTCATTTGCCAGCTGGGCTGTGTCATGAATAAATTTTGCAGCATTGCCTCCGTCACCAGGCATCATGCCCAGGACTTTCATCTGCGGATAAAGACGCTCATATGCGCAACAAGCGCAGCTGTTGCTGTTTGCTTTTGATCTTGCAACACACAAGAATATACAAATAATTCTGGAAAAAAAAGGATACGGCAATTGACGAACCGACATAAAAAGCGCACGATTAATTGAATGTCCTGTGGTCCGTCCGTCCGTTCAGTTACAAAAGGACCTCTATATTTGCACAAATAAAACTGAAAAGCACAAAACAATCAAATATATTCTGGACACGTAAAAAGGCTCTGGTCGAGAGAACTCAATTAGCAGTTATGCTGAACCCAAGTCTTTGCCTAACAATTTTCAAAATTATTTTTGCCAACAGTAATCGATTTCTACCCGAGAGAATTATTGTATTTCCTGCAATTTGAAAACAAGAGTCACAAATCATTAAAGGTAATTGCTGATGACCTCCCTGCAAGATCGGCTAATGTCGTCGTTCTCATCAAAAGAAACGCATAGAAACCGAACGGCACGGTTGGAAAGGGACGGAATTAGGTTTTCTTTCGCTTTTCCAACTATAGCAAATAAATTGCATTAAGCGAGCTGAGTGTATCTTTAACAAACGAAACCGCTTATTGAATTTGCCCTGATGTAATGCACAGTTGTGACCATATTACTGGTTCCTTCACACTAGACTAGGCAAAGCAAAAAGCGTTGAGTCATAAACTTCCAATAGAACCGCAGGCAACAGCATTCAGAAAAAATCAATACAAATCAAACCACAAATGTGGTGATGTGTGTGTATGTGTGTGTGTTGGCAGTTGCCAGCTGCCAGTTGCCAGTTGCCAGTTGCCAGCATAGGTATCATTCACAGTGTGACGAGAATAGAGACAAGCAGCATTAGTCAGACGGTGCGAAAACATCAGCATCACTCAGATAAGCAATGTTCGATGACGAAATTCAAATCAAAATAGATGTTCAACATGGATGTTCCCCTATAAAACATAATTACCTAAGGCTTATGGATAACTAATACGTTTTTAATTATTAAAAATACCTTTAGTCAGCCAGCTAGAAGCCAGCTTAAAATGTGTTTATTTTATGAATTTCCTGCCAGTTTGGCTTCGCTTAATTTCGTCCTTGATCTGCTCGTAAGGACGACGTTCTTCAATGATAATCAGTAAAGCACATTTGATGTTTTTAATTGAGTACTTTTGCAACACTTAAGCACAAACAGTAACCCACACACAGACACACACACACACACACACACACAGCAGTGTAGTGGTGTGCAGACACACACTCAGGAGATGACGACGTGTTTGCCAGCTGCAAAGAGATAAGTACAGGCAAACACACAATGGCACTTTCGAGTGCTGTTGACACTTTTTTTTTTTTTGAATTTTCTTTCTTTTTTTTTTTGTTTTTTTTTTTGTTTTTTAGCTTCTATCTCCCTTGATGTTTAGCAGCATTTACTTATTTCATTGTACTTAATCATGTCTAACAGCTTTTGGCCCGGCCCTCAATTATAATGAGTTGCACTTTGACGTTGCTTCAAGTGGTGCCAAAGTGTTCAAGTAACAACAAAAGTGCACTGGCTAAATGCGCAAAGGCCGTACATAAAACTCAGACTCAGACAGCCCAAAACGGTACAGTTTTATGGCAACTCTGTGGTCTCACATACATGTTTGTAGATCTTTGCCACAATTGATGATTGCTGCACTCGTACATTAGAGGACAATGTTCCAAATTTTGAACAACAATCTTCTCAAAGACCTGTACTAGGAAACGCATTTACTCTTCCGCTCTGTGGACCAAAATTGTAGTTAAGTCCATGAGTTCAAAATAATGGCAATATCAAGCATTTTACAAGTTGAACACATTTACATTCAGTAAATTGGTTAAATATATACGATAGGCTTTAACAACTTTAACGCTGCTTTTTTGGTGTGTCTATAATGAGATTGAAGCGGGTCAAGATGGAAAGCCGTTCGCAAAACGTGATACGTGGCTATATCGATGTAAATGTTGTTGTTGCAGAGCAGGAAGAGGCATCTGCCCTCTGACTGTTACATGCATTGCATTCCTTAATATCCTTGTTACCAATTTTTGATTGGGTTCAGCCAGCTAAACGTGCATGAATCAGCCCCTGGATCGAAAGGTGACTCACAGTCAGGGTCAGCAGTACACCACACACACAAAGGGCTCACATAAAAAAATGAAAAAAAAAAACGCCACGCTCAGAGGGTACTACGAATTTACATATGCTTTCAACTACATAAACAAGCGCGTTTTAATCCTTGGTGGTCAACTGAGCGCGACTTGAATATATCCTATAAAATATCAGCTAATAAATGCTGATTCTGTGCGAGCTGTTTCCAGCTGTATTTTGATCAAATTGGGCCGGGCCTTTGCTGCTTTCCTTACCAATAGTCGCTCAGTTTGTATAAATTTTCATATGTTTTTTTTATTTGGTATTTGGAAAAGAGTATAAGCTCACAATTCGGCTCGAATAAGGACATGTGTGAAGTTTTACGATTTGTTTGTACGCTTTTACTTTTTACTATGCATAATAATAATATTTTCTGTCTATGCACTACATTTGTTTTACCTTGGCCAAAATCCCACCAGAAGAGGGCCAACAGCAGCTGGCACAAGCGAAGCGTCATTTTTAATAAATTTTGCTGTGACTCGCTGGGGGTGTCGGGTGTGTGCTGTGCGTGTGTTTGTGTGAGTGTGAGTGTGAGTGTGAGTGTGAGTGTCAGTGTGTGTGTGTGGTGTATTGTGTATTGTGTGCGTGCCACGGCTTACCCTTGCCACTTGGTGCTTTAAACAAAATTGACGACGACAACAAGGACTGTTGCATGTTGCTAGCGCTGCTGTTGCCATTGCCGGCGGCAACCCCCGAAGCGCACAGCAAAAACGGGCCCATACTCATAAAGGGTATTTCTCTAAATGCGTACAAAGGTGGGGCACACTCACACAAACACAAACACAAACATATACTCGACAAAGTGTGTTTGCATAAATGCCGATGTTGTGGGAGGGTTAGGCGCCACACCCTCAGCGGAGCCAGGCGGTAGGTAGGCAGTAACACAAACATTTTTAGCAACGGTGGCCACAATAAATTTTCATTTGTTTACCGTGTGTAATTAGAAAATTAAAACCCAGTTTATATGCCACCACCAGAAGCACAGTCGGCTGGGCTGACATAACAGCAACAGCAACAGCAACAGCAACAACAACAACAACAACAATAGGAACATTAGCAGGCCAAACATCAGTGGCTCAGCAACCAAGTGACCAGTAAACGCTGCAACTTGGGGTGGCATTGGCACTGTTTAATGGTATTCCTATATGACACCGGGGTTGCTTTAAATATTCAATAAAAAAAGGGGGCAGCTGTAATTGGAGCCGGAAAAGGCATAACTTCCATGCCAAGACCCAAATAAATATGTTTGCCCCGAGTTTTGCGCAAAAATCTTTAGCAGATAACAATTTGTGGCTCCCTCGGCTCGAACCGGAAAGGGAGATCGTGTAAAGCACATAAATTTAAATTTTACAACTCACTGCTTTTACGGCACAAAAATGCAAAGCTTGTAAACCACGCACTGAAACAACCAAAGCATCACGTCGCAACGTGTCGCCTGCAGTAAAATGAACCAAAACTCTGAAGACACATCACGCAGCAAACTGTGGAAGGTAGCAAAAAAAAAAACCAAAACTGATTTCTATATAATGTTAACTTTAATTTAATTAATATTTATAAGCAAACAAGACGATAATCGAGTACACAAGTTCTTCAGTTCTGCTACTAATAATGCGGATTTATATTTATACATACATTCGAGGAAATTACAGAGCATTGAAGAGGTCTTTCATTTATTATAGCTCCCTTTTGGTGCCTTGTTCTTAAGTTGTGTCTTTCTAAAAATAATTGTTTTCATTTTCTTAATTCCATAATTTTCAGAATATGTTTTTTCTTATGTGTATGCCGAACTTTATCATTAGCTGGGATTTTTTCCCGCATTTCTACTTACCATAAATATTTTCGGATTAAGAAAATTTGATATTTGCATACGTTTCTGTATAATTATAAATGAAAAAATATGCTCGACCCGGGCATAATTCTTGTGTGTGTCTGCTGCAAGCAAATAAAAATTACAATTGCCCTCAACTTGAGGAAGCGGAAACATGTATTGCGCCTGTGGATTGTTCAAGGATGTCGTAAAAGGGGCTGCTGCCAGCATTTGCGGTGTAACACCTTTTAGTGTGATTGGGCTTGTACCACACCCAACCCCCGGCACCTCCGCCACCTCCGCCACCCATCGCCTGTTGCTTGACTCAGCTTGGTTCACCATATGTATGCTCTTTTGCACTTTAATGCTTAACTTTAGGGCGTCATTTTCCCGACTCCGTCTGGGAAACACTCATTGCAAAAAGCAAAAAAATAACAGTATTTCCACTCCCTCCCACATTGCCTTACGTACAATTTAATAAAAAAAAAAAACTTTATTGGCATGCGAGAGGGGGGAATGTTTGTAACCCATCAAGCAAAAACAGCTTTCTAAGGCACACTGAAGACTATATAAGCTGGCAGACTCGGTTGTTGGTGCTATTTTCTTAAATAAAGTTGCAAATGTCTTATATTTTGTATGTACAATGGCTTAAAGCAAGCTAAAGGTGGCCAAATGAGACATCTACAAGACATAATCAGAAGAATCCTTTAGTGGAGAATTGTAGCTGGAATTGTAGAAATGGAATGCTTCCCTTTGCCAGTTACATCTTTGGCATAACTTCATTATACCCATTTTAGCCATTTTTACTGGATGGGAAACTTTAATCACTTAACAAAGAAAACTGGTGGAAATTCTCACTTCTTTAGTTTTCCTTGCACACAAATAATTATTGGTTTGTGGCGGCATTTTCCTTTCATTGTTACAATAAAATATATATGCATATCAATGCAAAATGCAACACGAAATCAAAAGTTTTAAATTACGATAATGGGTGGCCGGGAAATGTGAATGAGACACCGAGTGAATGTGACTTTGACGGAGTATATGACAGATGAACAGACAGTGATGTTTATTGAGAGCCAGAAACATAACTGAAACTTAAAGACACTTCAACTGCAAGCGATAGGCCTGTGGAATGTTTAAGCAATTGCAGAAAAATAAATTACCAAATAAGGTTGGAGACCTCAGCAATGCATAAATATGGCAAATGCTTTAGTCAATGCAGCTGCTGGCTATTCGTAGAATCCACACAGAATAGCCACCAAGCAACTTTCAAACATATTTGGAAAACTAGTCAACTTGGCCGGGACTCATTATGGGATTCGCAGACAATATGCTGGTGTGATTCAAATTTGACTGATTAGTTTTTGTTAAGGGTCAAGACATGAACTCTCTCCGTGCCAACTGGCAAACAACAGTATCGTGGCAAGTACAGAAAATGTGAAAATTGTGTCAATGAACTAAACAACCGCATCGAGTTTTTCTCATGACTCGTGGCTACGACAAAATACTTTAATGAAAAGCCAGCCAAGGTCTATTAAATTCACGTTTTTGGCCTGTCAACTTTTTTTTATTTATTTTTTTTGAACACACACACCACAAAAACAATAAACAACTGCAGCATCGACATTTAAAAGTTGAAGGTTATTGCAATAATAAATTATATTAAGAAACTGAACAAATGACTGTATTGCTTTGCAGTCCGAATCGAGCGCTTAGCTACAACGGCGCCGCACCTACCCTGTCCGTCCCTCTCAGCTCGAACACCTATATAGCTGGGCATGACACAGAGCTGGGCATTATCTGTGACAGACGCAAGCTGCAAAATAACGCTACAACACTGAGTAGATTGTACATGAGAAACAGACACGCCCACATGTTTAGCTACACATAAGCAACAAAGCAAAGCGAATCAGCAATAACAGACTTAATACCTCACCGCAATAAAAAATAATTTTGCATACCAAACGAATTACTAATAAATACAATAGCAACGCAGAAGCAGTAGCAGCAACAGCAGCAACAGCAGCAGCAGCGAGCAAGTGAGAAATTCACAAATTAGCAATATAAAATTCTGAATGGATTCCACGGCAACAAACAAGTGTAATGTGAATGCAAGTAATGGCAGTTGAATGGACACAGCTGACAGTGTTAGCAAACGTATCTACTACGTACAGTTATAATGGTGCATACCAAACAAACTCGTTACACAAATCACATTTAATTACAGGGTATATTTGGAGAGATAATGGATGGTGTCAGCATTTAAACGTGTGAACATTGCCGTCAATAATTGAACAATTTATACGGGTTTGTATATTTGACGCGGTGAATCATTAAAATTGTGTCATCACCGTAAAAAATGTACGTAAACATAATAAAATAATTACGGTACAACAAATGTGTACAAATGTATGTAACAATACGATTTCAATCAACATCGACGAAGTCAGCCAAACTGTCAAGGTTTTTCCCTGTTTTTTTTCTTCTTAGCATTTTGGCTCCGTTTAGCTTGGCTTAAACAACAGGAAAATAGCCGCGAGCAAATGTCTGCTCATAGCTCTCAGTGTGAGAGAAGCCATCAGATGATGCAAGTTATTATGCAAATATGTGTGTGCCTGTGTGCAGCTGCAACAGAAAAGCTGCACATAAATAATTCATGTGGCGGCCGCATTTTAAGTGGCCAAAAACAAAAAAAAAAAGAATGCACCCACTACTTTGTTCTCGCTGTACTTGTCCAACAGAGCCTCGCAGTTGTTGCATACAGACAGACCAGCAGAGACCATCGAGTAGGGATGACCATGGCTTGAAATATGTTTGTATATATACATATATATATACTATGTATGTATTTACAGGGTATGTATATACATTGTGATATGCATCTGCATAACAGTGACTTTGGTAAAAGTGGTTTGGGCGTGTGAAAACTCGCTATTGTTTAAGTTCTGAACTATCTAGAAAGTCAGCTGACTTTCAACTTACTGCCATAAAATTGCATATTTTAGTTGGACTTTTTTGTTTTTGTTTTTTGAATGCGCTGCGCATCCGCCCTAAATATAACCAATTTTCTCTTATTTGCTCTGGTTGACAAGCCCGAAAACTGAATTTGTGTCTTCCGCTGCCCGGAATGGTAACAAGAAAATAAACAAAAACGAAGAACAAAAGCGCAAAGAAACAAATAACAAAATAACGAAAAAGAGCAGCTGACTGAATTACGCCGATGATTGCATACCCTTGCGGAACGGAGTCTAGCTACTTACATCTAAACAAAAAAAGAGTATTAATTGGAGAAAGCGACTGATATTTAATATGGGAGCTATTGGGGTTACTGGGTATTAAACAAAATAAGAGTAAGCGTACTCTGGACAGCAGTTCGACTAGGAGACACCCTGTACATAAATCCGTAATATCGTTGGAAACTGCATGTACAAAGTGTATGTATATACATACATGATGTAAAGTTTCTTCATTGATAAATATATAATATAAATATAAATAAATATATAATAAAAAATATCTTCAAAATTTCTGCTTTTATCGTTAATCAATACTTATCTATATTTAAGAAACAGCTTTAATTATCGATCAAATTAAAATTCAAATTTCAAATTTAGCTCGATACGAAATCATATATGCTACCTTTGATATGTCTTGATTCAGTTGATCTGCAAAATGTATGTCTAATGATGAAGAGATATCTAGATAACGTAGATACTACTATGAATATACAACTCTATGCTGATACGATACGATTACAGGGTATAACCACCGACAACCCATAAAGTGAGGCAGTAAATTTGCAATTATGCTGTTTATTTTTAGCTTAAAAATGCAACGCCGGCAATAGCAATCATTTTTTACAGCATAGAAACGAGTTCGCCACTCGAATTACTTGCAATTGCATAAGCAGCAGTAACAAAACTAAACAAAAAAACAGGTTATCTAAGCTAGAAACCCAAATTCCAACTGTGATTTTATGTTGAGCTTCGATTATGTGTGCCCTTCCCCCCCCCCCCCCCCCAGTCACAGTCTCTACCACTTAGTCACTTGAGCTGTTTTTGGTTTCTTTTTTTTTTTTTGGCAAACATCATTAAAGGCAGGCGCAGCGACAACGTCAACATCAGCGCTGTCAACAGTTGCTCTTAATAGCATTTATGAATGAAAACTGTTAAATGTTTTTGCACAAAACAAATAACAGTAAGGCAAATCTATACCAACACGACGTATGCGTAATCTGTAAGCATACGAACAGGCAGACAGGCAGGCAGACAGACAGACAGGCAGGCAGACAGGCAGAGAGGTAGAGAGGTAGAGAGGTAGAGAGAGAAAGGCTTGCTCCGAGACAAAGTGCTAAATAAGCGAGCTAGGCAAACCATTTAATAGCTTTTACAACTACAAGCACAAGGAAGAACGGCATGTAAGTGTGCTCTCGACTACAATATACCCCTTAAAGAGCTACAAACTTTAGCAAGAGTATTGAATGATTATGTTCACTCATAAATATTTGAATCTTACTTGCAAATTATTATTATTATTTTGGAAGTTCAGATTTATTTAATGCCAACTGACTGATAAAAAGCCAATTAGGTCAATAAATATATATACTCTATTGAGCTTACAACCGATATGCAGGGTATTCAAATTTCGCACATGCGCGCGATGTTTGTTGCTATGCTTGGTATTAGAGCAACAATTTGCCGGCATAGTTCAATGAACGCACAAATGAATGCACTCAGTTGCAGCCAGTTGTGTTTGTTTGTTGTTGTATTTGTTATTGCTGTTGCTGTTGCTGTTGTTGTTGTTGCTGTTGTTGCAGCTACTGGTTTTGAGATTGTTCTAGTTACGCTGGAAGTAAGATAAAAAGTTGGCACAATGTGTGCACTCTCACTCTCACATTGAGAGTAGTAATAACTAGCATACAAGCAAAAGCAATATTCGAAGCCCACAATCTAAACAGTGAGAAAAATAGAAGCTGGCAAATAAGCTTAACTAGAAGATACCCTCTAATCGAGAAATATATTTTTAATAGAAGCTTACAGTTCACAGCTCGTTAGTTCAATTATAATGCGATTATTTGATATGACTTTTTTTTCAGTGTTTTAATAAGGGAGAGCGAGTAAGCGCAGCTTTAATATCAGCTTTAATATTTCTACATCTGTTAGCGCTGTTTCACACAAATGTAGAGCTCGATTTTGTACAGTTGTGTTTGTGGCAAGCCAATGGATTTGTCGCTGCCATATTTGTTGCAATTTTTCTATTTGCCATTGGCTTTGTTTTCCGGTTTCTTTGCCATTTGCCGGCCAGCGGCTTTTGTGTGTCCGTCCCACACATACATTTATTATTTTTTTTTTATCTTGCTGTTGTTATTTTCCAATAAAGTTTGTAGCTTATTTCACCCTGTGCGGAGTGGAATGCACTTCGACAGGCTCAGCTTATGAACACTTTGTAAAAAATGACATTTTATTATTTATATCGCTTCGTGGCTGATGATCATCTAATGCCGAACTGTGTAATAATTTCAACTTTGCCACTGACTAGCTAACTTATCCGAGCTTCACAATATTTATGGCCCCTTTATACTTACTTTTTGGTAACAGACAATTTGTTTATTAAAACCATAAATGAAAACTTCTGCTTAGAATCTCTAGTTACCTGTAAATAGAACAGAGAGAACGGAAACCAATTAGAAATTAGTAGGAAACACATATCAGTACTTAAAGTGGCTTTGCATAATAATTAGCTGACCAATGTACATGTTTTGCTCATTTGAAATCATCGTAGAATAGTAGTTGCTAGTACAAATTCTGTGGCTGTTTAAGTGGCACAGTCTATGCATGTTGCAAAGCAACAAATATGGTTTGCATAGACCATAGTCTGAAGGTCTGCTAAATGTTGCCTCTTCTCACAGTTAATTGTCCGTTTTTGGAAGGGGACATTTGCAGCTTTTGCAACAAATGAAAACAAAAGACTCATGAGCGAGAATGCTGCAGTTGTAACAATGAAGCTGATGAGTATCCTCCTACCAATATATATTTGTTGGATGTGTATACTTACTACTTCTATTCGTATTTCAGCATATATCTAAATTCGTAGAAAGCCAATTCTGATAATTTTAGATTTTAGCGACGCACATACGATAAAAATCGTAATCGAAAATGGGGAAAATAGAAAATGTAACAAAGAGCAAGCCGCAGATGGACGCGATGCTTGGCTAGCGCCATTCTCCTCTAAACCACTTCCCTACAAATTGCTTGAGGGCATTCATACTTTCTTTTTTTCCCTTCTTTTTTTTTTTGTTCTAGACCACATTAATCCAAACCGCTTTTTCTAGTACAGTTGTGGATGCTGCAACAAAGTGCAATCGGCAAATCGTTTGAGAGTTGCAGCAGTTGCAATGCTGGTTGCTGGTGTTGACGTTGATTCAACGAGGGGGACAACAGCAATTTGAGCTGCACCCATTAAAAATGTTACCGTCCTTTAGAGTAGACACGCACATACTCTATATTAGCATTAGGAGTCGAGTTGATATGGCCATATCTGACTGCCTGCTCTTGCTGTAATTCAAACAACTAATCACTTGTTGGCCAGGGTATCTTGTCGCCTGGAGCAACCTTACTTGCTTTCTTATTCACAAATTGATTTGAGTCGACTACTATGGTCGTCGGCATTCCCACTCAAGTATCAATTTATTGTTGCCAGAGTGCCATCCGACCGATCCCCACAGCGATTCAACGAGATTCCTTGGGCTCTTCTATGCCACAACTTCATATTCCCATAATCGCTGCAGCAATCAACATCTTCAATGGCCGCCTCTCATTCAGTTGGTCAATTGTATGGTTAGTTGCCTCGTCCATTCCCCTTGGATTCATTAATTCGCACAAATTAATTGTTACTCGTGCATTTCTTGATGCGCGCTCCGAAGGGCCATTCATTCGTTTTCGGTTTGGTCGACAGCTAAAACAAAAATCGTGCACTTCTCGTTTGCCACACCCCCTTTTATCCGACAACCACTAATGACAAATAATAATTGCTTGCAATTTCTTTAATTCCACTTAAGTTTAATTACTGAACTAAACTGGACTATAGCATTGCTTGCCTTGCGGCTCTTAAGCAACCAAATACACATATACATATACATATTAATATACATATACATATACATTCACATATACATATGCATATGCGCATAAGTATGTATTGAATAAATGCCTTTCATTAATAAAAATGTGCCTCTGTTTCTGGCATTAAGCTATTTGTGAATACTTGAAATATTTTCAGTCAGTGCGAAAATCCGATACACAGATTGTGGAATTATTGACGTAATTGACAAATTCCAAACAAAATTAAATTTGGTTATTCTTCCTTGAAAATGCCCATAAATACAAATTTAAATATAAATAAATATTTAAAAGCTACAATTTTATGGACAAAAAAAAATCAAATAAACCAGGATAAAAATCAATTTAAAAAGAAATTCTTCAAAAAAAAACAATCCAGTTGCAATTACACAGCAAGCTCTGACCAAAAAACTGTAATTTTATGTGCAGAATGCAGGAGATTAACAAAATAAATACGCATGTATGGTACGGTACTTTTACTGGATAGTTTAACACAGTCAGTCAGGGCATTTAAAAAGACTTTTTACGGCTATGAAGCTCAATAATTGAATGAATGCATACATATTTTTACACATATAAATATCATATATATATATATGTATATATATATGTGTATCAAAATTATTTAGTCTGCGTACGAGACGAGATAGCTGATTGGCTGAATGAATGCTTTCTGGAATAACTGACTGAGCAGCGTTGAAATTAAATTATGCCATGACGCGACACACACATACACACACGCACACACACACACACATGTTCACAAAACATTTTTGGGTTCCCTTCCCCAGACCCTTTGCAAGTAGTATTGTCGACAGCTCAAAGCTAATTGAATTTCTCACTGTCGCTTGCAATTTGCATTATTACATTTTTAGAAGAGCATGTGCGCGACTGTATGTGTATGTATGTATGTATGTATGTATTTATATATATATATATATATGTATTTAGTATACAAATTTTGCTTATTCAAGCGGAAATGAGATAATGAATGAACAACCACACAGCCAGCCAGCCAGCCAGCTGGCCAAGTATTTAGCTAGTTAGTTGATGACCGAGTGACCTACGCAACGTATAGTGTTCATGTATAGTAATTCATATATAGCTATAACCGGAATGCGTTTTTGTCCACTTTTCAATTGGGGGGGTTTTTAGCAGAGTAGAGTGAATGTGGCAAGTATGTAAAAGAGCTTCAGTCGTGAGAGCTCGCCTTGCTTATATTATGTTTTACTATCCTATCAAAAATAAAACTCATAAATTCAATGGAATTTATTTGTTGGGGGTAGTCTATTATATCAACTGTTGAGTTCAGAAATAGAATTCGCATTATCAGTATATGGGCCAAAGTTAAAAATAAAAATATGTGTTTTTATGATATTTAAGTTGTTGCAAACATTTAAGAAACACTAATTAATGGATAAGATAAGAATTGTTGTCTCACAATCTTGTTTTTCGGAAAGCTTTATGATATAGTTGTCCGATTGACCCGACCCCGACATGTACATATACATATATACTGCTTTTGCCAAAGTGATGGATAAGGCCAACATTTAAGATAACTTTAAGAGTAAATAATATTAACTACCTATTGATGCTAATTCATAATCTATAAATAACGAGATTAGTAATGTGAGTTCAATGAAAAAATGTATAATACACTTTGGAGAGGGTCTAACAAGAACACATCATTAGCAACAACACATTTTTAGCTTTCATACACTTCCAGATCGGCATGCTCAGACAGAGAGGCAGACAGAGAGGTCTGAGCGACGAACGTGGTTAGATCAGAGCGACTTTTGAGGCTGATCAATAATTTATATATTTTATGTATTCGTTGATGTCACCTGCTGCCCGTAACATAAATTTCCACAGCTTTATTGTAACCTTTTTGTGCGTATAGACTATGCATATGTAAAACCAGTTTGAATGGCCTATTCGCGGTTGATCAGCTAGAAGATATCCTGCATGTTATACTTACAACATGATGAGGAACAAGAGTATTTATACTTATTCAGAGGGAACTTAAAGAGTATGCTTACTGATCGGGCATCAAAGAAGTCTTTTTCTTTTAAGAAGCACAAATAGCTGAGTTTCAAGTTCAGCTTATATCTTAAGTCGAATCAACTTCAATATCAGGTCAGCAGACTTGAAGATGTTGAGATGCTCCCTTAAGTCAATGCACAACACAAAAAGCCAGAACACACGCACTTACACACACACACACACACATGCAAAAGAGTGAGAATTAATCGAGATAAGTAGAGACAGCTAAGAATAGCCCACGCTTGAGAGTTGACGGCAACAGTCAAGCTACGAATTACAAAAAGGATTAATAAACAAGAAACAGACAGCAACAGGATTACACCCACAGACCCATATAGAACAACTGTAGTGTTCGCCATAATCAGTACCTGACTTGATACTTGTGAAGAACAGCAGGCAGTCAAGGGAGCTGAGTTTGTTGCATGCAGATGCGCATCGCAGCGTGTGCCCCAAAGTGCCTGCATTCAAGTGATGCTCTTCAGACCACAAGCTGTGCTCAGGCCCCCGTCTCAAAACTTTAATGCTCACATTTGCTGTGAGTTAATTACGAACCCCAACACAGCCAAATAGGAGCAGCACTGGCATATTGAATTAGAACCGGTTCTAGAGCAAATATAATTTATATAAATTCTGTAAAGGAAATTTAAATCGTGAAACTAAGCAAAATTGTGTAGCAGAGACCAAGATGCATCTGTGGTTTGGATAAAAATCATCCGTTAAATGCTATTCAAAAATTAACAATTTATATTAACATCTGGATCTGGTCAAAGCAGGGCAATCCAAAGCGATGTTTAGATATATGCGCTTTGTCGAGTCGAGTCGACAAGACACAGAATGTGCCCTTGTCACTTGATTTGTAAAGAAAAATGTTCACGCCTCTATGGCTGAATAAATTTGTGTGCATATAAAAACGCTGAAAGCCATCAATAATTTGAGAAAACAATTTTGTGTTCAAATCACACACCCCCGCCCCCCCATCAACCGTAATGTAACTGCTCAGGCACATAAATCAACACTGGAGTCTGTGAAAATCAAGAAGGAAAGAAAAAAAAAAAAAAGCATCCACAAAATCATTGAACATTAGCGAACTTGTCAAGCAGCAGCAGGGAGTTAAATACATATATACACATACATATATATATGTACATATGTAAGCATGTAAATTTTGTAAAATTATGAAATACGCTTGACAACTGTGCGACTGTGTTTGATAATAGAATAAGGCAAGACAAATATGTGTGAAATAAGGGGAAATGCATACACTATGTGGAGCAGGCAAATTTAATTATGACGATTACTTGGTGCATGGCTTCGATTTGAAGGGACGGGAGGAACCGGGAACCGGGCGCACACAAATTGTGAATTTGCATGTCGTTAATCAACTTTGTCAACGCAAAACTTTGCAGTCGACAATCGACTTAAATCAACACAGCACAACACGAGTCTGAATATGCTTTCACACACACGGACTGAAAACTAGGGATTTGGTTAAGGCAAAAGGAATTGGGTTTTGGGTTTTTTGGGGATGAACAACAAGCTAAATAATAAGAAAAAAAAAAGAAAGAAAACTCCAAAAATATGCCTTTTGACAGCTTGCAAAACTTTTGCATGACATTTATCATTGTCGCATAACAAATGAGCGACAGCAGCAGCCGCAGCAACAAACACAGCAACAATGACAACAAAGAGTCAGAGCTCTCCTCCCACTCAATGTTTAGGCCACACACACACACACACACAGTGATACACACCAACAGCAAGACACACACACACACAAAACCTTTAAGTTTCTACCCTTTTTTTAGCTCACTTTTTGAATCTGGTCCCCAGCCCCGAATTTGAGCTAAAGTTATATATAGTTTTTCTGCGTCCAGATTTCGAAATATCTGTGATACATGTTGCAAAAGTTAAGATTTTTTCATTCAGTATTATTTATTACATCTTGTCCATGTGTTTTACTTCATAAAGCACATATTTCAAGATAAGAAACAAGGGGTTAAGACTCGTTTACTTCACTTCCCCCACTTGCAGACCTTATGCCTGAATTTTATACACACACACACACATATATATATATATTTAGTATACAAGAAAATATGCCCTGTGGCACATACATGTGTAAGATAAATGCGATTTTTACTTTGCAAGCCAGATGTCAAGCTGGGCAGCGGCACGAGGTCTAACAAACGAATGATGTGCATTGGCAAACTGGATTACGAACCTGCCACATTTTGCAACATGGGATGTACTATAAATATGTTCTTCATGAACTCCAATTGAGCAGGAAAGTTAGTTGTAGTAACTGGTAAATAATAGCAAATATCATCGCCGACCTATATCTTTTTATGTGTCGGAAAACTTCAAGTCATTTCCACACCCATTAAAGCAAAAGCTTTCACTTCCAAAACGTGATGACAAAGGCATTACAACCAGAGAGGTTTTGGAAGTCGAGCTGGGCATTCCTCATATACGCTTAACAACATTTGTACATATTAATTATTATAATTATGACATTAGGGCCCCAGCGGCGAGTATTTGAGCTTACATTAAATGGCATCAGCCAACGCTAATTGGAATTTTAGTTTAGACGGACACGCAAATGACTTAATTTCCAAAAAAAAAAACATATTTTCATTAGAACAAATGATTTCAGAAAGGTTTCAGGGTGAAAGACCTCTAGCCGTATTATGTGGCTCTAATTTGATGCAGCTAATCAAAATTGGAACTCCAATTATAATGTTTGAGTAGATTTGATTAGATAAAGCACAAATGAATGATGCAATTTAAGAATATGTCAAAAGCTTATCGAAGCCGCAAAGAATGCCTTATTTTCAAGGTGCTGTGCTTGTCTGCCCTCGACATTGGATTATGGCATGATCAAATAACAAAATTACAACTGAAAATGCAGCTCTAAAACTGTGCACCTTCAAATAAGAAATGTTTGGTCAGTTTGGTCTGACAAGATGAACAAGCCAAGACACCTTTCGAGTAACATCATTGTATTATTGCTGAATCAGTACAAATAATAGATTCAGTAGACCAAACGCAGGCTGAGCACATTTTTATCTTTATCTGTATAAGAAATTCATTATCAAATCGCAGCTGAACTAATTAAATGTATTCTCGTCTTGTCTACACAACTTGTTTAATAATTAAATAATATTGGTAAAGAGTAACAAGTCCGTTGTTAACCTATCGTCTGTGGCATTGACCAAATTTAGTCCACCCTAATTGAGTCAAGTGCTTATCGCTAGACCATGTTCTCTATATATATATATATATATATATGAACAGTATGTATTTCTATATATATTTATATATATATCTTATCAGGCGAGTTGGGTGCAAACTTGGTTATGTCAACGCGATATTAGCTTCGCTCACTTTGTGTTTGGATATTGTTTTGTTTGCTTCTTTTGTTTTCTTTCAGCTGCTTTGCGTTGTTTATTTTTGGCTGGCCGTCAACGGGATGTTCTTTTTTTTTCTCTTCTTGTTTTTTTTTTTTTTATAGTTGGTCAACAAACTTAACTAATATCAATTAATTAAAAGCGAAAGCGTTGCTCTGAGTGGTACGGCAATGCGTAGCCTGGGGAGTCGAATCGAGGCGAGTTTGGGCACAAAGATAATAATATTAAATATTAAATGCCAATAACTGAAGATGCGTACAGCATTAAATATTAATGCGAGTTCTGCTCAGCAGTAAACTGCTCATTTCAAATGCAACCGAAAATTGATGTCGCAGCGTGTCGCAGCGCATTAGGAAATGGACAACGCTACCTTTTGGGTTAATGGCTGAGAATGCCAAGTAAGATTCTCATTCTCATTCTCATTCTCATTCCTCTGCTCATTCTCATTCCCCTTCTCATTCTCATACTCATTCTCATACTCATTCTCCTACTCATTCCCGTTCTCATTCTCATTCTCATTTGAAACTCTCAACACGCGCGCACCCACTCGCAAAATATTCATGTGCTCTGGAGTCACGTCAGAGCTGGCTTTTTATGATGTTGCAGCCGAAGATGCTGTAAGATGTAAGATGTATATGAAAGCAAAAGCAAAAAGAAGAAACCAAAAAAAATATATATATATATTTTAACCGACTGCTTTTAATCGTTTCGTTTTCGTCGCGTATACGCAATGTGAAGCCTGTCGCATTTCGTTTAATTTATATTTTTACAGCAGCGCCGTCATGTCAATCATCTAAAATGGCCCAACGTACATTTTGTGACATCGCCTGGCAGGCAACGATGGCAACCATGGCAACCATGGCAACTCAACAGCAGCCCAACCCCTTTTCGCCCTTTTAAAATATATGCTAAGAACTGTGCAAATCGCATTATTTTTTTACAAACAACAAGCTTGCAGCCGACAAAAAAAATGGCGTTGCTAAAAACTTCGTTATTCTTTTTAAGTACTGCCATGACAGGCTTGCCAAAGAGCCCCATTTGACATCTCAAGACTTTCCCTGTGTTCATTATGCCCGTAATCAACATATTTGGTTGAAAACTGCATTTCATGTTAACGACAATGTTTGACAATGACAACAATTAAGATTTAAAGCGCAGCGAGTAGATTGCCTAGAAATAGACAGACAGACAGACAGACAGTTAACGATTCGCATAGAAATGCTGATCAAGAATATATTCTATATATATATATATATATATATATATATATATATATATATATGCCAAATGGTCTCCTTTTATTCGTGTCAAACTTCACAACAAAATGGTAATACTCTCTACAAGGGCATTTAAGTGGTTTCCTTGCTCGCCTGCCACTCGCTTGACGAAAATTGAATTTGAGAACATAAACAAAAAAAAAAATAAAAGAAAAGGAAAAGAAAAATGAAAATGAAAAGAGAATTTATAAAAACAAAGAAAACGTAATTGAAAGGCACAGTCAACAAATAGAGCAACATTTCAGCAGCCAAAGCAACAGTGACAGCAAAATGCCAGCAGCTCTCAGCGGAGCACAAGGCACAAAGCACCAAAGCAGCAGCAGCAGCAACAGCAACAGCAACAGCAGCAGCAGCAGCAGCAGCAGCAGCAGCAGCCGAAGTAGCCGGCAAAGTTACAATACCTAAAACTGACTACGCACCAACAAAATGGCGGCTGTTTAAACAGAAATCGAACAAGCAGGCGACGCCGCGACGTTGCTGTTGAACGTGCAACAACTGCAGCAACACGAGCCGTTAGACGCTGCCTTCAACACTAGGTTTCGCTTTTTATACATACATATATATACTATACTATTCGGGCCATTAAGAGTATACGCCACCCCAACCCCCACTGCTTCAGTATGCCAAAAAGTGTCCTTGTTTGCCTGTTATGTTTTTTAACGTTACGTAAATTGCGTAAATTGTGTGCATTTTATTATGCTACACTTCTTGCTGGCACGCATCTTCCACCATTTTGCCCCACCATACTTAACTCTTTATAAAACATTTTGCTAGACTCGTTGTTGCCGATGTTGTTGCTGCTGTTGTTGCTGCTGTTGCTGCTGCTGCTGCTATTGTTGTTGTTGTTGTTGTTGTTGTTGTTGTTTACTGTCAACTTGCTGAAAATGTCTTCATCCCTTTATGTGGTGCGAAGTGTTTTTTGACTTCCATTGAATTATGTGTGTGCACTTTCACAACAGCGTCGTCGCTTCAGATTCACAAAATATTCCCTCTTTTTACTTTGCATACTTTCGGAATTTTCAAATGAAGTGCACTTGATACCAAACTTTACACACATTTATTATTTAGGATATTTTACGCTATTCTCTACCCACTCGCACTCAATTTATGTGGTTATTTTGTGCGATTAACCAACACTCAGCAATTCAGTGATCAGTGTTCAAACCTAATCTAAATATGTGATCAAAGCTAAACACAAATTTGTTGCTAAATATGAATTTATATTAATATTTCTTATATTTATTTTATTATTTATTATTATATATGTAAGTAAAGAAAACCAAAAACGAAATGTTGCACGACTGACAAGCTGCAATTATTTTTCCATTTAAGCAACAAAAAACTCAATTTTCGACAAATGCTTATTTTTTGGCGTTTTTTAAGCTCGCTTTCATAAAACACACAACAAATAAAAAACACAAATAGAGTTATTTCAATTACGATCGTACGATGTAGACTTGTGTGCCAAATACTAAATTCCCAATTCGTGGCACGTTCAACAAATACTACTTTGCTGTCAGACAAATGCAAAAATAATATTTACCAAATTTGCACATAAATATTTTCCAGATGTGTCACGCTTATTTTTTTGGTTTTTTTTTGTGCAAATTTTGTTTTATTTTCCAGGAATTACAAATATTTTATCTGAATCAGCAAATATTTAAATGTGAACTAATATCACAAAAAAATTCAAATCATACGAAATAAATTCAAATAAAATTTAAAACTAGACAAAATTTCAACATGTTATTTTTACAGGTTTGTCTTTAAATAAAAGTGATTCTAAATAAATATTCATTTTGTATTTTTCCGAAAACCAAATGCAATGACATTGCAGTTTTCAAGAAAGGAAAAAAAAAAATGAATCCAACGAGGATTTTAGATTTTGATTTTGATTTATTTGCATGGCAAACGGGTTAATTACAACACATTGTGGCTGAAGCATCACAGCACACAGTGT